>BPTQ01000006.1:232901209-233213637 GCA_019973895.1 Chrysanthemum seticuspe | reverse complement strand
AAAAAAAAAAAAAAAAAAAAAAAAAAAAATAGGTTAAAAATATATAAGGTATAATTATCTTGTTAGGTAATATATATCTACTTTTTTATAAATTCTTATCTTTAAAATATACATTCCTAAAATACAAACTGCAGAATTTTTTAGCATGTCTTTATTTTTATTAATTTGAAACATATAAATCAAAAAACAATTTAGTTTAGTGGTAAGTTGTTTAGATAACTTATGAATGACCCAAGTTCAAATCCAATATATGTCTTCTTTTTAATTAAACATAATTAAAATTTAAAATCCACAAATAAAAATAAAAACCAAATTTTAAATTAAAAAAAATTAAAATTGAACATAATTATAAAAAAAATGCCACATAAAATCAATGATGACATGGAAATATGACATGGCATTATGGGATGCCAAGTGGCATTATGACGTGGCATGCCTCCTCTTATATATAATGTATAGATATATATATATATATATATAGGGAATATATTAGCTACAATTTATTGGAGCTAATTGGCTATAATTTTGTGCTATAAATGTGGATCCCTGACTCTTTATGTGGTTCCTGATTCTTTTATGTGGGTCCCTGATTCATTGTTAGTGTATTTTTTTGTGAAGGATTGTAGCCAATTGACTACAAAAATTATAGCTAAGCTATCCCTATATATATATATATATATATATATATATATATATATATATATATATATATATATATATATATATATATATATATATATATATATATATATATATACACTAGTTTTCGAAGCCCGCCCAATAGGCGGGCATGACTTATAATTATTTGTTTGTTGTTCATTGTTAACTAAAATACTTTATTTAGAATTGTCAAACATTAACTTTAAACAATTATTTCTTTTGTTTTTAGTTGTTGTTATTTTTTTTTTTTTTTTTTTTTTGTTGATATTTTTAAATAATCGTATTGTTTGTGTGGATGTAAATTATGAAAACGTACAAATTATAAGTAACTATTTTTGGTGTAATACATATAAAAGATAATGAAACAATTAAATAATATAAGTATACCGGCTTTTGTAGAAACAAACCATATACAAAATTAAATTTCTTTGTACACGGCATTTGTTGCGAAGTTCGTGTAACAGTTAAAAACCTTTTAATGCACACAAACTATGAACATATATTAGGATAGTTTTAATATAAAACAAAGGACAACATATATTAGCTAATAAAATAAATTTTATTTCTATGTTATGATGCTTAATTTTTAAGATGATTCTACCAAATATTTTGTATGTGTACAATATATGATTAAAAGTAAATATATTTATAAAAATATTTATGTTTTTTATGAAAGCTAATAATTTTGAAATGACAAAATTTTTAAAAGGTTTGTATGTAAAATATATTTGTTGTGTATGTAAAGGTTTAACTTGTTTTAAGTATGTGAGAAAAATAGGCTAGCTTGTAGATGCTATTATGTGATGATTACAAATACCACTTGCCTTTGGTATTTGTGTTAATACGGCTGAGACCAAGAAGTCATTTGGTCAAGAAACTTCTTCATCTTCTTGGACACACCTCTCATCATCAGTTTTTTTTTTTTTTTTTTTTTTTTTTTTTTTCGTAATCATCCACTGAAATTGCACACTAATTGATATGCATGTTACTGATATGTTGTTGTTTAGAAATGCATGTTTGGTATATTTTTCTTCAATGTTTTTAACTTTTGATCGGAATGTAACATCCGTTTGATCTTTGATATTTGTGTTTGAAATAGTTATATAGGTTATGATCACTGTAGAAGAAGGGAAACAATAAAAATCGTTAGAGTTCCATCCCAATAGCCGATTGGTAGTAGGTTTTTAGTAGATTTGTAAAGTTAGAGAAGTTTCTTAGGTTATTCGATGGTGTATGATCATACTAAAAAAGTGTTTTTGAAGTATAAATTGTTTCTGATCCTTAGAGATTAGTTGTTATGTTTAATGGACGTATCTTAAAAGGATGATGATGTTAGTAATCTAAGTAATTACATGATGGTTAATGTCACGATTGTTAGTTTAAAGAACATGTGTAATGCAAGGTATAATAGTAGACATAGGGTAGGTATGATTTATTGCTATTTTGTTTAGTATTTAAGCAAGAACGTGTTATGCATATTATTATAAAAAAACGAAGTTAGTAAAAAATATGTAGAGAAGGTAGGTTGGGTAGATAGTGGAATAGTTGTTAGTCGTGAAAACGCTTTACATGGTATAAGATTGTGAACTTCAAATACAATACATATACGTACTCTGAAACGACTATGTGATTATAGTTGCGTCAAACACTTTTGTATGAGTCCACATAATGGGTCGACATTTTTACCTATCTATTTTTGTTGATCATTCAATTCATTACACATATATATAAATTCATGTGAGAAACGTATTCACCATTTACACGTTTGTGGTTTGCTAAAATAGAATGACGTTGCAACTATTGGTGGAGGCAAACCAAAGTAACATCCGAACACTACAGGTATTTACTATCTAAGAGACTTAAATAACTTATCATTTTATTCAAGAAAATTGACATTGATACACGCACAAAATGTTTTAATTTCAGCTTCTTCCTACCCTGTTTACGGAGATGTTGAAACCTAAGAAGAACTGGATGTACTTAATCCACAATAAAGGAACAAAACATAAGGTGTACATAAAGATGGCTGGAGGGAATCAGTTTAAGCTATATGGATCTGAATGGCGCAAATTTTTAGATGTCAGCAAATACATGAACATATCGACATTCCATTTCATCCTACAGGAAGAAGTCTGCTACTACGTAACAGCGTACAACAATTCTGGATATGAATGCAATGGATACGATCTCGCTCGGGTAGGTTACAGACAGCGTAGATGCTTGCTTACTTTGGAACAGGTCAACCAATCCCCGGTAATTCTGAACTTACAAAGTTGACATTCTATAACTTTATTAAAAATGTTTTGAAAACCAAACAATTTGATTAAAGTTGTTATGTTTATAACAAATACCTATTTTATAGGATCTTCCTTGCGGTTTCTTGACATCAACTGAGAATCCTCAATTCGTGTTTATGTGAGTGGGACGCTGGTATCAATAGTCACTCACCGTGAGATTAAGCTTGTGGATGAAGACAAGCATGTTCATGTGTTTGGAGGAATGGGATGGCATATTTTGGTTCAAGTTCAAAACCTCGTTGTTGGGAGAAGGGTGGTATTCACAAACTTGCTAAACAATTATGTATCCATGATGCCATTTAATTTGTTTGGTTTGGAGACGCGTCATGATATTGTAGAACGTATGGTACTGAACTGAGAAAGCCTTTCCTCAAAAGCCCTATAGACGGAGGTATGTTAATGATAATATACGCATAATGTGTCTAATTATTTTTGAGAAGGCAAAACGTTTGCACATGATATACTTTTTTGAAATTTGTTTTACATGATTTATGTAGATAAAAGGATGTCACACATGTGTGAGTGGGAAGCCCATACCGAGCATCAGGATGAGAAGAATTGTTTTTATGCGTGATGAGTTTCCAAATACTCATCATTTTTACATAATCTAAACTGCAAAATCATCTGAAAACACTCAAAAACACATCAAAATGATCAAATTATCACAAATCAGTGTTTTATGTGTTTTAAATGCAAAAATATCAAAATTAGATGATAAATGTATCAAGTTTGCAAAATTGGCAGTTTTAGTCCCCCGAGTTTTAAAAGTTGTCAAATCTAGTCCCTGGAAATTCAAAAATGTGGAATTTTATCATTCAAGGTCCCTGAAGTACTTTAAGTTGTTAAAAATGATCCTTGAATGATTCTTTGGTCAATTGGCAAGAAAGGTCCCTTAACTTTGGAAATTTACAAAAATAATCCTTGGACCTTAAAAAAATGGATTTTATGCAAAAAGGGTTCTTGTATTATCAAAGTTGGCAAATTTAGTCCTTGTGAGAAGTTTGGAAACATGGCAAGATCAGTCCCTTATGTTTGGTGAAATTACATTTTGGTCCTTGTTTATTACTAATACCAAACGGACACCTTATATAAGCTAAGGCCCAAAAATCCAATCCAACAACTAGCCCAACCCATTTCTGCTTTGACCCTTGAGCCTTGACCCCCAGGTCACAACCATTTTGGCCCTGCCACAACCCATTTTGACCCCCCATGTTATTAACTCTACGGTCAATGAAAGTCAAAAACCAGAAATCGCGCCCAAATACAGGGTACTGTAGCACTCTCTCCTCAACACAGAAACCTCAAAACCAGAGTGGTTTTCTACCCATTTTCAACCCCCCTCCATACCATGTCCCCTCCACCTTCTCTACATTCCAAAATTCTTTAATTATCTTCAACCAATCCTCATTAAAGCAAAATACCTGCTTGAAGAATTTTTGGCGCCAAAAAGCTAAGTGGACGGATAGGATGATTCTGAGTGATCCAATGGTTCTAATTTGGTGGGAAAGTTTCAGAAGTCATGTGGGATTGCTGAAAAGTCTATAAGAGAGAGAGTTATGCATTGTAAATGATATATCTAGTGTAATTTTTAGTATTATTGTCGTTTTAGCTTATTTTTCAAGTCAAGTGTATGTTTTTATCTTAAAAACTCTGTATTTCAAGTCCTTTTGATATAAGAAAGCTTTTGTGAAGTTTTAATTCAAGTATTATGTTGTATTTCATCTTATGCAATTTTCATCAAATTCAAAAATCTCATGTTGTTTCAAATGGTGTTTTCAGTTGTATGTATGGACTAGATTAAGTCACTTAAGCTCCTAGAAAGCTCATTGAAGCTTTTAGTTAACTTAAAAATCAGTTTAGACTCAAAAGTCAAAAATCACCAAAAATAGCCATTAAATACTTTAAAAATCAAAAATCATGGTGAAAGGCACAAGAATGCTGGAGCAAGGTTGATATTGGATGGCCTTGGTTTAGAGCTCTGTGGAGAGCATTTAGGATTGGTTTCAGATCTTGGTTCTCAGTTTGGTCCTTGGAAACTACTTGTAAGCATTTTTAATTAAATTGGTATTTTACTGTTACAGTGCTTAAGTAGCTTATATTTTTGTTTCTTTGAGTTTAATAATCATATTTAAGTGTGTTTAAACTATAAAATCAGTAGCTAGTACTTCTAAATTTGTAGTTCTCTAAAACTTAGTTTCAACAGTCAAAATGGTATAATCATTAATTCTGATATTAAAGTTGTTTTGATTGTTGATTTAGGCTTCATAAGTTCTAATAAGTGATTATAAAAGGTCTGTAATTAAGCTCATGGTTTAAACTTGTGATTTGGTTTGAAAAAGCTCATAACAGTAAACAATAAGGTGTGTTTGGTTTAGAGTATTCAAAAGTTCTTTGGTCATTGGACTTATTGGAAACTTGTTTAACTAAGTCTAGACTACTCATATTAGTCAAGAAATCAAGTTCTTACTTGCAAAAAGTCAAAATTTCATTTGATCCTTAAGTGAGCAGTTACTGTTGGATTTTTCAAATCCAAAATCATCATTTTGTGTTCAAAAAGTGTTAATCTTGCTATATTCAGTCTTAAAACACCTTAACATAACATCATCAGAGCTTAAGATCAGTTTAAATCTCACTGTGGTCAACTTTTTGGTTTTTCTAAAAAAGTCAAAATTTCAAAAGGTCGTTTTTGAATAAACTTGGGAATTTTACTGTGGGTTTATTAAAGAGTTTCAGATTATAAGCTTTGGAGGATTTGTAGTCTAGTTGCTCAAGAAAAATAGAAAAATGATAGTTTTTAGTTTCTTAGCTTTTTGAGTGCTTATTTTATAGCTTTTAGGTGGTACCTGTTCTGCATATGTGCCCTGTGCACAGAACATAAGCCAATCTTGATAAGCTTGCATTAAGCTCATTCCTTGTCCAAATCCTGTGTTCTTTGGTTCATTGGAAAGCCAACTTGGTCATCTTGAGGACCCAAGTTTTATTTTTCACTTTTGGGCTTGTTTACTAGGGCTGCTATAAGCTCAAAGTCTGTCCCAGTTTCTGTTTTTCATCTCAATCAGCCAAAGTGCTTATTGGCTTATTTGAGCTTAGCAGTTTGAGTGTTTGTGTCTTTTAGCTTCTAGTTGGTTGCTCTAGCTTATCTTCATATCGATCTAGCTTCTGTTTCAGAGTTCAAGCTTGTTTGAGCTTATTTCCATCAAATAAGCTCATAAACCAACTGTTGGATCATAAGCTAATCAAATCAGCTTATTTGAAGTTTGTAAAATTTTTGTCTTTATTAAAGTTTCATAATATTAGTATATAAGTAGTTTTCAAAAAGAAAAATCACAAAAACATCAATATAAAAATAGTGATAGCGTTTATTTAAGATTTTTTAGCTTTTTAATTTTTCCTTTCAACTTTTTAATAAGCAAAACTTGTTTTTCTCTTTTTCTTAGGTTTCTGTTATCTTATAGGATTTTTAGAAAAAGTTTCATATTTTTCTTTATCTTTTTAGTATTTATTATAATTTTAATTAGTTATAAATAGTAATTAATTAGTAATAAATAATTAAAAAGTATAAAAAATATATTTTCTGTTTTAAAATTAGTTTTATCATATTTTAGATTTTTCAAAGTTAAAATTTTATTTTTCCAAGTTTATTTTCTATTTTCTAGTAATTAAGTGTATTTTAAATAGTTATTAATTAGTAATAATTAGATAAAAAGTGTGAAAAATATATTTTTAGTTTTAAAATTAGTTTTATAGTATTTTAGATTTTTCAGAATCATAAGTTTATTTTTCTAGCCTTATTTTGTATTTTCTTTCATTTTAGAGTATTTATTAAGTAGTTAAAATAGTTTTTAATTAATAATAATTAATTAAATAGTGTTAAAAATAATTTTCCTTTTCTAATAATTTTCTTTTATTTTTAGGATTCCAAAAATGTCATTTTTATATTTTTAGGTCTTTTATTTCTTAGTTTTCACTTTTTATTTTGTGCGTATACGTAGTTTCTAAAACTCACGTTTACGTTTCTTTGATCTGGTTGTTGTGCTTTCCAAATCTGTACTCAATTCTATTCCAAATCAATCAGTAGTGTAATAATTCTAATCATAACCTTTACAGATCACTATCCTTAGTGATCATTCCATCATCTGAATCAGTTTTACACACCATTGAGTCTCCTTGGGACTAAACGACCCGGGAATTCAATCTATTCTCCAGGACTTAATTGTATTTGTGTCTGAGCTGTTTCAAGTCTTTTAGACTTGACGGTTTAGCTCCAATCAAATTTTGGCGCCGCTGCCGGGGAGGCTTTAGCGTGTGTCTAGCCATTTTCAGATCCATTGTTGCACATATCCACCATTTGTAAAAAGTTTTTGTAAAGTTATAAGAAAATCAAAAAAGTCATTAACACTTTTCCTAAAGTGTTAAAACACCAAAAAAAAATATAAAACAACAAAACAATCGGAACGTTTTCTATTTTGTATTCTCTTTTAAGGTGATTCTTGAAGAAATACGATTTGGTTAAACGGGACGATAACAAAAATATTGTCCAAAAGTTTTTAAACCCATCAGCACAGATCTAACCTACGTCTTTTCAGTGGTACTTAATTGAACACATAAAAATCAACCACCGCAAACCAAGGCAGTGCACTACCTAACTGGGGGTGCGACCATTAATAAGTTCCCGAACATCAGATTTAAAACTTGCCTTTGTGTCACTTGTGATTTGGTGTACCTTTTTCAAAGAAGCCATTTCATCTGTGATTATTGGTTAAGTTCACTTGTGTTTTGCCTCATTTGTTTTGAAAATTGGTTTTTATACATAGTGCATGCGCACTCGTTCTTCCAGTTCTACAAGTCCACTTTTAGAACTTGGCAAGATTCCTCGCAGACGTAGAGGACGTTCAGCTCCTTCAGCCGTGACTGAGGAACGTCCACCACCACCTCCTGTCGAAATGGCAGACGAACGTACTATGGCGGAAATGCTCCAAGCACCCACCGAGGGTTATGGAGATGCCATCGTTTTACCCGTAATCAATTCTGATCACTTCGAATTGAAGACACATTTGATCCAGCTTGTGTCTACAAATCAATTCCATGGGTTTGATCGTGAAGACCCGTATGCACACATCCGTTGGTTTAACAAACTGACTTCCACTATCAATTACAAGGATGTGCCACAAAAAGTCATCAAGTTGATGCTTTTTCCATTCTCTCTTGAGGGGACAGCCCGGATTTGGCTGGAAAAGGAACCCCCTCGATCTATCGAAACTTGGGAGGATCTTGTTCAAAAGTTTGTGAATTACTTCTTTCCTCCATCAAAGACGACTAATCTTAAAAATGAAATTTCTGGATTTCGTCAAAATTTCGATGAAAACTTTGGAGAGGCATGGGAGAGATTCAAAGATCTCCTCAGGAAATGCCCCCATCATGAATTCACAGAGCTTCAACAAGTCAATATCTTTTACAATGGGTTAAACGGTAATGATCAAGATTCCTTGAATGCAGCCGCAGGCGGCAATATCTTGAACCGTAGACCTAAAGATGTGATTGAGATTTGCGAGCAAAAATCAAAAGTTCCTATTTCTCGCAACAAAGTCAATACTCCTAACACTCCTGCTCCTTCATCCAGTAACTCTTCTGAGTTAGCAGCTCCGATAGCTGCTCTAACGGATGCCATCCGTTGTATGATTAAGGATGTTAAGGAAATCAAAAGCGAAATTCATAAGCCTGAGCCAGTCAAAGCCGTAAACAAGGTGTGTGAAACTTGTAGTGGTCCACACGCGTACTATGATTGTCAAGCAACCGATGCTTCCTTTTACCAAGCCCCCGTAGCTTCGGTAAATCATAATCAATACCGACCACATGCTGAACCACACTACCGTGCTAACACTAATCAGGCACCACCCGGTTTCAACCAGAATCATAACATGCACAACCGGAATCAAAACCAACCTAGAATGAACCAAGGTTATCAAAACCAAGGTAATTTCTATCCTGCACCCAATCAAGGTTTCCAACATCAGGGGAACCCTCATCAAAACAATTTCAATCGAGGGAATCAATTTCATGGGAATGTGAATCCTAATCAAGGGAATTTTGGTCATAATCAAAACATACGGCCTCAAATTGTCCCTCCAGCTCCTCCCGTCATTACTCCTCCAGGACCATCATCTGATGAGTTACTGAAGCAGTTTATGAAATCCCAAGATGAAATGAACCGGTTGTTGGTCAGTCAGATTGCTGATCTGAAGAAGTCTTTAAATGATCAACCCTCGGGCTCAGGTACTTTACCGAGCAACACGATCGCTAACCCGAGGGGCGATGCCAAGGCGATCACAACCCGAAGTGGTGTTTCATACCCTGGACCTGCTGTTCCTACTACCTCTTCTTCCTCTTCTCTTCCTAAGGTAGTGGACAGTGAACCTCCAAAACATAATGGACCTACGACTCCAATGCCACCTCCACCAATGCCAATGAGTCAAGTTACCAAGGAAACTACGGACAAAGTGCATTATTCAAGCCCACGAAGTACCGCACACGTCCTACCTTCGGTAGTCCAACCTCAAGTGGTCCAGAAACCCAAGTCTAATCAAGGAGTTGTTTTTGAACCTCCTATAGCTCCTATTGAGAAACAAAAATCCAAATCTTCTATTCCTTACCCATCGCGCTTGAATGAGCAAAAACTCCGCGAGAAAGCTAGTCATCAAATGGATAAATTTTTCCAAATTTTCCAAGAGTTACACTTTGACATAAGCTTTGCGGATGCTATCATGCTGATGCCCAAGTTCGCATCTACTCTCAAGCACATGTTAAGCAATAAGGAAAAGCTGTTTGAAATGGCTAAGACTCCTCTTAACGAGAACTGCTCAGCAGTTATTCTGAAAGAAGCTTCCTGAAAAGCTTGGAGATCCTGGGAAATTTCTCTTACCTTGTGTATTCCCAGGAATGGTTGAATGCTTTGCCCTAGCAGATCTTGGTGCAAGCATAATCCTTATGCCATATTCAGTGTGGAAGAAACTCTCTCTTCCGGAACTCACTCCTACATGCATGACTCTCGAGCTTGCTGATCGATCCATATCCCGTCCTCTTGGCATTGCTGAGGACGTGTTTGTGAAAGTAGGAAAGTTCCATTTCCCAGCTGACTTCGTGGTTGTTGATTTTGATGCCGATCATCGGGTTCCTCTCATTGTTGGTCGAGGATTCCTGAGAACGGGCCGTGCTCTCATAGATGTATTTGAGCAGGAAATCACATTGCGTGTTGGTAATGAAGCTGTCACCTTCAACCTTGACCAAACTTCGAGGTACTCCGCAAACTATGATTCTGAATCGGTTAACCGAATAGATATCATCGATGTTGCTTCTGACGAGTACTCTCAAGAAGTTCTTGGTTATTCTCATAATTCTGTGAGTGGGGATTCCACCACATCTTCTCAGCCTATCATAGCCAATTCTACTCCTTCTATCACTCCGTTTGAGGGAAGCGACTTCATCTTAGATGAGATTGAAGCATACTTGGCTAGTGATTCTGTACCTTGGGAAATTGATCACGCTCCAATTGATATTGAGGGGGATATACTTCTTATTGAGAAGTTGCTCAATGATGATCCATCATCAACCCCTCATCCTAGTGATTCAATCCCAATTGAGATTAGTCAAAATGAGATTAATCTGGAGGGAGATATTCTTCTGAAGAAAGTGTCAAATCTGGATACTTCTCTTCCTCTCCCTCCCATCAAACTTCATAACGAGGAAGTCAATTCAGTTGAGAAAACTGAAGAATTTCCTGAGGTTGAGCTTAAGGACTTACCTCCTCATCTCGAGTATGCATTCCTTGAGGGTGATGATAAATTACCCGTCATTATTGCTCGAGATTTGAGTAAAGATGAAAAAGCTGCTCTCATCAAAATCTTGAAGTCACACAAGCAAGCAATTGCTTGGAAACTCTCCGACATCAAAGGTATAAATCCTGAGTTCTGTACTCATAAAATCTTGATGGAGGATGACTTCAAACCCGCAGTTCAACATCAGAGGCGAGTGAATCCAAAAATCCATGATGTTATTAAACAAGAGGTTATCAAACTTCTTGATGCAGGATTGATTTACCCAATCTCAGACAGTCCTTGGGTCAGCCCAATTCATTGTGTCCCGAAAAAGGGTGGCATTACTGTTATCACAAATGAAGATAACGAGTTAATTCCAACTCGATTGGTAACGGGATGGCGTGTTTGCATTGACTATCGTAAGTTGAATGACGCCACCCGTAAAGACCATTTTCCTCTACCCTTCATGGACCAGATGCTTGAGAGATTAGCAGGGAATGAGTACTATTGCTTCCTTGATGGTTTCTCGGGTTACTTTCAGATCCCTATTGATCCACAGGATCAAGAGAAGACCACATTCACTTGCCCATACGGAACTTTTGCCTACAAACGCATGCCTTTTGGCTTATGTAATGCTCCTGGCACGTTCCAACGATGTATGATGGCCATATTCCACGACATGATCGGGGAAACAATGGAAGTGTTTATGGATGACTTCTCGGTCATTGGGGATTCTTTTCAATCATGTCTCTCCCATTTAGATAAAATGCTTCAAAGGTGTGAAGACACCAATCTTTGTCTAAACTGGGAGAAAAGCCACTTTATGGTCAAAGAAGGCATAGTCCTTGGCCATAAGATTTCTAAGAACGGGATTGAGGTAGATAGAGCAAAGGTCGATGTTATTGCTAAATTACCTCATCCTACTACCGTCAAAGGTATTAGGAGTTTTTTGGGTCATGCCGGTTTCTATCGTAGATTCATTCAAGATTTTTCCAAAATCGCCCGGCCTATGACCCATCTTCTTGAAAAGGATGCTCCTTTTATCTTCTCACCCGAGTGCATCATAGCTTTTGAAACATTGAAGAAAAAGCTAACTGAAGCACCCATTCTCGTTGCTCCTGACTGGGACTTGCCTTTTGAGCTCATGTGCGATGCAAGTGATTTTGCTATCGGTGCAGTCCTAGGGCAACGAAGAAATAAGCATTTTCAGCCTATTCACTACGCAAGCAAAACTATGACTGAGGCTCAAACTCATTACACCACCACAGAAAAAGAGCTATTAGCCGTGGTGTATGCTTTTGAGAAGTTTCGGCCGTATCTTATCTTGACCAAATGCGTGGTATATACGGATCACTCGGCTCTTAAATATCTCTTTGCAAAACAAGATGCAAAGCCGAGATTGCTTCGTTGGATTCTCCTCCTCCAGGAATTTGATATCATTATACGTGATAAAAAAGGAGCTGAGAATCTAGCTGCTGATCATCTGTCCAGATTAGAAAACCCTCACCAAGATGTTTTCGAGAAAAAGGATATAAATGAAACATTTCCTCTCGAGACACTCAATGCGGTTTCTTTTCGTGGAAATTCTACTACCCCATGGTTTGCTGACTTTGCAAATTACCATGCGGGTAACTTCATTGTGAAAGGGATGTCGACCCAGCAGAAGAATAAATTCTTCAAGGATGTTAAACACTATTTCTGGGACGATCCTTTCTTGTTCAAAATCTGTGCGGATCAAGTCATCCGACGGTGTGTTTATGGACAGGAAGCTATTGATATTCTCACAGCTTGCCATGCTGGACCCACCGGGGGCCATCATAGTCCAAACTACACCGCCAAAAAGGTGTTTGATTCCGGGTTCTATTGGCCCACAATCTATAAGGATGCCCACGATTATGTCAAAACTTGTGACGCTTGTCAGCGTCATGGTAATATATCTCAAAGGAATGAAATGCCACAAAATGCCATTCAAGTTTGTGAGATATTTGACATATGGGGTATTGATTTTATGGGGCCATTTCCATCTTCTCGTGGTAACAAGTACATACTCGTGGCTGTTGACTATTTGTCAAAATGGGTTGAAGCAAAAGCCTTACCCACCAATGATGCCCGAGTAGTTGTGAAGTTTTTGAAATCTCTGTTTGCCAGGTTTGGAACTCCGAGAGCGATAATCAGTGATCGTGGTACACAGTTTTGTAATGACCAATTTGAAAGAGTCATGCAAAAGTATGGTGTTACCCACCGTCTCTCCACTGCATACCACCCCCAAACAAGTGGGCAGGTGGAAGTTTCAAACCGTGGTCTTAAAAGGATCCTTGAAAGGACAGTAGGCGAAAATCGTGCATCCTGGTCGGATAAGCTTGATGACGCACTCTGGGCCTTTCGTACAGCTTACAAAACACCAATCGGGTGTACTCCATACAAGCTAGTGTACGGAAAGGCATGTCATCTTCCGATTGAAGTTAGAGCACAAGGCATTACTGGGCCTTAAAGCATGCAAACTTCGATATACAGACAGCCGGTGATCACAGAAAAGTTCAAATGAATGAACTAAATGAACTTCGTGATCAAGCTTATGAGAAACTCTTTGATCTACAAGCAAAAGACAAAGAAGATTCATGACTCCAAGATCAAGAACCGCGTTTTCAACGTTGGTGATCGAGTCCTTCTTTTCAATTCCAGATTGAAGATTTTCTCGGGAAAGCTTAAGTCCCGCTGGTCTGGTCCATTCACTATCGCTAAGGTTTATCCTTATGGTACCGTTGAGTTATCTCAACCCGATGGTCCTAATTTTAAAGTGAATGGTCATCGAGTTAAGCATTACTTTGGAGAGGACATTCCTCCTGTGGTTGTCCCGGATTTACAAACATTCCCCATGAACCAATGAATGCGGGGATCGAGTCAAGCTAATGACTCGGTAATCAAAAACATTAGCACGCATCATATGGGTTCTCACCCATAATTCTGTCTTCTTACCCCCTTTCTACCACCCTAGTGTGGGGGAGTTTTCCCACACTGTTGTATATTCTCATTCTTTCTAAAAAAAAAAAAAAAAAAAAAAAAAAAAAAAAAAAAATCTTCTTAATAAATGGCCGTAATATTTCCCTTTTACGTTCTTTGTTTCGGCATAACCGCCGGTACTTTGAATATTGAGGGCAATATTCATTTCTAAGTGTGGGGGGGAATTCTCACGAATTTCATATATATTATCTACCCAATTCCCCCGTTTTTGGCCAAAATTTTTTTTTGGAGTAAGTGTTTTACACTTTCTCATTTGGTTATCAGTCCGCCATGTCTGTAAGACAAAAGGATTGGCTAATCCAGGAGCAAACGGCTCTTGGTAAAGATTAATCAAATCCGTTTATATGGCTTGCAATTTGCCCAAAATTGTATGGTTCTTCAGCTCCCCATCATCCTCAAAAGATAATGAGTTGGCTAGCCCGCAAGGTTATGGCTTGTGGTAAAGGCAGTGGAAAATCCATAATTGGTATTCAGCTCACCAAAGATAATCCTGATAATTTATCTAAGAGTTGGCTAGTCCAGAAGGGTACGGCTTCTGGTAAAGACACATCAAATCCGTTATATGGTTTATGATTTGCCAATAAATCATCTGGTTATCGTTGTACCAAGATTCTTACTTGAATCAAAACAATTGGCTACTCCAGAAGTGATGGCTTTTGGTAAAGAGTTTTTCAAATCCATCAAAGTTTTCTCAAATCATTGCTAGGGACTAGCAATATCTCAGTGTGGGGGATTGATGAGTTTCCAAATACTCATCATTTTTACATAATCTAAACTGCAAAATCATCTGAAAACACTCAAAAACACATCAAAATGATCAAATTATCACAAATCAGTGTTTTATGTGTTTTAAATGCAAAAATATCAAAATCAGATGATAAATGTATCAAGTTTGCAAAATTGGCAGTTTTAGTCCCCCGAGTTTTAAAAGTTGTCAAATCTAGTCCCTGGAAATTCAAAAATGTGGAATTTTATCATTCAAGGTCCCTGAAGTACTTTAAGTTGTTAAAAATGATCCTTGAATGATTCTTTGGTCAATTGGCAAGAAAGGTCCCTTAACTTTGGAAATTTACAAAAATAATCCTTGGACCTTAAAAAAATGGATTTTATGCAAAAAGGGTTCTTGTATTATCAAAGTTGGCAAATTTAGTCCTTGTGAGAAGTTTGGAAACATGGCAAGATCAGTCCCTTATGTTTGGTGAAATTACATTTTGGTCCTTGTTTATTACTAATACCAAACGGACACCTTATATAAGCTAAGGCCCAAAAATCCAATCCAACAACTAGCCCAACCCATTTCTGCTTTGACCCTTGAGCCTTGACCCCCAGGTCACAACCATTTTGGCCCTGCCACAACCCATTTTGACCCCCCATGTTATTAACTCTACGGTCAATGAAAGTCAAAAACCAGAAATCGCGCCCAAATACAGGGTACTGTAGCACTCTCTCCTCAACACAGAAACCTCAAAACCAGAGTGGTTTTCTACCCATTTTCAACCCCCCTCCATACCATGTCCCCTCCACCTTCTCTACATTCCAAAATTCTTTAATTATCTTCAACCAATCCTCATTAAAGCAAAATACCTGCTTGAAGAATTTTTGGCGCCAAAAAGCTAAGTGGACGGATAGGATGATTCTGAGTGATCCAATGGTTCTAATTTGGTGGGAAAGTTTCAGAAGTCATGTTGGATTGCTGAAAAGTCTATAAGAGAGAGAGTTATGCATTGTAAATGATATATCTAGTGTAATTTTTAGTATTATTGTCGTTTTAGCTTATTTTTCAAGTCAAGTGTATGTTTTTATCTTAAAAACTCTGTATTTCAAGTCCTTTTGATATAAGAAAGCTTTTGTGAAGTTTTAATTCAAGTATTATGTTGTATTTCATCTTATGCAATTTTCATCAAATTCAAAAATCTCATGTTGTTTCAAATGGTGTTTTCAGTTGTATGTATGGACTAGATTAAGTCACTTAAGCTCCTAGAAAGCTCATTGAAGCTTTTAGTTAACTTAAAAATCAGTTTAGACTCAAAAGTCAAAAATCACCAAAAATAGCCATTAAATACTTTAAAAATCAAAAATCATGGTGAAAGGCACAAGAATGCTGGAGCAAGGTTGATATTGGATGGCCTTGGTTTAGAGCTCTGTGGAGAGCATTTAGGATTGGTTTCAGATCTTGGTTCTCAGTTTGGTCCTTGGAAACTACTTGTAAGCATTTTTAATTAAATTGGTATTTTACTGTTACAGTGCTTAAGTAGCTTATATTTTTGTTTCTTTGAGTTTAATAATCATATTTAAGTGTGTTTAAACTATAAAATCAGTAGCTAGTACTTCTAAATTTGTAGTTCTCTAAAACTTAGTTTCAACAGTCAAAATGGTATAATCATTAATTCTGATATTAAAGTTGTTTTGATTGTTGATTTAGGCTTCATAAGTTCTAATAAGTGATTATAAAAGGTCTGTAATTAAGCTCATGGTTTAAACTTGTGATTTGGTTTGAAAAAGCTCATAACAGTAAACAATAAGGTGTGTTTGGTTTAGAGTATTCAAAAGTTCTTTGGTCATTGGACTTATTGGAAACTTGTTTAACTAAGTCTAGACTACTCATATTAGTCAAGAAATCAAGTTCTTACTTGCAAAAAGTCAAAATTTCATTTGATCCTTAAGTGAGCAGTTACTGTTGGATTTTTCAAATCCAAAATCATCATTTTGTGTTCAAAAAGTGTTAATCTTGCTATATTCAGTCTTAAAACACCTTAACATAACATCATCAGAGCTTAAGATCAGTTTAAATCTCACTGTGGTCAACTTTTTGGTTTTTCTAAAAAAGTCAAAATTTCAAAAGGTCGTTTTTGAATAAACTTGGGAATTTTACTGTGGGTTTATTAAAGAGTTTCAGATTATAAGCTTTGGAGGATTTGTAGTCTAGTTGCTCAAGAAAAATAGAAAAATGATAGTTTTTAGTTTCTTAGCTTTTTGAGTGCTTATTTTATAGCTTTTAGGTGGTACCTGTTCTGCATATGTGCCCTGTGCACAGAACATAAGCCAATCTTGATAAGCTTGCATTAAGCTCATTCCTTGTCCAAATCCTGTGTTCTTTGGTTCATTGGAAAGCCAACTTGGTCATCTTGAGGACCCAAGTTTTATTTTTCACTTTTGGGCTTGTTTACTAGGGCTGCTATAAGCTCAAAGTCTGTCCCAGTTTCTGTTTTTCATCTCAATCAGCCAAAGTGCTTATTGGCTTATTTGAGCTTAGCAGTTTGAGTGTTTGTGTCTTTTAGCTTCTAGTTGGTTGCTCTAGCTTATCTTCATATCGATCTAGCTTCTGTTTCAGAGTTCAAGCTTGTTTGAGCTTATTTCCATCAAATAAGCTCATAAACCAACTGTTGGATCATAAGCTAATCAAATCAGCTTATTTGAAGTTTGTAAAATTTTTGTCTTTATTAAAGTTTCATAATATTAGTATATAAGTAGTTTTCAAAAAGAAAAATCACAAAAACATCAATATAAAAATAGTGATAGCGTTTATTTAAGATTTTTTAGCTTTTTAATTTTTCCTTTCAACTTTTTAATAAGCAAAACTTGTTTTTCTCTTTTTCTTAGGTTTCTGTTATCTTATAGGATTTTTAGAAAAAGTTTCAGATTTTTCTTTATCTTTTTAGTATTTATTATAATTTTAATTAGTTATAAATAGTAATTAATTAGTAATAAATAATTAAAAAGTATAAAAAATATATTTTCTGTTTTAAAATTAGTTTTATCATATTTTAGATTTTTCAAAGTTAAAATTTTATTTTTCCAAGTTTATTTTCTATTTTCTAGTAATTAAGTGTATTTTAAATAGTTATTAATTAGTAATAATTAGATAAAAAGTGTGAAAAATATATTTTTAGTTTTAAAATTAGTTTTATAGTATTTTAGATTTTTCAGAATCATAAGTTTATTTTTCTAGCCTTATTTTGTATTTTCTTTCATTTTAGAGTATTTATTAAGTAGTTAAAATAGTTTTTAATTAATAATAATTAATTAAATAGTGTTAAAAATAATTTTCCTTTTCTAATAATTTTCTTTTATTTTTAGGATTCCAAAAATGTCATTTTTATATTTTTAGGTCTTTTATTTCTTAGTTTTCACTTTTTATTTTGTGCGTATACGTAGTTTCTAAAACTCACGTTTACGTTTCTTTGATCTGGTTGTTGTGCTTTCCAAATCTGTACTCAATTCTATTCCAAATCAATCAGTAGTGTAATAATTCTAATCATAACCTTTACAGATCACTATCCTTAGTGATCATTCCATCATCTGAATCAGTTTTACACACCATTGAGTCTCCTTGGGACTAAACGACCCGGGAATTCAATCTATTCTCCAGGACTTAATTGTATTTGTGTCTGAGCTGTTTCAAGTCTTTTAGACTTGACGGTTTAGCTCCAATCAATGCGCCAATTCTTGCGTATGTGACAGAACGTAGTCGTTTGGTAAGCGGTCCATTCAGATTTTCATTTCCGTTATTATCCTTTATATTGAGGGACATATCTAATGCATCTGAGTTTATAGTATTATGTAACACCCCCAAAATTATCGCAGCGGAAGATTGTGTCACTGGGGTATTACTTCATAGTTCACAGAACAAGTTACAGAAAATGACTCTAAATGAGACGTTTTGAAATAAATTATCGTTCGATTAAAATATCAGAGTTTACAAACCGGTCCCACAAGTTTGTACAATCATAAAAAGTACAACATAGAAGTTGTAAAGTTTTTCGAATGATAATATATGCATTGTCTTCAAAATATTTTCCGTGCGCCTTCACATGCCATGCCAGCTAATTCCTTTCGAACCTGAGATAACATGCTAAAAAGTGTCAACACAAAGGTTGAGTGAGTTCATAGGTTTGTAAGTACAATAGTTTGATCACAAGATTTCAAGTTTAGGAAAAACAGTAGTGGACAATATAGTTCGTAGTATAATTGCAATGTGTACAATTATCTTCTTGATAGTTATTATTGCTCTAAGCTCATGATACTCACGACTGACTGTTGTATATATATCACCGGATGATATATACAGTAAATAACTTGCCCCGGGTAGGTATTTTTCCCTTTACCTAGATAACCTCAAATATAGTGCGCCTTGTTATTTCTGATAACAGAGACGAGTTCGTCAATTCCGATAGGCCTATCCACAAAATTTGCGCTCACGCCCAGTGATTAGTGGTCCATGATGTTGGGGACTTTTGGCATAAACAACTTACGCATGCAATAATACAGTCAAGGCATTCATTTTGCAGGTAATTGTCCATAATAAAACATTTTAGCATGTAGTAAAAGCAGTAGCATATATCTCCCCCAAAAGAGTTTATAAAATAGTTAAACAAAAGCTGGGGCTATGAAACTCACTGTAGTTATCAGCAGCGGAGTGTAACGACATAATGTATGTCAATAATAGAGTATGGCAAGACCACGATCTTTAATAATCACCTACGAAAGCATAGTATTCGCGTTTTAGTATAGTGTACGATATAAGTGTAAAAGTATATGTAGTTTTTTGGCTTTCAATATGATGTTGTACATGAATCCTTAAGTTAAAGTATCCTTTAAGTGTTGTTTGGCTTATAGCCCTTTTATAAATAACCTCGTACCATCATTCGGGCTATCAAAATCAAGGGGTCGTGTAGTGAACGTATGAGGAGCCAGGACACTTTAAATCGTAAATCCACAACTCGTCGATACGACACCCCGAAGAGGCCTCTTATGATAATGAAATTCCTTACTATTATTGTACTTGTTATCTATAAGTAAAGTATTTGACGAGACAAATGTTATATAAAACATGTGTCGTGTTTCATCAAAGACTATTGATTGACTTGTGTGACGATATGATGATATAAGTTGTATGTCATGAAATAGTTTAACATGCCATATGGTCATTTACTTAGTTTGTCAAAGTCTAATCCAATGAACAAAGTTTTAAAACAAGAATTGGCCATTGAGTCCAAACTAGCCATGCGGCTAAATTATGTTTAAACAACTTGAGATGATATTCAAGGTCATGCCTATGGTTATGTCTAAGTTTAATGTTAGGAATTGGAAAATCCATAGTGAAGAGTCGGTCACCCCAACTCTAGTCTAGCATATGTTAGCTTGTAGACATTACGTTATTTATTAGTTATTTAGTTTAGAGCAACACCGTGGAGGACGGACGGGTCTTTACCCACTGTATGTCTGATCCACAGTCCGAAGGAGGACGTGTAGTATGTAACTATAAATACCCTCTACCTCCCAAGGTAGAGGGTTGGACCTTTCACTTAATCTAACCTTTCTTTCTTTGTTACTTTCTCTCTCTAGAAAGGCTCCCATCTTCCACTTTCTCTCTCTAGAACCTTAAACTAATTCGACCCATATATTGTTATGTGATGTGTTTGTGAAATCCAATATGTTACAAATGGTATCAAGAGCCATGGTTTGATCATCTCTCTTACATATCCTTGGATTTCTAGTAGTTTTATATGGTTGTTGGGTTTGAAAAAGTTTAGTGGTTTTTGCATCATTTGGATCATTTCTTGTGTTAAAGTTTGGATTTTGATTGTACTTTTGTGTTTAGAATCATTGTAAGTGCTTGGGTTTTGATTTGGAAAGCTTGAATCACTGTGGTTGAGCTTGTTTTGGATTGAAAAGTGTGTTTTTGAAGTTTTTCTTGCTAGCAACTGGTTCTCATAGTGTTTTTCATCGTAGCGACTTGCTTCAGTAAAAGTTAGCGAGTTACAGTGTTTGTTGTTAGCGACTTAAGCCTAGCGACTTGTCTATTGAGACAAGCCGACAAATAGTACAAGTTAATGGATTCTCCACTACGGCTAGCGACTTGGTGAGGTTAGCGACTTGCTTCAGAATTTGTTAGCGAGTTGTAGTGTAAATTGTTAGCGACTTGATACTAGCGACTTGGATCTTAGCGAGTTGTTCTTTAGCAACTTAACTGTGTCTAGCGACTTGGTGCTTAGCGACTTGTTGTCATAATACTTAGCGACTTGGTGCTTAGCAACTTGGTTCAAGGATTCTTAGCGACTTGGTGACTTAGCGACTTGTTCTCAAGGTTTATAGCGACTTGTCTCTAGCGACTTGTTGACTTTTCCCGACAAAACTTCAAATGGCTATAACTTTTGATCCGTAACTCCGTTTTCAACGTTCTACCCATCAAAATGACCGTGAGAATGAGGAGAATGGCACGCTGAATGAACTAAGGGGCAATCTTCGAGGCCTAAATCCGCTCCGAACAGAAGTTATTGAGTTTTTTATGCTTTTTGACCTAAATTTCTCCGAAAAATCGTGCATAAACCAATCCAAATCTCAACCAAACAACATCTCTGCTAATCCTACAAACAACCATAAGACCTAACAAAGAATTGTCTATCATTGTGTCGATCCATCAGTTATCTTAACACGTTCTATTGGTCTCTATATCACGGTTTCTTCTTGATTTTGTAAAATCCCGCGAAAGAATCTATTTCTCGGTTTAAATCATAGACTTGTAAAATCCCGTGTATACTACAACATCATGTCTTACACTACTGACCCAGTAATTTCAGAAGTACTTAAATTGTATGATGCTGTGGACAACAATGATAATGTATGCTACACTGAACGATTAAAGATGATTGAATCAATCAATGATGATGTGAGTTCTTCATGCTCTGAGTCCAATGAGAAAGATTTGCACCTGTTCAGGCTACAGAATGCCATGCAAAAGGAAAGTAGCATTGAACCTTATCAACAACTTCACTCACACCTCATGTTACTCACACCGATAAGAATGGAACGAACATGCATTGCCATTTTCCGTCAAGACTTATCCACATTAATGGGAACATTACTATTGAACTTAGAACAATTAGAACAACAACTTGATAAAGAAAAGGTTCAAAAGGATAGTTCCAGTGCTGCACTTCAAGTGATCCACAACCAATTTCAGTCATTCATAAGTGGGGAATTTACATCAGATTATGATCAAGACCTGACTGAAATATCTTTCAAGAGACACACTGGAATGGAAATTAGCGTGTTCATTGAGACATTCATCCAACTCATGGATAATGTGGAGAAGTACATTGAGGAAGTTACACATAAAGATGAAAAAGTGGATGAGTGTCAGGTGCAGTTGAGATAGTTGTGATGAGTCAGGTAATATATCAGTTGAAAGGTCGGGTGTTGCTGAATGCAGAATATCAGAGACAGCTAAGAATGATGTAACCAGCTACTCAGTAATTCCTGTCACACAAGAAGTGGATGCGGTGATCAGAAAGGTGAATGAATGTCGGGTACAATCAATAGATTGTAGTGTTGAGATCTGTAAGTCATCGGATGATGGATCAGTTGACACTGAATACAGAGGCTCAGAGGTGATTAAGTTTGAAACAGCCAGTTGTTCAGTGACTCTTGTTACACATGATGTGGATTCAAATATTAGACCGACAAATGAGCAGGTGTCATGTGATGAGGTACCATTAACTGTTCAACATAGTGCATCTGCTAATGTACCTAAACAAATTGATCTTAATACTGAACATGATTCTGATAAATGTTCCTTGGTTGAGGCTGAGACTAATAAATTCAAAACAAATGATATGGTTGATAAAAAGGCTTTTGATGAACTTTCAAACAAATTCTCAAAACTTGAAAAACATTGCATTTCTCTTGAAATTGCAATACAAAGAAAGGAGGAAAGTTTTCAAACTAAGAAACCATGTAAAACTCCAGAATTTCCTGAATTTCGTGAATTTTTTGAAATAAACGATTTAAAAGCTCAGCTTCAAGCCAACAACTCGACTATCAACAATTTGAAAAAACATATTTCTGATATGCATGTGAAAAGTAATTTGGTTACAAGTAATTCTGATGTTAATGTTATTGATGATATTCAAATGAGAAATGATGACTTAGCGGTTTGTGTGGCCAAATTACTAAAGGAAAATGAGTCTTTGAGAAAGCATCACATAGAACTAAGTGACTCTGTCAAAGAAGCTAGAACTAAGTCAATGGAACAATCAAACTCTTTGATAGCAAAAATTGATGAACTCAAAGCTCAACTTCAGGAAAAGAGTTTCGCTATTGTTGCCTTAAAAAATGAGCTTAGGAAAACTGTAGGGAAAAGTGTAAACACTAAGTTTACAAAACCATCAACCTTGGGGAAACCAGTTTCTCATCCCATTAGAAACCGGTCCGTTGTTAGGAAGCCTACTGCGTTTATATCCGAAAGACCAAAATTTTCAAAAACACGGTTTGCCTCCCAAGTTGATGCGATAAAAGTTTTCTCAAAACCAGTCACTTCACCTGAGTTACCTAATAATAAGGCTTCTAGTTCAGTTAACCCTCAACAATTAGCCACTTCTACTCCCAGCACCACTAGGAATAGTTCGAAAACAGTGTCAAAATCAAGCATTAAAACCTAGAATCCATATGATATGAATGACTTGTGGAAGAACTATTATCTAGAAAAAGCTAGGAAAAAGGCACAGATTCGAAAAGACGGAATTTTAGGTGCAAGACCTAGGGTGAGGAATTCTATGAGATTTCAAGGCACTGCTAGTAGTTGTAAACCACTACCTAGGAACACTCAAAAGACTAGGGATTGGCGTGCATCTAAGAATAGTTATGTGCATAAGAATGCTAAGCATGTAGAAAACAAAATTAGAAATTCTGAGTCTTTTCCACATAAGAAACATATTCCTAATTCACATGCCAAGGTACAATCCACTAAGACTACCTACATGGCTAAGGTTCAACATGTTATGATGCAAAACAAACCTAAAACTTCGTCTAGATGGATCCAAACTGCTAAATCTTTGGAGTCTAGGAATAACGATAAGTCTTCCAATTTGCATAAGAATATCAACAATCGTAGACCTTGCCATAAGTGGATGCCATCTGGTAGAATGTTTAAGGATGCTGGACTTAGGTGGATACCTACCGGTAAGCTGTTACCGATGACAAAATCAAGGTTGCCTGTGAAACCCCAAAGGGTTTGGATACTAATGTCACTAACCAAAATATATGCAATCAAGTTTGTAATATTAGTGCAGGTAGTCCTTACTCTGTTGCAGATACTTCAATCCTTCACTACATGGACTGGCTTAAAGTATGGATTACAAATGGATTGATATCTCATAACTCACGGGTTCAAGTAACTCAATCTTGATATTCTTTCGGCTATGACGTCTGTTCACATCAGTTCAGGCCTCGTACTTCATCATAATGGCGTCTGCAAATAACACTTCAGGCCCCGTTCTTGAAAGAAAAGAAAGGTGTACGCTTCAGTGCGCTTTATCGTCAAAAGAAGAGAAATCTTCATGTGCATGACCATTCTCATCGACATTCTTCATCAACAAGCTTCATGTTTTTCCACGCTCTTTCACCCCTCAAGTGGATCTACATTCATTGGGGTATATTCTTATTCCCTTGTTCAAATCAAAAATGGCAACTTTGGATGCAATTTTTGAAGGGGAGAAGAGTGCATATACTACATGTTGATGGATGCTTGAACTATGGTCATATGACTCTCCTTCAATGCCTAATGCTTCACTTCTAAGGATAACTGGGATTCATTGTTTCAAGATATGTTTGATGAGTATTTCCAACCGCTAGCGAATGTTGATCATCTAAGAAGTACAACTCAGACTACTCAAGAAGCCCAATCTCCTGTTATTCCTCAAGGCGTTGATAATGACTATCATATTATTGCAGTTGCACTCATGAATAATGATCCGCTCTTTGGTATTCCTTTGCCAAATCTTCACGGATTATTGTTCCTTCCAATGTGCACTCTGTAAATCAACCAAATGAACATTATGGAAAATGATTTCCTCATTCGCTTTAAGACATTGTTGATGAATCTTCCAGATCAGTCTCTACATGTATACCTTTAGGAAGAATGCATTGATGTTGAGGAATCATTTGTTGTGGTTCATTCAGTGGGTCAATGTACATCCGATTGTATGTTGTTTCACGTGTTGGGCATTTGACACAAGTTGATGACTTCAGAGTTAATCATTTATCACTTATTTGAGATTGAAGTTGACTTTCAACAAAGGCGTGTTCTTATTTGATAACTTTCTCGGGCTTAAGATTTTGAGTTGAATACTTGGTTTATCTAGTTACCAGCAGTCGGGGTGGTTGGTTGAAGACCTGGTTAACTATCA
The DNA here is from genome assembly GCA_019973895.1 of Chrysanthemum seticuspe. Taxonomy (NCBI): domain Eukaryota; kingdom Viridiplantae; phylum Streptophyta; class Magnoliopsida; order Asterales; family Asteraceae; genus Chrysanthemum; species Chrysanthemum seticuspe. Next base: position 233,188,662 of record BPTQ01000006.1, on the reverse strand, counting down.
CTATTAGGAATTATGTTGTTTTACTCAGTGTCACATGCAGATTATGATGTGGATAATCTCAAGAGGTGTTAATGTCTCATACTTTGTTGGAGTAGTGAGTACTTAGAGATTTGCTTGAAGCTTAGATTCTCGACATCGTTCTTACATCATTAAGTGCAAGCTTAAGATACAAATGCGGGAAAATTCGACTTCAGTTTCAAGTTTGGTATATCGGGTTTTCTTCAACAGTGGTCACTTCAAATTGTCTACTTATGGATTGATAAAGATAGTCAGAGAGAGTTTATGTAGCAGTTGATTCTCACAGGATTCATTTGGGCTATTTGAGTTCTTCTCACAGGATTTCATGTTTATGGGTATATTATGTTTTGCTGATTCTGAGGTATCAAAACCAGCAAGGTGGAAGGAGACATATATCTAAAAGCACAACGAGTACACATGATGAACTTAACACTTCTACCTGATTGAAGTTATCCCGGAAAGACAATGGTCATAACCGTAGAGAAATTCAGTGTTTAACTCGTAGCCTTTGGTGTATTATTCCAACTATTTGGGGGAAGGATATATTATTCCAACTATTTAGGGGAAGGATGTATTATTCCAACTATTTGGGGGAAATGGTCTCTGGAGACTTTTGGTATGTGTTACTTCAGAGTTCAGTTGGAAGAAATGTGATATTTGGTACGTGAGATGATATTGCTTATCGACATCTTATATATGATTTATGATAAAGTGCTTCCGGTTAGTGCTTCATGTACACAATGTAATGATGATTCCAATGAGATCGCAACCATCAGGGGAGAGATATGTGTACATCAAGGTCGCACTACATATTCACATGATCGAGCTTAATCAGTTATTCCGGAGTTGACATCCGCAGAGGAGATCAGTGATTCAACTAGTTACTGTGATGTCATTGTCTCTACTCTGGATGGGTACGTGTGTACATTATGGGTTGATTGGTTATATGGGAGATAACTGGAATGCACTTGGTAAAATGAAGATGATGATGTATTGTTCCCCTGAATTGACAACTGGTCAATCTCGAAGAGTAATGTGTACATCGGGGACGCACAACAGGTTCATGTGATCGGACTTCATCAGTTATTCCGGATTTGATGACCACTGAGACGATCAATGTTTCAACTTGTTTCTTTGGTGTTCTCGTGTTCTTCGGGGTGCTGAGCTTCATTCAATGAGACCATTTTTTATTCACTTCTACTTCTTGGGGAAATGGTCTTTATTCTTAGTTTGTCGGTTTGGGGGGAAGCCACCAAAGTCTCACTTTCAGAAGGCTCAAGTTCTGTCGACGATTCAAGGGCCTCGAAAGCTTTGGTAGTGAAAGTTTAAGAGATGATGACTTCTATCTTCTTCAAAGTGCTGAACGATTTCCTTATCTCGGTACTCGTATCATCACCTTCTTAAACTATGTCTATATCTTTGTATATAATTTTCAAAAAGCAAAATACAAAAATATAAAACCAACAAAAACAAAATAGAAAAATATAAAATCAACAAAAGCCCATAAAAATCAGAAAATTGAAAAATACCAAAAATATGTTTTCTCAAGACATGTCTTCTGGTATCGATAACATCTACGGTCTTAGAAATGTCATTCAATAATGGCACGGGACATTAGATGAAGTTCGAGCGGGAGGTGTAAATATTTTTTTTCAAAACATGTCTCAAAATATGGCTTACAGTTACTTCAGACTGTAACTCGGGCTTCAAAAATGGCTTGCAGTTACTTCAGACTGTAACCAGTGCTAAAACTATGGTTTGCTATTATTTCGGATAGCAACCCGTTTTTCAAAGAAGGAAAGTGCTACGCTTAAACATTTTTCAAATATTTCGTGCACTTATCCTAAAACAAAATGAGGAAAGTATGTCGAAGGAATGCTGTTCCTACACAAATGTTTTTCCTTCTATAAATTCTTCAGAAAAATATTTGCTGTTTTTAACAAAATGGTGGAAAATGAGTTGCTTGTAAATCAATCAAAATCATGTTTTCATAAAATTGCAATAACTCAATCAATGACTTCAGCGCTTTTAAAACTTTTCAAGAAAAAGAGTCATTGATTGAGGGGGAGAATGTTTTTCATATTTACATCATCTAACGGACTTTCTTAATCATCCTACGTGCTTATCTAAAAATATAATTGCCTATGTTGAAGAACTAGGTTTCTAGGATGTGATTGTTAGGATTAGATGATTATAGTTTGATGAACATATTATTCCAATACCTTATATGAACTGATTGATATGTTGAATTGACTTGAATTAGTCGATTGTTGTTTGGGTGATGTCGACCACCATATATCTGTATGTGTGCTCACTAACGTATGCAGGTATATTGGTATATAAGAATGTTCCCGATCCGGATCCCACAATTGAAGATGATTGGATGCCAAAAGGAAAGGGTAACTATATATTGGGTTGACAAATGAAGAAACGGAGCTTAATTGGACTTCTATGAAGAGTTGGCATAAATGCAACGTAAGAGGTCTCACTGCATCAGCAGATGGTTTTTCTTCTAAGTGATTGAAGAAACGGAGCTTAAATTTGACCTAAGTTGGCATTAAAATGCAACGTAAGAAGTCTCACTGCATCAGCAGACGATTTTTCTTCCAAGCCCTACAGCAGCAACATCAACAGAAGCAACTCAACCACCTAACGTATCTTTGTGCAGGATAATTGTGATTATACCATTTTCTTTAAACAATTTTTAACTAATATTGTTTTGAAAAATGGAAAAATATTTGTTTTGAAAATAAATTGGACTTAATTTTGAAAATCACCGGACTTCATTTTTATCAAAACCTAAGTCACTCAATCAACGACTACGGTCATCGATTGAGGGGGAGAGTGATTTAAAATAAATTACTTTAAAACAATATTGCTTCATAAAAGTCCGGATTGTACATTAATAAGTGGTGATCTAAAGATTTAATGTTATGTCATGGTATGATTTTCTTTAAAACTCAAAGATCTTACAAAATGAATTTTTTTTTATGTTCTTGTTTAAATTGTTTTATTTTACTTAAAGATCGTTTAAAAACTATCATACCTGACACTAACAATCTTTAATGTCTAGAGTTGGTCCATCTCAGTCAATTTCAAAAATTAAATCTTGCCACGTCTTTCCCCTAAAATTTTCTAAATGATTTATATCATTCGGGATCACAAATCTCAAATGGTTTGATATTTTTGATCGGGGGAGAGATCGTGATTTAAATCTCAAAACGGTTTTAAAGGGTGATTGTTTCAAAAGCACTCCTTCCTTCATGTGCCAAATGATTTCTAAACATAATGCACATGATTGTGGAGGAGCAGTTAACCATAAACCAAATGAGTATTTAAACCAGGCCACATATTCTCCCATGTTTACTAAACCGTATTAAATCACTTGGGATCCAAAATCTCAAAGGGTTTGATATTTTTGATCGGGGGAGAATTTGTGATTTAATAATGAAATTTGATAAAGGATGATCGTTTTGATTCAAGTGTGCATACTGCTCTCTCATATGTGCTAAACGCTTTCGAATCTCGAAGCACATATTGAGGGGGAACAAATGGTTTTCTTAAAGGATTTTCAATTTTGTGATCGTGGATGTGCTTCAAAAGAACTCTTTCCTCTATGTGATAAAATGATTTCACTTATCCTATGCACATATTGAGGGGGAGAATTTACCAAAGAAAATCAAATGGCTTTTTCCATGAAAATTGTGATCAAGAATTTATTTCAAAAGAACTCTTGCCTCCATGTGCTAAACAATTTCTAAATCATATGCACATGTTGAGGGGGAGGTTTTCTAAATGATCAAAACTATTAAGGTACAAAATGCTTTGATCTCGTATCACAAGTACCTTGATTGTTTTTCCAAATGATTTTTCAATTGGTTTTATGAAAGAAAGAATTGTACCAAAAGACCGACCATTTTACTTTATGCATGGAGTTATAAGGATGGTGAGGTTAGGTATTAGTTCCCACGATCTGCCAGAACCGGAGGGATCTACCCAGGGATAATCCACTAGATAGTGTAGAGTCCTTAGGTATGATGAAAAAAGGAGAAAAGTGAGAAATGGGAAGAGTGCGGACTGAGACAGAGCTAGTACTGGAATAAACCCAACAAGGTTCTAGTTATGAAGTCTCGGTAAGCACTGAAGGGGTTGAAGAATGAAAAAGAATTGAATGTGAAAAGGGTGAAAAGAAATAGCCCTCCATTAATTCAACCTTAAGGCAGAAACCGGGTTCAATACATATGCTACTGGTTGTTACTAAGGTAACACTGGTATTGAAGACAAGACGTCATGGACCCAGTGACGCACTGCACTAAACTTCCCAAGCTACTCAAGTTCCTCTTAAAAGGGCTTGTTTCATTCTCACGGGAAACCTACATAATCTATCGACTTTCTCTTAGAGATTGTTGATATTGAAGAAGGAGACCCTCTCCCTAGTCTCCGGCATAGGAACCAAAATGCACAATTGAGTCTAGAGCCAAGAGATCATTCACAACATCTCATTAGGACACTATTCTTGAAGACTTTTTGTTTCAATCAATGTGGAAAGTGAAGATATAATTAAGAGTCCTACGCATTATCCTTGTGGTATTGCCAGAACATCCGAGTGATATGTTAAATATTCACGATGAAGATGGAAATCCTTCTAGAGCCAACATCAAACAAGCTCTTGGTGGGTGACATGTGAGATCTTTTCTAAAGATCAAACTTGTGACAACTGGATAGAAACGATGGGCCGATTCACTCGTGAATCAACCTTGGTCCAGGAAATGAATTGACGAATACTTTTGGAAAAACCGTTCTATGTGAAAATCTTCTTTTCTCTAGCACATCGAATGTCTATTCATTTTCAAATTCAAAGAGTATCTCTGATTGAAAAAATACTTTTGGAAAAACCGTTCGATGTGCGAATCTCTTCTTTTCTCTAGCACATCGAATGTGTACTCTTTTCAAATACAAAATGTATTTCTGATTGAAAATTGATCTTTCTCATAAAACCTTCGTCGTATTGCAAAACTCTTTCTTCTAAGCAATACGCGATTGTTTTCAAATCAATTTTCCATCAATCAGTGAATCTCAATTCGCTGGTTCACTCACTCCGTGTTGTCTTCTTTGAGACGTTCCAGTTTGAGAACAGCTAGAACAGCTGCGAAACCCTATCAAGGAGATTCTTCGGAATTATACCTGATCACAGGCAGTACTTGTACTGATCAACGGGGAACCGTGGGCCGTGTACTTCAATTCAACGAAAGTGATCAAAGACACTTTCGTGTGTTTTATTGCAAACTGTTGTTTGCAGGTACATTTGGACGGTTGCAGCTGATCAGAATTGAGAAGTCAATCCAAAGTCTGTTAGGAATTGGAAATTCCATGTTAAAGAGTCGGTCACCCCAATAATGGTCTAGCATATGTTAGCTCGTAGATTTGTCGTTGTTTACGTTATTTATCAGTTTATTAGTTAGTTATTAGTTTAGTTTAGCGTAGTGTTTCACCGTGGAGGAAGGACGGGTCTTTACCCACTGTATCCCTGATCCACAGGCCGATAGGAGGTCGTTGAGTCTGTAAGTATAAATACCCCTTCCATCCATGGAAGGGGTGGTGCTTCATTCAATCTAATATTTCATACTTTGAGTAAACCTCTAGCAAGAACACCCTCTCTCTCTACTAACTCTCTAACTATGGCAAACATGTATTTTGATCTCCCAAGACCACCCGAATCATCAAACACATAAAATAACGATCCTACAATTGGTATCAGAGCCAGGTTTTTGTGTTTTGATGATTATTTGTGGTTTTGATACTTGTTCGAAACTGTTTTATGTATTTGTATGGTCGGAAAATATCTTTTCGAGTATTGTGGTATATCAGTTTTGACAAGTCTGTATCTTTTTTTGTGTGGTCAATAAATTAAATGTCTTGGTCCAAAGTTCATATCTGTCCTGTCCATTTTGTCCTAAGTCAGTTAATGAAATATTTTTTATATGACTTTTGATCCAAACCGTGTATTTTATTTGGTCAAATGGGTCATACAATGCTTTTTGTTGCATGTTTCTGGGTTTGTTATTAACATGGTCGGAAAAGTAGTCGGAAATCTCATATATTCATGCTAGCGAGTTGTTTGAAAAAGATGTCCAAATACACTGAATCTACCTAGCGAGTTGGGTCACCTAGCGACTTGTTATTTAACAAGTCGTAGCGAGTTAGCTTAGCGACTTGGCTAGCAACTTGGCTAGCGAGTTGGCTAGCGAGTTGGCTAGCGAGTTGGCTTAGCGAGTTGGCTTAGCGACTTGTTGTAGCGACTTGTGCTAGCGACTTGGGGACTTGTGCTAGCGACTTGGGGACTTGGGCTAGCGACTTGTGGCAATGACCCTTGACTGATACAACTTGACAGAAAGGAAGAAGAAGAATCGACACAAAGACCACAACCTGATGCAACAATATACCAAAACAACGAGACTTGACCTCAGTTTCCATCATCAGTCAACAAACTCTACTATCTTTAACCCATATCAACTAAAACGACTCACACGACACAAACATAAACAAGATTATCATGGATCTCAGATTCATTCTTGGTGTTGTTTCAATGTTATACATGTTGACTTAATGGTCATACACTCGAATGATATCATCACAGGTCCTAATCTTCTCATACAAGACTCTAAACTGTAAAATATTATTACAAATCAACTCTTGATCTCAGCCTCTTAATTCGTGGATCTCAAAGATGAAAATATCAAGAATTCCATGAGTCCTTACCCACGAAATTAACTCACATCACAGATCAAATTGTTTGTGATAAATTTTCGAATTTAAGAAACGAATTTAACAACCTTGTTAATTCTCTTTCTTGATTCGTTTAATATTCAAAAGAAAGATAACAATTAAATCCTACCTTTAACTCATAAACATGTGTGTCTTGATCTCGTTGCCTTCTCTAAACATGAAACCATCCCTGTGGCTTATGATGTTGAGATCTTGTTTTCATACTCCAACCATCTCTGTGGTGAGCGTGGATGGCTTAACAAGATATGATATGAATGCGTTCCTTTTTATTAGAGGTAATTAGGGTTTGGTTGTTGTAAGTATTATTAGGAGAGAAAGAGAGGCGATTGATATTAAGACCTGGTTTAAGGAGGCAGTTGTGGTGAGAGATATTTTAAGGTTTGAAGGGTATGTTCATGTGATATTGGAGGCGCCTGTATTTGTGATTAGGGTTTGATTGATGAGTTATTTTTCAGGAGAGAGGCGGATTGTGTTGAGAATGAATTTAGGGTTTGAAGATGACTTTTGTGTCTGCACTAGCATTAAGCGAGATTAGGGTATGTGAAACTTGTGTTTTATACCCAAATATTAGGGCAGCTTGTCTTAGATTATTTGGATCAAGTGGTAACTTTACTGGGCCGAGTAATAGTCTTCACAAAATTGGGCCATGTGGTGGTATTGTTTGAATATGGAAAATGGGCCACATGCTGTCTTTACACCTTGTTGGTTCGGATAATTTAATTTGTCCTCATGAGATAAAGTTGCAAATGTAACTTTAGAATATTTCGTCAAAACTTGTGTAACGGATATTTGAAGTTATTGGTGATATGAGTTATTGTTTTTAATGGTTTGAGTGGATTTCAAGTGCTACTTCTAATTTTGATGGGCTTCATGAGAAAAATTGAGTGATAGTAGTAGACTATGTTGACTGGACTTAATAATTTGTTTGTGAAACGGATATAGATCGAACATAGATTATTGCTTGTAACCAAGTTTGGATCATTCATATGATTGAGTCTAATGGGCCTCTCAAGTGAATTGATGGGTTATGTGATTTGTAATTTGTTGAAGTGATTTGACGATGACTTGTGATAATGAGAATTGATGATGTAAGTTGATGAGATGATGTGATCCGTCATGTTATGAGTGTTAACAATTGGGTGTTTACATTTGTCACGGAGATTATTGTGTCGCGGCTTGAAGTGCTTAAATGTTAACTACGGGGTTGTTTGGACGGTATTTCTTATTTGGATTTGAAGTGAGGTTTTCCGGGCGCGTTTACTTATTTTGTCTTCTTTCTTTCTACCCTTCCGTGAAGATGACTTGTTTGGGCTTTCATAGAGTGTGATAAAAGACTTGGCTATTTAGTTACGTTTGTGATTCTTTCTCGCTTTACAACGTTGCTATCACTTCGGTGTCTCACTCTTTTGAGAATGTCAAGAGGTTTTGTACATTGGGTACACCGTTTCTTCTTCACAAGGATTTGTACAAGGTTAAGTAACAAATCATGGAAATTCTACTTCATGATCAAGTTTGGTATATCGGGTTTACTTCTCCATGTGGTCATTATCATAGCCGATAGATTGCGTGATTGATGTGTTTTCCAAAGTGTTGATTGGATGGTTGATGATGTTGATAATGTTGGATAATGGACCGTTGATGAACCGTTGCATGTTCCCCTAAAACAGATATTCACCGAAACCCAAATTGTCATCACACCTTCAAACTGACATTGTTTACGGTTTTGTCTTGATTTTGTAAAATCCCGCGAAAGAAACTATTTCTCGGTTTAAATCATAGACTTGTAAAATCCCGTGACAATGAAAACATCCTGGTATTAGTAAAGTGCATTTCCGGATCTATCTTACGGTTTATTCTTGGTTTTGTAAAATCCCGCGAAAGAAACTATTTCTCGGTTTAAACCATAGAGTTGTAAAATCCCGTAATGATGGAACAATCTTGGAGAAAGGAAAGTGTATTTCGAGATCTCTTTTGATGCTGGTGCTATGTTTTCTGTTTCGAAGAAGGGATAAAAGAGTGTACTTCATGAATTGGATGTGTGTTTGGATATTAGTCATGGCAGTTTGGTTATTACATGGCTTTACGAGGTTACGTGCATTTAACCATGGTCGGGATGAAACCATTATCAGAGTTCACTTAAATTGTCAAAGAAAGCTAGATTTGAGCTCTTAACAAGAAGATGTGACAACGGCGTTAATTCAGTATTATTTATTTGAGGTTGAAGTGAAATATCACGGGCGAGTGTACTTAGTATCTGAAGGTATCGGGGATGGATGGATGAAGATTCTTCGAGATCCTTGTTCGAGCTTATTATCAAAAACGAAGACTTGGAAATCTAGTTATTGTTGGGTGTCTTTTACCTTTTCTTTTACCACTTGGGGGAATTGGGCTCATACCACCACAAAATAACTATCACTTTAAGGAGTTACGTTGTAGTGCTCAGTGTCACATTCAATTGTGGATTTTCAAGAGGTGGCATACGTCTTATACTCGATGGTTGGTTGGTTGAAGAGTATAGAGTAATTAGAGATTCAATGGAGCATGAATTCTCGGCACCGCTCTTTGTTACATATGTGCAAGTTTAAGTCACGAGTTCGGGTTAGTTTACTTCAAGGTCAAATTCATCATATTGGGTTATCTCCATCAGCTGTCACGACAAAAAGCCTGTTGAATGATAATGGGGTTGATTACATGTTTTGCTAAGAGAGCCGAAAAGAGAGAGAGATTATGACGTCTGTTCACTTCAGTTCAGGCCTCGTACTCCAAAGAAAAGAAATGTGTACGTTTCAGTGCGCATTATCTTATGAAGAAGAGAAATCTTCTTATGACGTTTGAACACAACAGTTCAAGCCTCGTTCCTCAATGAAAAGAAAAGTGTACGTGTCAGTGCGCTTTATCTTCGGAAGAAGAGAAATCTTCTTATTATGACCATTCTCGTCAACATGCTTCATACTTTTTCCATGCGCTTCAGTCATCAAGTGAACCGGGCTTCTGTTGATTGTTTTCTGATTACACTTTCTCAACTATAATGACGATGGCGACATCCTGTGCTGATTTTGCGGGGGAGAAGTGTGAATGGACTACATTTGGATAATGTTCACTTGTTTAATCAAGAATGGCATCTCCGTATGCAATTCTTGAGGGGGAGAAGAAGTGTGATAATTTTGCATGGTTGATTGATATATGAGAATAAATGGTCAAACGGCTACAAACTCATGTAAGAACCGAGCTTCTACTGATCGGATCATCTTTACATGGTGTTTCTTCGAAGAGCCGTTGGTTGACATCTTCACTCGGATTGATGAGTTTATCGACAAAGTGCTTCCGGTTAATGCTTCACGTATACATCAACATGATGATTCCGAACAATCTCTCTGTTCTTGTTTGATGTGCTGGTAGTTTGGCGTTACCATCTTGTGTGTTCGTTGCGGCCTTATTGCTGATTTCCTTGATGAACATCTTTCTGTTCTTGTTTGATTGGGAGAGATTTTAGTTAAGGGGATTTGCAAGATGTAAGTTAATTGGGATGCTTTTTGGTGGGATGCTTTTTTTGGTGTGAGTTGAAGATGTTAACTATCTATTCCCCAACTGAACAATCTTGAAGAAGGTCGAGTCTACAGTCTGTTCTACATTTTCTGCTACATGTTAGAAGACTAAAGACGTGTTGCATTTAATGATCTAAAGACTTCTTCTTAATTCATGGCACTTATCAAACAGATTGTCGGTTTAGGGGAGAGCACTAATTGGGGGAGAGTGATATGTCGAATTTAATCCCCAATTAGACTTGCTCACATTCTGCAGCAAGTTGATTCTCACAGATACATATGAGCTAATGTTGTTCTTCTCAAATGATTTCTAGTACACGGGCTTACAAAGAGTTGCTGATTCTAAAGTGTCAAAACCAGCAAGGGGGAAGGAGACAAGCATCTAAACGCGAGTAAACTTGATGAACTTAATACTTCTAAGTAATTGAAGATATCCCGGGAAGACAAATGTTATTACCGCAGAGAAACTCAAGGTTTGACTCATGGCGAGTAAACTTGATGAGCTTAATACTTCTAAGTGATTGAAGATATCCCGGGAAAACAAATGTCATGACCGCAGAGAAACTCAAGGTTTTACTCGTCAAGGCGTTTAGTGTTCTTATTCCAACTATGTGGGGGAAGAGATGGAAGAGTTAGTTTCTGAAGATGAAAGAGGTACACAAGTGTGTGATGATTTTGATGTTATCACAATCATCAGGGGAGAGAGATTGTGTACATTGGGGATGCTCAGCTGTTTTACTTGAGGGCTTAATCAGTGATTCAGAGATATAATCACTTATTCCGGTGTTGACATCCGCAGAGATTGTCACCCGCAGAGATAATCAGTGATTCGGCATGCTTCTTTAATGTTATCGATTATTCTCTCTTTGGGCATTCGGGTACTTCGGGTTCTTGAGCTTCATACACTTTCTTCAGGGGGAGAGAAAAGTATACATCGGGGTTATTCTTTGGCTATTGGACTTAATCTGCTACTTCGATGGTATAAGTTTCTTTGTCTTCGGGTATATGTGTATTCGGGTTCGTGAGCTCTAGTCTAAGAGACTGACTGCATCAATTCGACTACGTGGGGGAAGTGGTCTCTTGACACCTTTTGGAATGGATCGCTTCGGACGTCAGTAGAAAAGGAATTTGAGAAGATTGTTTTATGTGTGGGATGATACGTTGCTGGTATTCTATTGGATGATATAACCTCTAACGAAGAATCACGGTGATTATTCTTAAAAAGAGCGGCAAGTTCGATGATAATGGTGTGCTTCTTTATGCACCTGGCTAAGAGAAGCTTGAAAGAAAGCTTTGAATCTGCTCAGCTAAAGGATTTTCGGTTTGGGGGGAAGCTGCCAAAGTCTCTCTTTCTCAAAGGCTCATGTTCTATCTTCTATTCTGGAGCCCTGGAAGCTTTGGTGGTGAATGTTTAAGGGATGATGACTTCTATCTTCTACAACGGGGCTGCTCGATATCCTTATCTCGGTACTCGTATCATCATCTTCTTTAACTATATCATCTATTCTATCTTTGTAAATATTTTTCTGAAAACAAAATACAAAAATATAAAACCAACAAAATCAAAATAGAAAATTATAAAACCAACAAAAAGCCATAAAAATCAGAAAATTTGAAAAAGACCAAAAATATTGTTTTTCTAAGACATGTCTTCTGGTATCGATAACATCTACGGTCTTAGAAATGTCATTCAATAATGGCACGGGATTTTAGATGAAGTTCGAGCAGGAGGTGTAAATATTTCTTTCTAAACATGTCATAAACAATGGCTTACAGTTACTTCTGACTGTGACCCGCGCTTAAATCATGGCTTGCTATTATTTCAGATGGCAACCCGCTCTTTAAAGGAAGGAAAGTGTTGCGCTAAACAATTTTTCAAATATTTCGTGCACTTATCCTAAAAACAAAACAAGGAAAGTATGTCGAAGGACTGCTGTTCCTACACAAATGTTTTTCCGTCTAAAATTCTTCAGAAAAATATTTGGTGTTTGAACAAAATGGTGGTTAATGAGTTGCAAAACCAATCAGTTTCAGAGTTTTTCGTAAAAAATTGAAAACTCAATCAATGACTTCAGAGCTTTTAATCTTTTCAGAAAATAAGTCATTGATTGAGGGGGAGAATGTTTTCAAATCTGTATCATCTAACAAGATTATCTTAATCATCCTACGTGCTTATCTGTAAAATACAATTGCCTATGTTGAAGGACTAGGTTTCTAGGATGTGATTGTTAGGTTTAGATGATTAGAGTTTGATAAACACATTATTCCCATATATTTGAATGATCTGATTGATATGTTGAATTGACTTTTATTAGTCGATTGTTGTTTGGGTGATGTCGACCACCATATATTTGTATGTGTGTTCACTAACGTATGCAGGTATATTGGTTTAAAAGAATGTTCCCGATCCGGATCCCACAATTGAAGATGATTGGATGCCGAAAGGAAAGGGTAACTATATTTTGGGTTGACAAATGAAGAAACAGAGCTTAACTGGACTTCAATGGAGAGTTGGCATGAAATGCAACGTAAGAGGTCTTACTGCATCAGCAGATGGTTTTCTTCAGCAAGTGAAGAAACGGAGCTTAATTGGACCTCAGTTGGCATTCAAAATGCAACGTAAGAAGAAGTCTCACTGCATTTGCAGACGGTTTTTCTTCCAACCCTACAACAACAACAATGGAAGCTTCTCAACCACTAACGTATCTTTGTGCAGGATACCATTTTTAAACAATTTTGAATAAATTTGAATAAATTGTTTTGAAAATGGAATATATTGTTTTGAAAATATATTGGACTAAATTTTGATAATCACCGGACTTCATTTTATCAAAACTTAAGTCACTCAATTATCGACTTCGGTCATCGATTGAGGGGGAGAGTGATTTAATTTAAAATATTTTCATACAATATATCTTCAAAAAGTCCGTTTTGTACAACAAAAAGTGGTGATCTAAAGATTTAATGTTATGTCATGGTATGATTTTTTCTTTAGAATCAAGGTCTTTCAAAATGAAATCTTTTCTGTTCTTGTTTGATTGTGAAATTGTTTTGTTTTACTTAAAAGATCTCTTAAAAACTATCATACCTGACACTAACAATCTTTAATGTCTTAAAATGGTCCATATCTGTCATCTTTCAATATTGAATCTTGCCACGTCTTTCCCTAAAATTTTATAAATGATTTAAATCAGTTGGGATCACAAATCTCAAAGGATTTGATATTTTTGATCGGGGGAGAATTTGTGATTTAATAATGAAATTTGATAAAAGTTGATCGTTTTGATTCAGTTGTGCAGGCTGCTCTCTCATATGTGCTAAACGCTTTCGAATCTCGAAGCACATATTGAGGGGGAGCAAAACCATCGAGGTACAAAAGTTTTTTAAAAAGAGATTATAAAGTACCTTGATTGTGTTTTCAAATGGTTTTCTTAATGGATTTTGTGATTGTGGATGTGCTTCAAAAGAACTCTTGCCTCTATGTGATAAAATGTTTTAAAATATCCTATGCACATATTGAGGGGGAGAATTTTACCAAGAAAATCAAATGGCTTTTTCGTATGAAAATTGTGATCAAAGAAAATATTTCAAAGTCCTCTTGCCTCCATGTGCCAAACAATTTCTAAATCACACGCACATGTTGAGGGGGAGGTTTTCTAAATGATCAAAACTATTAAGGTACAAAATGCTTTGATCTCGTATCACAAGTACCTTGATTGGTTTTCCAAATGATTTTTCAATTGGTTTCGAGAAGGAATGAACAATACCAAAAGACCGACCAAATTTACTTTATGCATGGTGTTATAAGGATGGTTAGGTTAGGTATTTGTTCCCACGATCCAACCAGAACCGGAGGGATCTTCCCAGGGACAATCCACTAGATAGTGTAGAGTCCTTAGGAATATTGAAAAAAGGAGAAATATGAGAATATGGGAAGAGTGCGGACTGAGGCAGAGCTAGAACTGGAATAAACCCAACAAGGTTCTAGTTATGAAGTCTCGGTAAGCACTGAAGGGGTTGAAGAATGAAAAAGAACTGAATGTGAGAAAGGGTGAAAAGAAATAGCCCTCCATCAATTCAACCTTAGGGCAGACACCGGGTTCAATACATATGCTACTAAGTGGTTACTAAGGTAACACTGGTATTGAAGACAAGACGTCATGGACCCAGTGACGCACGGCACTAAACTTCCCAAGCTACTCAAGTTCCTCTTAAAAGGGCTTGTTTCATTCTCACGGGGAACCGACATTATCTATCGACTTTCTCTTAGAGATTGTTGATATTGAAGAAGGAGACCCTCTCCCTAGTCTCCGGCACAGGAACCAAAAGTGCACTAATTGAGTCTAGAGCGAAGAGATCATCCACAATATCTCGTTAGGACACTAAATTATTGAAGACTTGCTGTTTCACACAATGTGGAAAGTAAGTACATATTAAGAGTCCTACGCATTATCCTTGTGGTATTTCCAGAACATCCGAGTGATATGAAAATATTCACGATGAAGATGGAAATCCTTCTAGAGCCAACATCAAACAAGCTCTTGGTGGGTGACATGTGAGATCTTCTCGTAAGATCAAACTTGTGACAACTGGATAGAAACAATGGGGTGATTCAGTCTTGAATCAACCTTGGTCCAGGAATGGAATTGACGAATACTTTTGGAAAAACCGTTCGATGTGCAAACCTTCTTTTCTCTAGCACGTCGAATGTGTATTCATTTCAAATTCAAAAAGTATATCTGATTGAAAAATACTTTTAGAAAAACCGTTCGATGTGCGAATCTCCTCTTTTCGCTAGCACGTCGAATGTGTACTCATTCTCTAATACAAAAAGTATTTTGATTGAAAATTGATCTTTCTCATAAAACCTTCGTCGTATTGCAAAACTCTTTCTTCAAGCAATACGCGATTGTTTTTCAAATCATTTTTCATCAATCAGTGAATCTCAATTCGCTGGTTCACTCACTCCGTGTTGTCTTCTTTGAGACGTTCTGGTTTGAGAACAGCTAGAACAGCTGCGAAACCCTGTCAAGGAGATTCTTAGGAATCCTACCTGATCACAGGCAGTACTTGTACTGATCAACGGGGAACCGTGGGCCGTGTACCTCAATTCAACGAAAGTGGTCAAAGACACTTTCGTGTGTTTTATTGCTAACTGTTGTTTGCAGGTACATTTGGACGGTTGCAGCTGATCAGAATTGAGGAGTCAATCCAAAGCCGCATGCTCACAGCATCCACACTTAATTTGAAGAAATCATGACTGGTGCATTTTTACATAACCTGGCTCTGATATTTCATACTATGCTTATGCTTCGCTGCTGCAAATATCATGAACCAGTAAGGCTTCCGCTACTCTGATGGAAAGATGTCATGATTCAAAAGTGTGAGCATGTCGGTCCAAAAGTCACAACATCACATGAAGGCAACACAACTATGGATGATCCAGAGAGATTTACTGTGGCTGATGATCTCAAAGAAAGCTCGAAGATCATCAAAGATGTGGATCAGTTAAAGGCCTCCACTGAAAGTACAAATCAATGCGGAGTTTGAAGATTCGCTACTAAAGCACAAAGATTGCGGAAATGAAGAATTCAAGTCTACGAGCTCAAGAACGAAGTCAAAGATAGAATGCTAGGAAGCAAAATGTATTTCATGGGGTGACCTCCCTTAGGGGGAGATTGTTAGGAATTGGAAATTCCATGTTAAAGAGTCGGTCACCCCAATAATGGTCTAGCATATGTTAGCTCGTAGATTTGTCGTTGTTTACGTTATTTATCAGTTTATTAGTTAGTTATTAGTTTAGTTTAGCGTAGTGTTTCACCGTGGAGGAAGGACGGGTCTTTACCCACTGTATCCCTGATCCACAGGCCGATAGGAGGTCGTTGAGTCTGTAAGTATAAATACCCCTTCCATCCATGGAAGGGGTGGTGCTTCATTCAATCTAATATTTCATACTTTGAGTAAACCTCTAGCAAGAACACCCTCTCTCTCTACTAACTCTCTAACTATGGCAAACATGTATTTTGATCTCCCAAGACCACCCGAATCATCAAACACATAAAATAACGATCCTACAAAGTCGCATGCTCACAGCATCCACACTTAATTGAAGAAATCATGACTTGTGCATATCTACAGAACATGGCTCTGATATTTTTATATTATGATTCTGCTACGCTGCTGCAAATATCATGAGCCAGTAAAGCTTCCGCTACTCTGATGAAAAGATGTCATGATCCAGAAAGTGTGAGCATGTCGGTCCAAAAGTCACAACATCACATGATGGAAACACAATAAAGGGTGATCCAGAGATTTACTGTGGCTGATGATCTCGATGAAAGCTCGAAGATCATCAAAGATGTGGATCAATTAAAGACCTCTACTGAAAGTACAAAGCACTCGGACTATGAAGAGTCACTGCTAAAGCACAAAGATGCAGAAGTTGAAGAATTCAAGTCTACGAGCTCAAGACTGATGATAAAATAGAATGCTAGGATTCTAAATGTAAATCATGGGGTGACCTCCCTTAGGGGGAGATTGTTAGGAATTGGAAATTCCATATGAAAGTGTCGATCACCCCAATTATGGTCTAGCATATGTTAGCTCGTAGACTTGTAGTTATTTACGTTATTTAGTAGTTAATTAGTTAGTCAGTAGCGTAGAATAGTTTAGAGTAACACCGTGGAGGAAGGACGGGTCTTTACCCACTGTATACCTGATCCACAGGCCGTCAGGAGGTCGTTTAGTCTGTAACTATAAATACCCTTCCCACTAAGGGAAGGGTGATGCTTCTCAATCTAACCTTTCATTTTTGTTAAACAACTCTCTAACAAGAACACCCTCTCATCTCTTTCTCTCTCTAAACCATGGCATACTTGATTCATCATCATCCAAGACCACCCGAATCATCAACACAATATTTATGATCCTACATCTCGGTATTTGGGAATTTCTTCGACCTTTGTCTATCCAACCTTAGAAAGATGTTGAAACGGTGTGAAGAAACGAACTTAGTCCTGAATTGGGAAAAATGCCATTTCATGGTAAGAGAAGGAATTGTTTTAGGGCACAAAGTCTCATGAAATGGAATAGAGTTCAATAGAGCTAAAATCGAAGTGATATCCAAACTACCCTATCCTACTATCGTTAAAGCCATTCGAAGCTTTCTAGGTCATGCGGGCTTTTATATAAGGTTTATTAAGGATTTCTCGAAAATTGCCCGGCCAATGACACAGCTTCTTGTCAAGGACTCCCCTTTTGATTTTTCTGAAGAATGCAAGGAAGCATTCAATTGACTAAAGAAAGATCTCACTCAGGCTCCGATAATGGTCACCCCTGATTGGTCTCAACCATTCGAAATCATGTGCAATGCTAGTGATTATGTTGTAGGCGCCGTGCTCGGCCAAAGAAAGGAGAAGCATTTTCAACCAATTTACTATGCTAGCAAAACCATGAATGTAGCGCAAGAAAATTATACAACCACCGAGAAAGAGCTTTTAGCTGTGGTTTTTGCCTTCGACAAGTTTAGGCAATATCTCGTCCTCTCCAAAACTGTCGTCTTCACATATCACTCCGCCTTACGCTACTTGTTTTCCAAACAAGATGCAAAACCCTGGCTCATTAGGTGGATTCTATTACTTCAAGAATTCGACATTGAAATTCGAGATAAAAAGGGGGCTGAAAATCTTGCTGCTGATCATCTGTCACGGTTAGAGAACCCAGACCTTGAGAAGTTAGACCATACCGAGATTCGCGACTCTTTTCCTGAGGAACGGCTAATGGCCATTAAGGAAATTGAGCCATGGTATGCGGATTATGCTAACTATCTGTCCAGTAGGGTTTTGCCAAATTACATGACTAAGCAAGATAAAAGGAAATTCTTCACCACGCTAAAACACTATTTCTGGGATGAACCCTTCCTATTCCGCATATGCCCCGATCAAATCATTCGACGTTGTGTTGCCGGAAGAGATATTGATCGAATTATAAAAGAATGTCATGCGGGACCATCTAGGGGGCATCACGGTGTACATGTCATGGCACGAAAAGTTTTCGATGCTGGATTCTACTGGCCTACTATTTTCCATGACGTTAACAGATTAGTTCAAACGTGCGATGCATGCCAACGATCGGGGAACATCTCGCGAAGGGATGAATCACCTCAGAACTATATCCAAGTCTGCGAAATATTCGATGTTTGGGGTATAGACTTCATGGGACGTTTTCCATCATTTGGAGGAAATGAATACATTCTAGTGGCTATCGACTATGTATCCAAATGGGTGGAGGCCCAAGCCCTTAGGACTAACGATGCAAGAGTAGTCATTCATTTTCTTAAAAAGCTCTTCGCACGATTCGGGATTCCCAAGGCATTGATAAGTGATAGAGGGACCCACTTTTGCAATGCTCAAATGGAGAAGGTGCTGATGAAGTATGGTGTTCCGCATAGATTTTCTACAACATATCACCCCCAAACGAATGGGCAAGTAGAGAACACAAATAGAGCATTAAAGCGGATACTTGAAAAAATGGTCCACCAGAATAGAAAAGATTGGGCATTCAAACTGGATGAGGCACTCTGGGCATTAAGGACTGCTTACAAAACACCTATCGGAACAACCCCTTTTCGCTTGGTATACGGGAAGGCATGCCACCTCCCTATTGAACTTGATTAAAAGGCGTACTGGGCACTTAAGGCCTGAAATATGGATTATTCTGAGGCAGGGTCAAATAGGTTCCTACAGCTTCAAGAACTGGATGAACTAAGACTTGAAGCTTATGAATCGTCGATCACATACAAAGAAAGGGCAAAAAATGGCATGATCAACGGATAAAGAATCCTAAAGAGTTTGTGGAAGGAGATAAGGTGCTCTTGTATAATTCAAGATTGAGATTATTTCCGGGAAAACTCAAATCAAGATGGTATGGACCTTTTTCGATGAAGAGGAAAATGGGCAATGGGGCTGTGGTGCTATTGGACCATGATGGAAGGGAATTTACCATAAATGGACAACGTGTGAAACATTATCAGTTAGACAATAATGAAATGGTCAACGATGAGGATATTGTTTTAGAAGAAGGTGACGGTAATGAAGTCACGTAGGGGCACGACTTCGAGTCTAGCTACAAGACTCATAAATAGAGAAAAGCTCTTCATGGGAGGCAACCCATGCTTAATTGTTTGCTTGTTTGTGTCGTGTATCTTTTATTGGTTGTTTATTCTCATGTTTAAATTTGTAAAAATGCTTTATTTTGTCTTTAACCTCGTCTTAATTACATATAAAGGTATTTTACATAAGGGATAAGTGTAGGGAGGATTACACACGTTTTCAAAAGAAACGTAAACATGAGAATTACAATTAATTCAAAGATATACATGTGTGTTAGTTCGAGTCAAATGCTTGTATCGAGTCATAATGGATGTTTTGCAGGATATTTTTCCAGATTTTAAAGATAAAAATGTTCCAGAATTTTTTTTCCAGAAAATCGCAGACCAGTTTCTGTCAGGATAACCTGACGGCGTCAGGATCGCAACCTGACGGCGTCAGGAGGAGCAGAAACAGCTTATTACTTTTTCTTGTTTTCTGAGCTACTTATAACTTTTTGGAATTTTCCAGGTCTTAATTTTCCAGAAAATCTGTAAACATCCATTCCACAAGCATTATATCCTAGTTTAGTAGAGTCATATATATATTGTTACCGCCAATTTTACGCGAAGGTTTCGTTTGTTTTCTTCAAGTGTGCAGGTTTAATTTATCAAGAAGAAGATACATAAGATGAGAAGGAGCTTTTCACGCAAACATTCTTCTTGAAGAAAGATGTAACCACCACTTCACACGGATCCTACCGAGCTAATCAGGGGAGTACTAGTTTCTTTCGTTTTTAATTACCTTCCATTATCATTACTTTGATACTTTCGGGGAACATTGGGGACAATGTTCAGTTTAAGTGTAGGGAGGGAAAATAAAACAGGAACTTTGAAACTATGCTTATCCTTGAATATTTGCTTTGTCCAATTTCATTTGTGTAATAAACCATGAGAAATATCAGATAGGGTAATTTTGGAACCAAATTTAAAAATTTTCATGACATGTACGAGTGGGCCATTAGTCTTAATAAAGCGTCTCATAAATAGGAAGTTATATGACTAGCACAAAAACCCTTTACCACTTAAATTTCACCCAAAACGTGAGGATCGCCCTTAGATTTGTAGGAATTAAAGCATTCGTCTTTAATGCTTAGAGTGTGAACCGGTAGTATAATAGATTCTAGAACTTGTTTTGTGATGCATCCCGAGATCGCTAGTAAGACTACACTTGTGTAGTTAGGAATAACTAAATGATAAGAGGCATTAGGATAACCCTTGTTTGATACCCGTAATATAATTACTTCCTCCACATCGGTTGAGTAATTCCCCCACACCTTTGCGTTGTACTCATCTTTAGTACACGATACCCCTAGTTAACCCCTCAGAGCCTATCCTTTTCGCGGTTCTCGTGATATTTCGGTTTTCCGGAATGTCAATGAAGAGCATTGTTTATAATCCACCCCCAAATGTACACCCAAATCGCCTTAGCCTACCTTGTATGCACTCACTTTTAGTGCATTATTGTTATCACACTAAACCCTTAGTTCAATTATCTAGTTGCTTGCATAAGTTTCTAAGTCGAGTCATATCCTTTGTACACAGTTTTGGGACGATTGGGACTCATGGGAAAAGTTAAATTTTATGAAATGATGGGAAGGGAACGTTAAATTCAAATTCCCTTTATTTGCATAATAATGTACTCCAAGTGTTTTGATCTTTTCAATTCGGGTCAAATTAGTGTTAAGAGTAATAAAAACTCAAGTGTAGGGATGTGCCTATAAATCCCTATCATTTTGATGTTATCGTAGAGGATGGTAGAGTAAAAGTGTATGAAAAAAAAATTTGAAAAAATGAAAAAAACATACGGGCTACCATCCTGCATCTATCTTTAAATTTATGTTTGTTTATTTCAGTTATCTAGAGTTTAGAGTGTCGAGTCTTGGCTTAGCAATGCCATTCTTCGCATGCTTGTAACATAAAGATTTTTGACTTGCCACCACTAAATCGCCTATCCCACCAAACCCTTTGTTTCCCTACCGTAAGCCTAAAATTACAACCCTTTAAAAGACCTCTTGGATAGTCTTTCCTAGGTGCTTACGCCAAAGCAATGGAGGTTTGATCTAGTCTCAAGCCTATGGTAATCTATGTACTAGGACCGGTTAATGAGTGTTTATCTTCTATTTCTAACTTGTTATATTTCATATACACCCAAGAGATGTAAGTATCCAAACACCCCATGTGAGGTGCTAGTATGTAATTTCCATGCTTGTTATGACTTTTGCGGGGCTTATATGTGTTGTGGATCGTTCTAAACTAATGCTTCATGACCCCTAATTTATAAATCAATTGGCTAAAAGCACATTTGCTTGAGGACAAGCAAATACCAAGTGTAGGGATATTTGATAAGGATTTAAAAGGTACCTTTTTGAGGGGTCATTTAAGCCCTTAATTGATCACTTTTGTATCCGTTACTACTTAATTTCGTTCCTTTTCACTTTTTAGGTCTCTTGAAGGCAAATTGCTGGAATGACACTTATTCGGACGAAAAGGCGCGAATATATGAAGAAAATGACCAAAGTCAAGAATCGAGACACTCAGGCTGCTGAATTGAAAGGGGACGTCGTCAGGTTCTATTTGTGACGCCGTCGTAACAAGTTTTGTGATGACTCAGTAGCCAAATTGCTTATTTACAAGTGACGGCATCAGGTTTTAAAAGAGTAGGGCGTTGCAGCTCAGACGGCCTAGATTTGATCCAGACGGCGTCAGAGACTGAAGGAGACGGCGTCACGAGCATAAGGTGACGCCGTCACAATGCTAACATGGCCAAGATGAAACCCTAATGACGGCGACCCGACGGCGTCACAATTAAAGAGTGACGACGTCGCAGTTTGTAACACTATATATAGAATCCAAATTTTTCAGTTTTCAGTGTGTAGTTTTGTGGAGTAAAAACCTAAACCGAACCAAGGCTGTCTTGTACAATATTTTAGGGTTCTATACCCTATCTTACATCAAGATAAGTGTTTTACTTTATTAATTCAATTATGTCTTCAATTGATTGTGTGTATGCTTGCATGTTTTCCATGTCCGGCTAATTTATTTGTGTGTTTGCTTAGGTAACATGAAACCTAGTTATTGAATATTGATTGGTTGTCTCTTATCTTAATTGTGATTGACCTAGTATTGCGATAGATCATTCGTTGTGCTATTAATGCTTAATTAATCTTTGTTGAACCTTAGCATATAGTTACTAGTAGAATTGTAGGCTAAACATCCAAAGAATACCTTAGTGTTAAGTTTATGAATCCTAGAGATTTCGTAGTCATTAACCTTTGGTAGCTTCAAAGAGTTAGGGATAAACGCATACCCTACGACCTTAGAAACAAAATGCGTTAAGAATAAGGACGTGACAATTCAACCATCAATAGGAGATAACTAGGGAGTAATAAAACCTAAGTAAACACATTTTTAATCATCATATGAGCACACAACAATAGACATAGACTACCCCTAGCTTAGTTAATTAGAATAGATAATAGTAGAGTAATCGGTAGAAATACCAACCCCCAAATCTAAACCCCGAGATTCGTACCTTTCCATTTCCTAAAAATATAAAAAAGATAAAAAATAATCTTCCTCAACCCCAACCTTAGCGTAGTAACTTCTCACTAGCATTCATATTCCCCTAGAGAACGATATCATTACCCGTGGCTTACCCTAATACTACACTACAATGATTAGGTACACTGCCTAGGGTGTTGAAAAACTTGCTCGACGAAAAGGAAGTTCCTTTGACCCCGAACGCGCTGTGTAAGCGTATCAACAACTCTAAAGTGACGTCGTCCCATCGATAACTTGGCCCAGACGAAACCCTAATGACGGCAACCTGACGGCGTCCCATGCAAAAGGTGACGCCGTCGCGATTGTAAATCTATGTATAGAATTTTATTTTTCTGTATTTGAGAGGTAGATTTTTGGAGAGCAAACCCTAACTCAGTTGTAGTCCGACTTGGACAGTATTCTAGGTTCCCATACCCTATTCTACACATCAAGATAAGTTTGTTAATCCAATTTATCATTATGTCTACCCCATTTACGATTGATTGTGTGTATGCTTGCTTGTCTACCATGTCTAGCTAAATTACTTGTGGGTTTGCTTAGATCTATGAAACCTAGTTATTGATTGTTGTTTGGTTGTTTCTTGTCTTAATTGAAATTGGCTTAGGAGTGCAACTAGGCTTTCGTTGTGTTTAATGCTTGAGTATGCTTAATGATGATATGGTTCATGGATGAAATAGCTTAGGCTTGCCAATTCCGTGAGTCATATACAAGAGATAACCTCAAAGAACTAGGGAATACACTTGCCCTACGACCTTTAGGAATACAACGCATTAAGATAAAGGACGTGACAACTCAACCTACCTAAAAAAATAACTAGGGAGTAATAGCATCTAAGTGAACACATCTTTAATCATTATACGAGCACACCTCAATTAGACATAGCTATCCATAGTAATTAGATAATTAGACATTTAGTTAATGTAGAGTAATCGGTATAAGGACAACCCCCAACCAATTGCCCCGAGATTTTACCTTAGCTTTCTAAAAAACCATAAAAAAGACAAAAAAAAGAATCATCCTCAACCCCACCTTCTTGTCATATATTTCTTACTAGCATTCCTATTCCCCTAGAGAACGATATCAATCCTTACCCCATACTACACTACAACGATTAGGTCCACTGCCTAGGAGGTTGAAAAACTTGCTCGTAGAAAAGGAAGTTTCCTTGACCCCGAACTCGCCTTCCGCGCGCATCAATACGCATACGTTTACATGTACACGAAACAACAATAATTCAAGAGAGATTATATAAGTGACAAAGAGGAAAAACGTATGGTGTACCTTGCCTGCTATCGAGGCAAGAGGAAGAACAAGAACACGAATACAACAAAACTAGGGCAGAATTGCAAGGCTGTTGAACGCGACACAAAAGTAAGGACAAGGACCACGAACAGAAACCCTCACACCAGATGGATTTTGACCACATCCCCTCCCATCAAAACAGCCTTCAAGCTTCAATTATGTAAAGAGAAAATATGGAACTCGTTTAGGGTTTGTTTGATTTCCGGTATGAGAGAAAAAAAAAGAGCCAATTTAAAAAAACATATAGGAGCGTGTATAGGTTTAAGTTAGGATAAAAATTAAATAGATTAATTGTGATTGATATTGTATACATAGATGTCGTGATTGATGGCTGAAAAAAAAAAGGAATTCTTATCCTTAATATTGTGAGTTGATGGGGCAAAAAAACATGTAGGGGTTTTTTAAAGAAGGGAATGTAGTTAGTTATCATTTGTTACTTGATACGCGTACAACGCACGTTCGGGGTCAAAGGAAACTTCCTTTTCTTCGAGCAAGTTTTTCAACCACCTAGGCAATGAACCTAATCGTTGGAGTGTAGTATTAGGGTAAGCCTCGGGGATTCATATCGTTCTCTAGGGGAATAGGAATGCTAGTGAGAAATTTACTACGCTAAGGTTGAGGTTGAGGAAGATTATTTTTTATCTTTTTATATTTTTTTAGAAAACTAAAGGTACGATCTCGGGGTTTGGATTTGGGGGGTGGTACTTCTACCGATTACTCTACTATTATAATTATCTAATCTAAGGGGTAGTCTGTCTATTGAAGTGTGCTCGTATGATGATTAAAGATGTGTCTACCTAGATACTATTACTCCCTAGTTATCTTTTATTGGTGGTTGAATTGTCACGTCCTTATTCTTAACGCGTTGTGTTTTCTAAAGTCGTAGGGTGTGCTTTTATCCCTAACTCTTTGAAGCTACCTAAGGTTAATGACTACGAAATCTCTAGGATTCATAAACTTAACACTAAGGTTATCTTTGGATATTTAGCCTACAATTCCACTAGTAACTATAAACTAATGTTCAACAAAGATTAATCAAGCATTAAAAACACAACAATGGCTTCATGCACTCCTAAGCCAATTACAATTAAGATAAGAGACAACCAATCAATATTCAATAACTAGGTTTGATAGATATAAGCAAACACACAAGTAAATTAGCCGGACATGTTAAACATGCAAGCATACACACATTCAATCGAAGACATAATGAAATCAAGGGAATAAATAACTTATCTCGATGTAAAATAGGGTATTAGAACCCTAAAATACTGTCCAAACCGGACTACAATCATTTTAGGTTTTTACTCCACAAGTCTACCTTTTTACAAGTCTGAAAATCGAATTCTATATATAGATTTACAACTGCGATGGCGTCACCTTTTAATTGTGATGCCGTTGGATCACCGTCATTAGGGTTTCGTCTTGGCCAAGTCAACTTTGGGACGGCGTTACGTTGTGGTTGTGACGCCGTCAGCTTCAGCTCTGACGTCGTCTGAATCTGGATCTAGGTCGTCTAGGGAGAAAAGCCTTCGTGACGCCCTACTCTTCAAAGCCTGACGCCGTCAGGTGTAAAATAGCAATTTCACTAATGTGTCGTCACAAAATTAGGGACGGCGTCGCCCTTTGTGTGGGACGCCGTCAGGTGCATTTCCAGCAGCTTGAGTGTCTTGATCTTGACTTTAGCCATTTTCTTCACATATTCACTCCTTTTCATCCAAATAAGCATCATTCCAGCATTTTACCTTCAAGAAACCTAAAAAGTGAAAAGAAACGAAATTAAGCAGTAACGGATATAAAAGTGGGCGATTAAGGGCTTAAATGACCCCTTAAAGGTGTATGTTTTAAATCCTTATCATTACTAAACTTAGGTTATTATTTAAAATGTAGTAATATTACATAGCATATAGTTTTGTTACTTATTATACTCATTTAGATTTAGGTCAAAATTCAAAATGGTTAATAAAATGATAAGCTTAAATCTTAGGGTTTAATAATTTCTAATTAGAAGTCCAATGTCGGGTCAATGGTCATCGTTGACTAACCTGATTTGGTGAGGATTCTGATAGTATCACCTCGTAGAAAGAATTTCGTCCTGAAATTCAATCGATTATTCTACTAAGAATTTTGTTACCGAATACATGTGGGGTATTTGTTCTTTTTTTTCATATAAGCAGTGCATCTCAGGTATACTCATGTCCACTGTTCGAACTTCAAAAATCTTGTATAATTGAAATCTTAGTGCGTATAGATTATTTAACTTCCGAATGAGCATTTTGGTTGGTTTCCCCGATTGAAGTCAGTCATCAAACATAGAATCTTATGGACTGATAATCAGTTAATCATTGGCATGCATTTCTTGAGGCTCAACTTATGATAACCAAAAAAAATCTTAGAATGTTTTAACAAGAAAAGGATGTTCTTTGAATTAGGTTGAAAAGTTTGCTAATGAAGCTGCTAACCCAGATCTAAAGACCTAGTTAATTATAATTGAGTGAACTGCTCCAGTTGCTCTTAATGCAATTGAGTCAATGCTTGAATGAAGAATCGAATGAAGGCCAAAGTTATAATAAAAGGACAAGAAATCGAATTTTGTACACCATTGCTAAGACAGAAATTTATACACCACGATGTAAGTGCTACTAATGAAATATGAGATCCAATTGCAACTATCGAGTGATTAGATTTTCATGGTGAAAGCACTGTCTTGATAAAATTTGGCAAAGGCGGTGAGGAAGAAGTTTTTGTGCACGAGTTACATAGACAGGCTTTGAAAATGATTTTCTAAACTTGGAGTAAGGAGTTATTAAGTTTCAATGGCATGGAAAGAAATATATTGAACCGTCTCAATATTCAGATAATCAAGTATCCATTGAGGGAAGAAGAATCATTCTCTCTCTATCCAGTATTTATCATAATTCAAAACGGTTTGTAAGAATTGCAACATCAATGTACAATTAGTAGAGATAGGTAGTGTTGTTGGTATGATTGAAAAACAAATGAGTCGCTTGAAATTGGACTAAATGAATAAAAATATGGAAACGTATAAGTAGCCGATCTAGAAAATGAAAGATTTGGTTTACATCAGACAATGAAGGATGATATAACTTTTAATCATAGCCGCACAATATATGAATAAGGCAGAGTGATATAGATTTGGCATAAATGCTTGCTACCAATGTAAGAGATCAAATATTTCTTTTCTTAAGGTTGCACCATATAATTAACTGGCGAATATTGAGGTTCTTGTGGGCACACTAGGGTCTATGTGTTTGTTAAAAGAAAACGGACGATGATATGATTTGATATTGGAACAATCAAGAATAATGAAGCATTTAAGGCAAAAAGGATGATCTTTTGAAATGACTGTCAAGGAAGTACCAGGTATTGTGTTAGTTACAGTCCTCGTCAATAACATACTTGCTCTCGTTTGATGTTTTGGTGCCATAAGATATTTTGTGTCTTCTGTTTTGTACTACCACATGAATCGTAATTTAAGAAACTTGGATAAAATACTAATTGTAGAATTTGGGGATGTAAACAATTGCTCATACAAATTTGTTATATAATGTCCATTTATAATTTATAAAAATGTAGTTTTTCGTCATTTTGTCAGAATAATAATATTTGCCTTTCCGTTATTTAGTCGGGTTTAATTTAAAAATGTTTGTATATAATAGAATGTTTTAGGTTATTAAATATTTCTTTTTAAACGATGTTTTCTAAGTGTTTATTAAGTTGTTAATGTAAATGGTTATCGTTTTAAATTTCAGTCTTAACTAGTCGTGTTAGAATGTCTAGTTCTAATAAATCTCAACCATTATTAATCCGTCGTAATCAATTTATCAGGTGTTCCGGTCTTACAAGTTTACAAGTTATTGATTCTCATATTGGGCCAACTAGCCCGATTAGTCAAATTTACGGAAGAGTTTAGTCCAAGCTTACTTATACATTGGTTCCAATAATAAGCCTAGTAGCAAGTTTTAAGTTTAGCCCGCTAACAAGTTATAAGTTAAGCCCAATATGTTTACATATGTTAGGTGGATTCATTAGTCAAGAACTGAGGCAAGAATAGTATGCGCTAGAAATATTTATTATAGTTATATCAATAAAAGGGCGATTATTGTCTATGAAAATCATGAAAGTAGAGATTTACAAATATTGCATGTTATGAAGGTTACTAAATGGGTGAAAAAAATGTTATTGAGCTTATTAGCCGTACGCGCTAACTGCAAAGAATGAGAAAGAAATAGATTTTTGAATGTGTTTAGCATGGAGGGATGTTCTACCGTAGACAGTAATGGTTTGTTGGGGACAACACGTGATCGAATATATACCTCAGATATACAAAAACTGATGAGGTAATTGAAAAAGTTTGCTAGAAAAAGGTGTTTCATACATTTCCCATATGTTCCTTGAGCCATGTAGTATGCACTAATGAAATATAAGGTAGATCTGAAAGCACAAAAGGCTTGTCGAATATTGCAACACTTCAGGTGGGTCATGGTTGTGTATTGTTGTGACGAAAGACAGTTAGTGGTTATGCATCAAGGAAACAAAGGGCAATAAGAAGAGATATCCAACTCGCGTCATAGATTTGGCAGTCGCAGACTTGCTTTGAAATTTTGGATTTGACTTCGTATGGTATTTGCTGTTTTATTTATACTAACCACGAGGGTCTTACGTACATGCTTTATGGAAAGATCTCATACCGAGATGGATAAGGTAAATGAAGCAAATAAAGGTTTGCGAAGGTGATATCTTCAATCATCTAGGAAAAGTAACTGTAGTCGTTGTTTTCATGAGCCGAAAAGAATGAGAAGTACCAAATAGAGTCCGAACAACGAGAATCCAGACTACAAATCTCAAATAGCAAGTCTCAAATCGCAGCAGCAAATCGCTATTCTCAAACCGCAAGTCTCAAATCGCATGTCTTCAAAATGCAATATCTCAAAACGCAAAACTCACATTGCAGTTCTCAAGTCGCAACAGTCAAATCTCAGTCCTCAAAACGTAACAACTCAAACTGAAAGACTCAAACCACAACTGTTGACAAATCGCAGTTTCTTTAAATCGCAGGTGTTAAATCGCAACGACTTCAAACCGCAACCTCAAGTCTCAAAACGCAGGTCTCAAGTCGCAACTTGAACAAAACGCAAAGACTTCAAGTCACAATACTCAAATCGCATCTTGATCAAAACGCAGAGATCTCAAACCGCAATTCTTCAAACCGCACCCCTCAAAACGCAAGATAACAAACCGTAGTCTTTGTCAAATCGCAAAACAAAAAGACAAATCGCAAGTCACTATCGTGCAAGTACAAATGTCCCTTTCATCCAGTTTTGTCTTTTTATCTCTTTAGGCTAACCACCAAACCGCAACTTTGTCTTATCCTCAAATCTCAACTGTCTTAACACTAAAATAATCAAATCGCAACACAAAATCATCAAATCGCGGCTAAGAATCAATCAAATTGCAACCTTGAATATGAAAAACCGCGGCCAAGAATAAGCCCTAATACAACTCGAATATCATCAAATCTTCCACAAGCAAGATGAAATGACCTATCCAAGCACCAAACTAAGCAAATCTAACAAACCTAAACAAGAAAGTACGAAGAGATAAGAAAATTAACCACAAAACAAGCTCTAACTTGTGTATATTCACTAATACTATTTGAACCACCCTAAAGCATAAGAACCAATCACCAAATCCGAGCACACACAAGATATATGATCAAACCATGGCTCTTGATACCAATTGTAAGAGATTGGTTCTCATAAACACATGAAACTTAAGTCAAAAGGATCGAATGGTATGAAGAGTTAGAGAGAGAAAGTTAGAGAGATGGGAACTTAGTGAGAGAAATAGAAATCATGTGATTTGAAGCTCCTCCCTCTCCCTTGGTGGGAGAGGGTTATATAGTGTCTTACAAAACGCCCTCTGTCGGGCTGTGGATCGGGTGTACATTGGGTAAAGACCTATCCGTCCTCCACGATGTTACTTAACTAACTACTAAACGTTTAAGACTACAAACTTTCTAATGCTAACAAATACCCGGGTGGCCGAGTCTTTAATCATGGATTTACTAAACCCTAACAAGAATTGACCCGTTAGCTTACCAACTTGATCCGCCACCAAAACCTTAGTACAGTACATAACGCATTTTATGACTAGAAACTGGGGAAATGCTTATCGATCGAAACATTCATTAATTCCACCAAAGAAAATTCAATACAATGACAAATTACACCTCGCCGAAAAACTAGTAAGAACTTCGGACCCTGAAATTAAACAGTTGGCACAAAATAAAATTCATGTCATTAAGATACTAAGGAATATTAGAAGAGTTCCTGATTTCACCTAGGAATGTGAAGATCTAATTCGCCGCATATACCCAAAACTTTTCCTAGACCCTTCACCACTTAATAACACACATTGAATTCCTGGACGGAATTCTCTTTAAGATGGTAAGACTGTAATAGCCTGTACTTTTTGAGTCATTATTTAACCAGTTACTTTTACTATTTATTTTAATTTCGCGAAAATTAACTTTTATGGGTAACCGAATAGGTTTACTCGCGTACGTCGTTGTGCGTGCATTTAATATGAACCCAACCCTAGACTATGTTCAGTCAATATATTTTATGTACTTTTTAACCTATTTTTATATTGACAAGTGAGTTTTAAACTTGTAGGGTTATTTTTATAGTTTATGTCAAATTTATTAAGAACCGGTGTCACCAAACGCGTCTACGAGCTACGTTTTTAGCCCTAACATCTTTTAAACCACCCTTTATACCCCATATAACATTAAAAGTAACAAAATTAATTATTTTTGATAACTTATGACATTTTTATAAGTTTTGTATTTTTACATTTTACGCGTTTTTAAGACTTCGCGTTCTAAGTTTTATCATCTACCAACTAGTTTATACATAATATCTTACACTTAACAAATCAAACTTAGTTTCAAAGAAATATCTAACTAAGATAACAAATCAAACTTTGCTATTCTTTACTTTCATATATCTTACACTTAACAAATAATCAATCAAATGACCGAATATACTGGTTAAAGCAATTACAACCGAATATATCGGTGAATCAAACATTGAGTCTTGTGGTCCAAACTTAATATTTACATTTATTGATATGAACTTATATGTGGACATAAGATGTTACAAGTTTTTTATGGGCGGGATTTGTAACAGGATTAGGTTGACATATACTTGTCACACGGATTTTTAAATAAAGGTTTTTATCTTATTTACAATAAACCTATGAAATCACCAACCTTTGTGTTGACACTTTTAGCATGTTTATCTCAGGTTCGAAAGGAATTAGCTGGAATGTGAAGGTGTAACACCCCCAATATTTGGTACAACGAAAGACTTAATCAAGCTTTCGGGGTGCTATTGGATTGGTACACAACACGAGTATAGGAAACCAAGATAGCATAAAACATTCACAAACCAATCCCATATTTAGTTATCCGGTTACATTTATTCAAAACATTTAAAGTAAGGCCCAAAATAAATCATAAGGTAGGTCCACAATTATTATCAGAGTTCTAGAATGATCTTCCAACCATGCCCCTTCTGCCAAGCCTTCTAGAAACAAGCAATCCAAGCATCATCTTATTTACCTGAGAAAACATGCTAAAAAGGTCAGCTAACGCTGGTGAGTTCATAGGTTTAACAATAAATTCAGTAGTGGACATGATAAAGTTTATTTGCAATGTGAGACTAAGACAGATATACAATAAACATTCCATTCACATTCCAACAACAATCCTTCCAATAACACAATCGAGATCTCAGCAGGGCCCCGGGTGACTCTAGC
This sequence comes from Chrysanthemum seticuspe, assembly GCA_019973895.1. Lineage (NCBI taxonomy): Eukaryota > Viridiplantae > Streptophyta > Magnoliopsida > Asterales > Asteraceae > Chrysanthemum > Chrysanthemum seticuspe. The sequence goes on along the minus strand of BPTQ01000006.1, from coordinate 233,156,457 downwards.
CAGGTACCACGGTCATAGCAAAGCCTAAAATCAATGCTACCCTGGTCTAGGTCAGAGTAGATATCTATTCTTAACTAGGTTGCGTGGTTATAGCAAGGGATTGTTATCCTAGTCTAAGTCAACATCTACCACATATCTATCATTTTCCAGTCAACACATAAGCAAATCAAAAAGTAAAAGCAGGTCCAAGAAAATAGTAGCATGCTTTATCACCCCAATTTAGATAAAACATAGTTAAAAATGGGGCTATGAAACTCACCTCGATTTCCAGCAGGGCACAATTAACCAATAGAAAAAGCAGATTAACAGTTAACAAGTAACGGCAACCACGGACTCGGCACAACCTAAAATATAACCATGTCTTTAATATATCTCCAATTTAATATTTTCTATCCCCGGATATATTTCATTTCTTATTTCCAAAACATCTCATTCTCATTGTAGTTAGAAATGGTTGGTAGCATCACGTGTGATGTCAACTCAATGAGACTCCAATGACTTTCTCTACTAAATGCCCATGCATATACATGACAATTCAGTGCGACCTCTATGTGACAAGCTTTATAGCTTAATAAGTCTTTCCAATTAAATCGTTGGAACTTATCGAATTTGTCAACTCGATAAACTCATCCATTTACTTATCGTACTTATTATTCCAAAAACCATATCACGATCATAGTGAGTCGTAAGGATAAATTATCCATTAATAAGTTTGTCCGACGTACATAACGGGTTCTTATTGGGTTTGTTAACTCGATAAGTTCGTTATCTACGTGGGTTAAATATATTAATGGCAAGTCATCCGTAACCCATGCAAATGCCAAATTAATTGCTAAATACTCATTAATGACATATTTATGTAAACGTGCCGTTGAAACATTTAATAACTCGTTAGTATAAAACCTTTCCATTTTTAAGTCGTTAATTCCCTTTTTAAATATCGAATAACAAGTTGTATCTTGTTATTAAATACTTAATCCAAGAACCTATAGAAAATTTTATTTTCTAGTTCATGTCTATACACATGTTTATATATATATATATCGCGTCAAGTTTTCAATTTATATTTCGAGTAATTATCCGTCTCGAGTTCACAAGTCCGAGTCATGACTCTCGGGATTTTATATGTCATATTGTCCAATAACAAATATAAGTCCATGTTACGGCGTTTTCGGGGTTAACCGAGACTAAAAAGTCACGGTAACACCGACGTTGCACAAAGTTCACATATATAATATTCCAAGTCTAAAGAATTATTTTCGCTCTTTACCGGCCCTAAACCTACGGCTCGGCAACTTAACCACATCTTCAATCAACTTCAATTTTTAACTCATCATCAACTCCGTCATCATACCACATCAAACTACACCCGAAACCAATGCCGAGACCCTAATGGTCTCGGCTTAGTCACGGCTCACCCATACGAACCAAACGGACCCTTGTCTCCTCCTAGGCTTCGACCACAATTTATCACACCAGACCTCTTGGTCCCGATCATCACCAACAACCATAACAACCTTAAACATCAATCCCGCAACCAACAAAACCCAGACCCCTTGGGTCCCTTGGGCTCTCGGCTCCAACCCAACGCAACCCAACCGGACCCTAGTGGTCGCGGTTGGTATCCAACGCCCACAACCTTCATTTTATCCTTAAACCTGCAATAATACAACAAACATAAAGATAAAAATGCATACACACGACACAACACGACACGCCACGATACCAACTTAATTTATTTTCATTTTTATGCTTTTAAAACTTGTTTTTATTTTGTGTTTCCCACTTAACCCGAACCAATCAGACGTTACGAGACCCGGAGGTCACCAAACAAGTGTACAACTCGTTTTCCTTACCTTCTTTCTTCCCGATCTACTCTTGAAACGATAAAACACGAACAAAAAGGTGCGTTTGGATTTATTTGGGTGGCGGTATGGTGGAGTTAGGGCAAGTGATGTATACCAAATGAAAGAGGAGAGAAAGGTGAATCTTTTGGTGGTGGTGGTGGCGGTTCACGCGCGGCGAGGTGGCGGCGGGAGGCGGTGAAAGTGGCGGCGACACAAGATGGGTAGAGAGAGAAAGTGGTATTAGGGTTTTGGGTGAAATAGATGAAGTGTGTGTGTGTGTGTATGTGTGTGTGTGAGTGTGAGTGTGGTTTTTTTTTTTTTTTTTTTTTTTTTTTTTTTTGAGGTGGGGAGTGATGTGTAAATTACTTGTGAGTGGGGGGGGGCGCCGGCTAGCACAAAACCTTGGGGACACAAGTCGTTATTTTTATTAACTTTCCCGATTTATTACTTAACAGCTCGTATATTTTATTTAATTGTGACCAGCAACTTTTATAATATGCGTCATTGTTCTTAATTATCTCTTTCCGTAAATTTTGATTATTAACATGTCTATTTCCTCGTAACGAGTTTAATGTTACTATTTTTCACGCTTTTTGGTTTTTATTGTGCCGACTCGGGTGGTGCCTAACATAACATATCATCAACATACATAATTCATTTAGTAACACAATCATTCACGAATTATATCAAGGATGCATATAATAAACCAAGTACGGGCTCACATAAGTCAAACCGGGTTCCTACATTTTGGGTTTCTATGGATTATTCATGACGGCATATATAACTAAATTTTCTAAATTTTTTCGAGTTGTCACAGAAGGCGCACAGATATTGTGAATACAATGCATTATTATCATTCGATAAACTTTAAAAACTTTTATATTGTACTATTAATGTACTTCAAAACTTGTTGGGACTTTTTTGCAAAAAAACTATGATGTTTTATATTAATCGAATGATAATCTTTTCAAAACGTCTCATTTAAAGTTCGTTTTCTGTAACTTGTACTTTATGCTATGAAGTAACACCTCAGTGATACTATCTTTCGTTGGGTGTTACATTTTTCTAAAAAAACACGAAACTAAATTTTGGATTTATAAAAGGGCAAATAACCTATTAGAGCATCATACTTGTCACAAAAATCAGTTCGACGTAGCGAATAAAAAAAATAGCTCTTTTGGCTACTAAACCCGACTAGTTTGTCCTTTATTGATCATTTTACCTCTTTTCAACCGGTTAGTGCCGGTTACTTGGCTAAGTCAGTTTTCCACCTCATTGTACCTGACCCTTTCCCCTTTCTTAAAAACACAACCACACTCTTGCAGAACACACACACATCAAATCCCTTTCTCTCTAGTTGCTCAAAACGATTCGTAACTAAAATCGAACATCAAACAAAAACCTTAATTGATTCTATCTTCACAAAGACCGAACCATAAATAATCCAAACTCCTAGTTTCTGCTTGAGACTCGAACCATCGGCTTCAAGATCTTTTAATTAAGGTCTCGATTTGGCTTCAAGATCTTTTAATTAAGGTCTAAGGTAGGTGCGTTTTGATTTTTTGTTTCTTAGTTTCAAAAGATCAATGATGGGTTTGTTGTATAGATATTAAATGATCTTTTGTCTTGATATGACCAAACCCGAGATCGTGTTTAGTATTTGTATTTAGCTTCTAGTCTTCTTGTGGTTGTGTGAAATGGGTTTGTTAATAGAGTGTTGTTTGACTGTGAAGAGATGGGAAGGTTCTTTCTTTGTTCTTCGATTTGCAAGAGGAAATTTGCAAAGGGTGTCTTTTTTTTTTTTTTTTTTTTTTTGTTTTTAGTCGATTATCATGTGTTATTTTTACTTTTGCTGTGTCCAAATTGTTTACATGATTAATGGAAACATTATCAGCTCCCTGTACTCTATCAATGTGATTGGGGTTCATGATTGTCGTTTTTTCAATGTGATTGGGCGGAGCTGTATGTGGCCTTAAAACTTGATATGGATTGATTAATGGAAACATTTAAGTGACGCAAAATTAATGGATAAAGCTGTATGTGGCCATAAATAATCCAACTCTCAGGTGGATTTTTTGCAATCCATATCCAAAACTATTATAAGAATTTTTCAATGGGTTTGTTAATATATTTAATAGGTAGAAAACTGATTTGGCCTAGTAACTGGCACTAACCGGTTGAAAAGTGGTAAAATGACCAATAAAAGACAAACTAGTCGGGTTTTAGTAGCCAAAAGGGCTATTTTTTTTATTCGCTACGTCGAACTGCTTTTTGTGACAAGTATGATGCTTAAATAGGTTATTTGCCCTTTATAAAACTAATTACACGTGGTCTAGTTGGAAAAAACTATCACATGTGGAAAATATTTTAGTGAGGTTACTGAGCCGGTCATCTTTTTTATATTATCGGTTTCAACAAGTTTTATTAGTGGTAATAGTATTTTTCAAAGTAAGTTCCCTAGACGAAGAAATTTGTGTAAGTGCATTGTTAATTTATGGACTTGACCCTAAAGAAAATCACATGGTACAAAAATGCAACGGTTACAAATCGATTACTTGACACCTAAATCGCAAATAATATTAGTAGAGGGGGTGAAGTGTAAACAAAAAGAATAGTTAGTTGGATGTCGTTATCTCCAAATGACAAAGATACCCCCCACCAGTGAGTTTGCAGATTAGAACATAAGAAAGTTATGGTGTTGTTTAGAATCATCAACGAATAATCATCATCGAAGAAATAAACATGAGTAGTCAAGCATATGGAGAAGCATGGTATTGGGACAAAAGATATGCAAAGGAATCAACAACGACAACAACCTTTGATTGGTATCAGAAATATGAATCTTTGTCTCCCCTTTTACATCTCTACCTCCCAACAACTACTCCTAACCAACGTATCCTTGTCGTTGGCTGCGGTAATTCTGGTATATATGATTACCTTTGAAAGATTATATGTATGCAATTCTTATTTCTAACATATTTGGTTGTGGTAATGATATTAAAATTATCTTTGAGATCCTGGACTTACCAAGTGTATTTTTTATAAAATAAACAATTCTTTACAAGAAATTGTATTATATTCCACTCTATTAACTAAAAGGGAAAACACCGTTGATGGAATTCAAGCCCCTTTTCATTAATAGGTGAGCCAAACTAGTGTTTTTCCCCCCTAATATTACTGGTAATTGTTAGTTGGCAACAATTTGTTTGATCATTTATACCGTGTCACAAGTTTTGGCAAGGGCTTCTTCGAAACCATCAGGGAGAAAGGTTGCAATAACATATAAATTTGGGGGTTAGTAGTTTGGTTGCCGAATGGAATAATGAACATCGGCATTTATATTGAAGCATGATATGTCTTGCCTATACAACTTCATATCACTTACAGATAATCCTATTTTGTTGCAAATGGAACATCCATGTAACAGTTGCATAGTTAATGAATATTCAGGTTCCTATCATTTATAAGTTTTACTACCTGAAATCGATAAGTTCCAAGACAAATAGGAATATAAATATTCATATTTTGTACGACAGTTTTCTGTCCATCGTTAGATGGGTCTTGTCCTCACGACCTCATTTCTCATGATGTCCGGTGAATGGGATCCAAACCTTCACAGATTTGACTAATGGCAACCAGCATCACATATCAACTCATGAACTAACCTGGCTAGGATTCGTTTCACTAGGTGTTGTTAATCCATGCTGCGGGCGTGGTTGACCAAAAGTCAGATATCGGTTATATAGAAAGTGATTAAGTCCACCTTATCAGTTTTCATATACTCCAAGTCATATACACGAAGCACAAAAAAGCGGAATTTTAATATCAATGAAGCTGTATTAATTGATATCTCTCTGGACAGTTTTCTCATCTACACAGTTTATTATTTTCATCATTTAACTAGTTGATTTTTGTGATGCACTCTCTTAATAACAAATATGCATTTTACTGTGTATGTGTTTGCAGCATTCAGTGAAGGCATGAGCAAGGATGGTTATACAGATATCGTCAACATTGATATCTCATCTGTTGTTATTGAAGCAATGCAAAAGAAATACTCTGATTCTCCCCATCTGAAATGTATCCATCTCTCATATTGTACTTTGGTATACTGATGTTGTTTTACACATTATGTATCATATAATTTAGGTGTTTTATTGTTCCCTCGACTTTGAGCAGATATTGAAATGGATGTTAGGGACATGAAATCTTTTGAAGCCGGTTCATTTGATGCAGTCATTGACAAGGGTATTCTTCTATGTCGCTATTTCAAGATAATAAAAGTTGCAGTTTTTAAAATATATAGAATTTGAGTATAGGAATCTTTTTATATAATATCACTTTTTCGACAATTACTTCTCCAATTAAAGAATCTGAGATTTACAATCAAATTATGGGATATTAATCACTGTACTGTGTATAAATCCATTTGTAATCTAGCTTCTAACCTTTTTCTCTCTCATGTGGTTTTCCAGGAACTTTGGACTCGCTTTTGGTAACTTTTCTTTTATGTGGTAACCAGTACGTAAAGATATAATTGTGCCTAACATAATCACTATTGACAAGGTTTTCTTTTTTTATTTTGTTTTTTTTACTTCAGTGTGGACACAATTCAAAACTAAATGCTGCCAAGATGCTTGAGGAAATTGACAGGTATATGGAAACTGTTCTTATATATTTTGCAGTTGTATTCTGTTTTGCAATTTCTCCCTTTTCCATTTTGATATATGTTGATATATTGAAGCAGTTGATGACAAACTATAGGGTTCTGAAGAAGGAAGGAGTGTATATCCTGGTAAGCTCGTGACTAAGTCTAACATACCTATGCGAGTATTAGAGATTATCAGCTGATGCTTGCCCGTAACTATACCATGAAAATATTGTAGATAACATATGGGATTCCAGCTTATCGACTCCGGTTGTTAAGAGAATCACACTCATGGGACATAAAGCTTCATGTAATAGGTGCTTCAAAATTTCTGTTTCATATTTAATATACATAATGATATGATCAACAACCTTGAAGTGGCCACGCCAACCTCCTGAAAAGGGAGGGCTTTACCTTGTTTGAGTTTGTGTGGCACTGGGTTCAAACCCCGTGGATGGGTCGACCAAAAGGTCCGAAACCATGGTTACCCAAAAACAATACATAATGATTTGATCTTGTTTTTGAATTTAATCTATTAATCTTACTGAACGTATCTATGTATGCAGATAAGTTTCTGAAGGGAGAGAGTTCAAAACAAGAGACGTGGGAACTGACTCACCCGATGCCATTGAATAGTGATGGAAGCTTGAAGGATGGTGGTCCTTTAGAGAACATGGATGTTCATTACATATATGTTTGTACTAAGGTCGGTGTATTAACCTGCTACCCACTAGTATCGCATTTTGTTCCTTGTTTTCTTGTAGAGGTGGCAAGTTTTCTTGTTTGGCAAACTGGGTAATGGGTCAACACAGGTTTGGGCTGAAACGGGGCGTTTTAGTAGTTTTTTAAAAGGGGTGGTTTGACCTGCATAAAATTGTGGTTCCCTTTCTACAAAAATGATTAACTGCTTTCTAATTACAATGATAACCATGTTAAGTGAATCTGAAACTAAAATGATTAGAAATGCACTATGCTTCAAGAATAGGCTTTGGACGACTTTCAACATGTTTGGCCCATTTGACCACCCGTTCCTCTTTCAGAGTTTCAGCTTTTTATTGGTGTGTTTGAGAGGAAACAAAGCCCAAATAAACGGCTCGTTCATATATGAATGGGGTAAATATTCTTGATGTTAACGATTATATGATACTACGTATATTTTTATGTGAATGCAGGTGTGAAGAAAGGGACAGGCTTGGAAGTGTTTCTAGAGTTCAAATAGAGATATAGTAAGCCTTATGTCTGTAATGAAGTTTGCTTAATTATTAATACAGGATGTAACTGTATCTATGTAATTATAATTTATGCTTTTTATAGTTATGCAAGTGGTTCGTAATCCATGTCTTGGTCTTTTAGGTTTCCGCATCCTCTTGGCTTGATCAAGTTACTTTGTAACTGTTGAATTCTAACATTTTCTATCAAATAATCGCTATACTTTTAAAAAAATTAAAAAATGTCATTTGCTTTTCATTACACGTTTATTTTGCTATCTGGCTAACTTAAACAGCCTACATAGCTGAATAAGTTATCTGCCGCGTAATTTATCGTAACAGACAATAAACAGATGTGGATGTTTTTAGGAAAAGAGGTGACAACATCCTCCAAGTTAAATGTCCTTTCCTTTGATAAATCTGGTATTAAAAGCCTTACAAACATCCCTTATAATAGAGGGCGAGTGTGCAGATCTCTAGACAATTACAGTAGGTGTTTTTTTTTTCAAGCATAAATCGTTTGATCTACAACGCTATGTCTGCGAGAGAAATGGTAACTAGACTAAAAAAATCAGAACGAAGTGAAAATATATATTTTGTTTTCGCCAATAGTGTCTAAGAGCATCTACAATGCAAAAAAGTCTTTAATGACTTTTTGCCTCTAAAACATTAATATTTCAATAAATTTCATCTTTCAAAAAGTCATGTTTATAAAACGTCTCCAATAAAGCTTTTCAACAAGTAACCATTTAATGAAATTTAGATGATTTAATGCATAATTTGTTGTATCAAAAGCTTGATGGGTATCAAGTCTTTCTTGTAAAAGTCATGCAAAGTGTTTGCTCCAATGCATCAAATCATTTAATAGTTCTATCAAATATAGTAAAAAGTCATGTAAAAACCATTGCATTAGGTTGATCTAAAAAATAAATAGACACCAACTTCTACCCACCTAAGAAGATAAGAGGAAAAAATATGCGCACCTGCGTAGACATAAAAGAAAGAAGCACTTTTTTGAGAAACAAACACAATCTCAGTTGGATCAACAAAGACAGTTGATAAAAATGATTGTTCCTGTACTAGATGAAAGCATGCAAGTAAAGGCCTTACTGATGCTTTACTTGCAATTTAATTTGTACTTAAAAAGGCATATCCCCGATAATTTTATTAGTATTACATGCTTTGTCCATGTGGTTTAGGCCAAATCCGGCCAAACCCATATATGCTCGTCCGGCATCAAGAGAGATCTAAACGAACAAACAAAATAGTCAAAATACAAGTGGTCGAAACATCCTCCAAGCCACTTAAGCCACCAACCAAAACTTCTACCAACGTCTCAAAATTTAAGTCCATTTGAACTTTTTAAATTTACCATTGACCTTAAATATTTTTGTTTTTTGTTTATATTAAATAATGCTCGACACAAAATATATAAATAAATTGTACTTTAAAATTTTATTTTTTAGTAGTATAACTTTTATCAAATACTATATAATATCAACAAAAATAATATTTAAGGTTATTAACAAACATATTTAAGGTTATTTAAGGTCAAAATTTGATTCTGGTTATTAACAAACAGGTTATTTAAGGTCAAAATTTGATTCAAAAAGTCAAGTCAGACTTAAAATTACAAACAGGTTATTTAAGGTCAAAATTTGATTCAAAAAGTCAAGGCAGACTTAAAATTATTTTAGGACAGAGGGAGTAACAAATTTCGTCAGACTTATTTACTACTCCAAATTCCATAGATATTGACCAGATTCCTTTTAGCAACTAAAGTTGCTGTCTTGATCGCTTTGAAATCCAATTTAGAGATGTGTAATAGGAAGTTCAGAGATTCAATATTTTAGTCAAGACCAGCAATACTATATATAGTGAAAGACGAAATGCACATAATCCGACCATAAACATGTAATATGATGACAGAACAGGAAAGAAGAAAACACACATCCAGCGCTAGCTGGACAAAAGTATCCCCGTCTGTCTACGTACAGTATAATATAGACACATTAAACCTAGTTGCAAACTCATCAAACATGAGTAAAACGCAAATAATCTTTCTTCGATGGAAGATCAGCTGTCTCGAAACCATTCTTGAAAATCTTTTTAGCCTCTTCATTAGACACACTTGGAGCAATCACCACAGCATCACCCTCCTTCCAATTAGCAGGTGTGGCGATTTTATGCTTCGAAGCCTTCAGTAACGAGTCCAAAGCCCTCACCACTTCATCCATGTTCCTGCCCGTGCTTGCAGGATACAGAAAACTCAACTTTATCTACACAAACAATCAATAAATCAGTTACTAATAATTTTTTAAAGTAACATGCATACATAATTTTAGATACATGTGCAAGTACAAATATATAACAACCTTCTTATCAGGGCCAACAATGTGCAAGGCACGTGAGGGGACTATCTGTCCGGAAGAGTCTTTCTCATCTGGATCAACCATATTAAGCTGTTTTATGATCTCTCTATTTGGGTCAGCAGCAATTGGATAAGTCACCTTTTTACCACCCTGCATCATATCGTTTAGCATGAATATATATATCATTGATCAGCTAACAAGTATGCATGCATTTGTTGGTTACTATACATACGTTGTAGGCTTCGATATCTTTGATCCACTCCTTGTGAGATTCAACATCATCACATGATAAACCTAAGAGCTTCACACCTCTTTGATTAAATTTTTCAGCATATGCAGCCATAGCTCCAAGCTCAGTCGTGCAAACCGGGGTGAAATCACCTATAAATAAAACAATTGAAACAATATAAACGTGTTACATACATATATATATTAGTTAACTCGAAACTTAATGAATATAGAAATGAAATGAACCAGGGTGAGAAAAGATTATGGTGAAGGAGTCTTGAACATAGTCATGTAAATTGATTGTTCCATGAGTTGTTTCAACTTTCAAGTTTGGAAGGTTGTCACCGATGGTTAGACCAGGCATGGTGTTTCTTCTCTTTTGTTTTTCGGTTATGATTTGGGAATAAAGTTGGCTTTGCATGCAGAAAGAATGAAAGAATATAAAACGGGATTTGAGTCTAGAAACGTGGCACAATGTTGAACGTGGCTGCTGCATGTCATGCCACATATGCACCTGTCACCACCACGTATCCACTTGCCATTTTATTTGCTAATTTGGTCAAACATTAGATGTCACTTTGCATTATTAGTGTGATGAACGTACAGGAGGATTTGGGATGCAGCGAATTGCGACGAAGCGTTTTAGATAACACGTATGCTAATTTGTTTGTTAACAGTATTGTTGTCAAATATTTAATATTCGATACTAAAATAATCAACAAACTAACTATAAGGAAGTTATGTTAATTTTATCACGTCTTAAAGAAAAATACGATGAAGACATATGCAAAAAATTATCAACACGCGATAAACATTACAAAATCATCAATTTTCACACATTTACATTAAAAAAAAATGCTACATTGCAACATTAGCCTGCGTACACACAGATAGAAGTAGTCTCTCTTTACATGTAATTACAATACAAATAAAGTTGATGCGCCAAAATATGTATTGTAAAAGAAAACCCACTTCAGAGCGACCGCGCAAGCTTTAAGAGGTCAGGAAGCTAAAAATTCTCACAATGCATTAAGGGTTCTCGATATAATCTTAAGGCTATACGCAACGAAGCTTAAGACTTTATCGATAACTCTAACGGTTCTTGAGTATTTTCATATGCTTGACCTATTAAAACTTTTGCAATCTATTGCGTTAGATTTTATTTTCTAATAAATATAAACAGTTCGCCGCATAGAAAACTCATGAGTCTTTTCAAATGTCTTATTCGTAATGTTATCAGCTGGTAAACTATAGAGCACAGACTTGGTTCGTAGTGTTCAACGTTCAGCCCCAAAAAAAGGGTGCATAGCGTACTATCCATTTCTATACTATGTATCTTTTGTTTAGCCAAACACTGAGCATCATATCGTTTCTACATTTTCCGCTGCTGACCTTTTTTTCTGCAATAAATACACACATTAATCATGAATATAACTAAATCCGATAAAAAAAATTATCCACAGCTATTAATTTTTTTATACAATACAAATATAATAGCCTATGCATAGAATGGAATAATCATTTTGCAGACCATACCTGTTTGAATTAACATTTTCTAGCAAAACAGTGACTTCTCTTTAACGGCCAATGTATTGTTATATGTTTCTTTTGTCCTACACTTTTTCTGTTAATAAAAAAACTATTCATAAATATAATATGTTACAAAAATAAATTAAAACAATCAAACCATGCACATAAATCTACATCCCATATGAATTTCGTTTTCCTCAATTTATTTGCATCGGACTCAGATAAAATCATACACAAAAACAATCTAGAATTATCGTCTCTTTTATAAGACCAAAATGCTACAATTCTAAGTATAAATTTATGGAAAAAAAATAATGATTCCACTAAACAATAAAGCTTTAAGTATTTCAAAGCGTCTGCATATATGCTCCTATATAATATGGTCATTTCTTAGAAACATGCATTACTATATACTGTGTTCACTATATACATGTTGTGCATGTTGCAAGTATCCATTTTTGGTAATGTATATGTTGTCATGCGGTTTTCGTACTATCGTGTGTGCATGCTGAATACAGAAATCAGGTGATTAGTAACAAACCTTCACGCCTAAGATAGTTTTATGAACGACCATGCTTAATTCAGATGCCCCATTCTGATGTCACTCACAAATTTATAATTGTTGTTTCGAACTAACTACCTTCACTATGGTATTAAGGCAAGCATGGAAGCAACTACAATTGCGGCAGCTGACACCAACATCACGCAACGAAATACTTGAGGCCAGAGTGTACAGGAAGTGGGTGTCCAGAAGCATTATCAAACAAATTGACGTCGCATATTGTTGCATGTTGATAGATATAAAGGTATAAAACACATTAGTTTACATAGAACGGCCATTAAAATTACGTACTTTATATAATAACAACTTACCAAAAGCAGGGTAATGCTATACAAGCCTATATGAACCTGAAAGAACAAGAATACTTTAACCACAAAATGAAGATCGGATAGGTTTATAGAATCGCAGGCTTCAACTGCGAACCCGCAAACCCCTGGCAACAAACTATAGACATCAAAACAAGCCTTAGGTTTGGTAAAATCATCACTTTTGACACCATACCACCAACGGATTTCCCATGTCATTACTTCAAGTTCCTTGTATACAATCAAATGGAAACACGCATTGCTAAAGAGGATGAGGATTCAAAAATGCAATACCCAATTCTCACAGGTAAATTTATAACTGCTCATTATTTACGCACAAACACAATAATGGTTTCTAATATTTCTGTATTACCAGATTATATAGGATGCTTACGATCGGTTGACGAACTCAAAGAAAAAGGAGACATGGTGTGGAAAAAAGTAGACATCGAAAACCTAAAGTAAGTATTACCTTACCACAACATTGTTTTATAACAAAACTAAATCTTCATTTTCTCCCTTTTTCCATCACCATCATTATGTCACTATCTTAACAGTGGAAATGTTGTTGAGTTCACTATGCGGAATGAAATGGCCAGAAAATTTGTGCAAGCAAATCTTGAAAGCATGCAACAGCTGGTAATAATAGTTGTTCGCTCATGTCGTGTCACAAAATATAGAGGTACCATATTCACACACCTTCCATATGATTATGATAACCACAAGGGAAAATGACGCAAATAGACCGCGCGCCCTGATGCATATCACTTTCTGGACCACTTTTATTTATAATTTGAAAATGGACCAAGGGCAACCGCTGTTATTGGGCAACTCATGGAAATTTTGACACGTGTCCCGTATGTGTAAGGTATTGTTTTTTGGCTAACGAAAAAGCGGTGGGCAACCGTATTTTTTAAAAATGATTTTTTGGTCATTTTACATTACATAGAACGTACACAATTGAATAGTGAAAGTACATTACATATGTATTCAAAATCAATTTCCCACTCGCACAAAAACATTCATAGTTACCGGTTTTCTCTGTTTTTGCTTCTCGCATAAAAACATTGTGACTAAGTTGTTTTCACAAATGAGACCGTCTTCTTCGTCAGTCCCTCTTTTTCTTGTATCGTCAGTTATGTCACCAGCTATAAAGGTATACTGTTGAGTGCAATCAACATTGGATTGATCAAGTTTGTTTAAAAAATGTGGCCAAATATGGTACGTAAATATTTTCCTCGTTGTTTATTGTACATTATTTATTTCCAATTGGTTATATGCTTCAACAAATCGCTGTTGTTATTCGATTAATACCTTTGATTTCTCCTCTTTTACGTCTGTCTGATTCGTAATTATGTAGGGTATAATACGGTAGATGTCGTCTGTTAGGTATGTAACATAACCTGGTTCATTAAAAAATTTAGTGGCACTCTCTAGACTAATAAGGAGTGGTTTATATGCATTGTATACGCAATTGTTTACGACGTTGGTATAGATTCCATCCATGGTCTGATTTAAATTGTATTTTTTGTTGACCTTTTTTAGGACTATGAAGCTAAGTTAATCATTACCAGTAAACTGAACTACTTTTGGTTGATAAAGCAAAAGTTAGACGCAAGACGTCGCATCTTGTTTAGGAATACCTGCTTTGGAAGATGGATTGATCTGTTGTTTTTTGAACATGAAACGCACATCATAGATTATATGCTAAGGAAACAGCATAAAGTCGACGATTCTCACTATGATATGCCCTTCGTTTATTACATTGAAGGGCATGCTTTACATTTTGGTCGTCGTGAGTTTTGTCTAATGACCGGTCTGCGGTTTGGATCTGTAAGCTTTGGGTTGTATACATCTGGTTCTCTAAATTTTCGTAACAGGGTATTTCCTGACAAGTAAGGGTATATTCTAACCAACTTAGATGTTATTGGTGTTATCGAGGATGAAGAGCGGTTTGGACAGATATCTGATGAAGATGTTGTACGTCTTTGTCTTTTGTTAGCCTTAGAGGTGATCCTTATGGGTCGTTTGTTGACATGCGAGGTGGATGATACACTGATGAGGTTAGTTAATAATCTAGATGATTGGAATGCTTTTCCATGGGGTGAGCATATTTGGACTCATTTATACGACCAACTTCATAATGTATTTGATAAGCACGTGGATGACCACCTTTTAAGATTGAAGAAAGATCCAAAGCATTGTCCAACATAAACACTGTCTGGATTTGTGTTTAGGTTTCAGGTATCCATTTTCCAACTTAACATTTTTACTGATTTGTATATAAGTTTATGTTTTATTTTCATTTTTTATTTTTTTATTCTCATAGGTATGGATCCTTGAATCGTTTGAAAAATCTCATGCTTGGTGGATTAAACATCCCAATGTGATACCAAGAGCACTTGCCTGGTCTAGGAAGTCCATCTTTAAAAGAACTGATCGTTCGAACCTTTTTTCAAATGTAAGCCAGTTAAGCTTTGTTGTTATTTATTTATTGTTTATAGGTAAAAAAAAAAAGTAAACCTACACACAAAATTAGATGTTCCATTTTCACCTATCTAAGCACACAATATCTTATCAGACTCAGATTCTTCATCAAATGTTTTTTATCTGTCTGCCTTTCTTTTCATTCTACCTTTAGGCTTGCCTTTGATGGCCAAATGAATTTCATAATCAGCAGTGGATGAACAATTGGATTAGTTGATTTTGTACACTGCAAATTAAGGCTATATGCTCCTTTCTACTTTTAAACTTCAATGTTGGCTCTGCAATCCCTTTACCCTTTCCAATATCAGGTTCAGTAACTACACCTTTCTGCACAGTTTCACCAATCTGTAGACTCTTAGCAATAGGTTTGGGTGCAGGGATAGGGTCAGATTGCTTTATGTTGACCAATTGCATGGCAACCTCATTCTCAGGCTTATTTTGGTTTTGGTGCTGGTGTTATTGTGGTGCTTATAATTGTAGCAGATGTTGCCTCTGGCCTTGAAACGTCTGAATTGGCAATGGCTATAATAATACCAGCAGTTGTTGCAGCAGTGGTTACTTTAATACTATCAGCGGATGCAGCAACACTGGCACTGATTGCCTGCACAACTTCCTTATCCTTTTCTTCAATTGCAGCCTTTAAAGAATCATCCAGTACTGCTTCTTTACCTTCCATGCGTCGCCTGAATTTGTACTCTCACTCCTCCCCTGTTTGGATGCATCATCTAAACATTTAATCATATTGCAGGTTGCCTTCTTTCCCAGTTTCTTCACTTTCCTGAATGCATGGAACCTTGGCCTTCTTAGTCTCTCCAAAACACTTACCCTGTGCTTTGAACCTCCTGATTATTTCAGCGCGAGTTGTTGTCAAATTTTTAAGACCAGTGATCTTTGACTCCATACTTGTGAATATATCCGTCAATATGAGATTGAGTTTCATATTATCCTCACCCACCTTGACCTGTGTAACCTGGTCATAGAAGTGGATCATTGGAATTGTCATCATGTATAAAGCCATTAGTCGTCAAATCATGTTGGTGTTCCAAACTACCCTCATCTATTCGAGATGTGTCTAACATTGCATCTGACCTAGCCTGAACATCCATGTCCCCCAAATTAGCCAGTTGTCTAGGGATTCCTTCACCTGTGTTGAATTGCAAACAACTATTCACATTAGGAGTTGCCATTGGTTGGGTTGTTCTTACGTTTCCATTGCCCTGCCTCAGCAGTGATTTGGGGAATAAATATGTTATTGTAGGATCTTGGTTTATACCAAACACATATTAGGCGGCATTAGGTTAAGGGTTTAGAGAGAGAAAGTGGGAGAGGATGAGAACTTTAGAGAGACAAAGAAAAATGTATTATTAAAGCTCCAACCCTTTGCCTTGGAAGGCAAAGGGTATTTATAGGGTACAAGCTTAGACGCCTCTATTAGGTTGTGGATCAGGTATACAGTGGGTAAAGACCCGTCCGTCCTCCACGGTGTTTCAAAGTAAACTAAATACTAACACTGAATTACTAAGGCTACGAGCTTTCTAACGAGTATACATACTTGAGGTGACCGACACTTTAAGTACTGGATTTACTAAATCCTAACAATCTCCCCCTAAGGGAGGTCACCTCAACTTACATTGATTACAAACTGATATAACATTTCGTTGTTCTTGGTTTCTTTGATTAATCACTTTTGTTCTTTAGCTCGTGGTCTTTGATTCATCATGTTCTGCATGTTTTGTTAATTCAATAGGAGGTCTTTAACTGATCCACGTGATGTTTGAGTTTTTGAACCAGCTTTGAAATCATCAGCCAACTTTAAATCTCTGACTCTTCCATTGTGGTGTTGATAGTATGTGAAGTTGTGACTTTTGGACCGACATGCTCACATTCTGGATCATGAAATCTTCTTATCAGAGTAGCGGAAGCTTTTAGCTGATTCATGATATTTGCAGCAGCGTAGCAGAAGCATGGAGTGTTAATATCAGAGTCAATGATGCACAAATCATGATTTCTTTCGAGATGAATGTGTTGAGTGAGCATGCGGCTATGGATTGACCGCAGTATTCTGATCAGCTACAAACGTAGGGCGCACCTGCATACGACAGTTAGCAACAAATCGCACGAAAGTGTCTTTGATCACTTTCGTTGAATTGAGGTACACGGCCCACGGTTCCCCGTTGATCAGTACAAGTACTGCCTGTGATCAGGTATAATTCTGAAGAATTTTCCTTGACAGGGTTTCGCAGCTGCTCTAGCTGTTCTCAAACCGGAACGTCTCAAAGAAGACAACACAGAGTGAGTGAACCAGCGAATAGAGATTCACTTATTGATGAAAAGAGATTTGAAGAACAATCGTGTATTGCTCAATAGAAATTGTTTTTGCAATACAACGAAGGTTTTAATGAAAATCAATTATCAATCATAAATCACCTTTTGATTTGAAATATTCGTACACGGTCGATGAGCTAAAGAAAAGAGTTTTAAGCACAACGACCGGTTTTTCAAAGGTATCCGTCAATCCATTTCCTGGACCAAGGTTGATTCAAGATTGAATCGCCCCATCGTTTCTATCCAGTTGTCACAAGCTTGATCTTTTGCAAGATCTCACATGTCACCCACCAAGAGCTTGTTTGATGTTGGCTCTAGAAGGATTTCCATCTTCATTGTGAATTTTTACATATCACTCAGAGGTTCTGGCAATACCACAAGGATAATGCGTAGGACTCAAGATATAATCTCTCTTTCCACATTGTGTGAAACAGAGAGTCTTCATTAAGAGTGTCCTAAGGAGATTTATTGATGATCTCGTGGCTCTAGACTCAATTTGTGCATATTTGGATCCTGTATCGGAGACTAGGGAGAGGGTCTCCTTCTTCAATATCAACAAACTCTAAGAGAAAGTCGATAGATTATGTAGGTTCCCCGTGAGAATGAAACAAGTCCTTTTAAGAGGAACTTGAGTGGTTTGGGAAGTTGAAGTGCAGTGCGTCACTGGGTCCATGACGTCTTGTCTTCAATACCAATGTTACCTTGGTAACCACCAGTAGCACATGAATTGAACCCGGTTTCTGCCCTAAGGTTGAATAATTGGAGGGCTATTTGTTTTCACCCTTTTCTCATTTAATTCTTTTTAAATCTTCAACCCCTTCAGTGCTTACCAAGACTTCATAGCTAGAACCTTGTTGGGTTTATTCCAGTACTAGCTCAGTCTCAGTCCGCACTCTTCCCATTTCTCATTTTTCTCCTTTTTTCAATATACCTAAGGACTTCTACACTAACTAGTGGATTGTCCCTGGGTAGATCCCTCCGGTTCTGGCGGATCATGGGGACAAATACCTAACCTTATCATCCTTATATCACCATTCATAAAGTAAAGTTGGTCGGTCTATTTGGTATTGTTCATCTGCCATTGGAACCAATTGAAAACCATTTGAAAATCAATCCAGATACTTATGATATATTATCAAAGCATTTTGTACCTGAATTGTTTTTGATAATTTTAGAACAAGAGCTCCCCCTCAACATGTGCATCAAGTGTTTGAAATCGTTTTGCACATGGAGGCAGGAGAAAGAGTTAACTTCTTTGAATTCCATTTTCTAAAAGATATCAATATTACTTCCCTAATCAAATCAAGTAGATCAAGCATTTTCGGGAAGGATGAGGTTTTCACAGTTATTGCTCCCCCTCAATATGTGCCTCAAGGTTTGAAAAGAGTTTTGCACATACTAGAGGGAACCTGCACATTGAGATAAATGATCACGTTTCAAATCATTGTGGTTTAAGATAGATGCTCCCCCTCAACATGTGCATGGAAAATTTGAAATCGTTTGGCACATGTGGGAAGGAGAGCTTGTACATCCTTATAAAACCATTTACCGAATTATCAGTTTAAATCCAATTTAAATCACAACTTCTCCCCCGATCACAATTATCAAATCCTTTGAGATTTGTGATCTCTTGTAGATTTAAATTGATTTTGAAAGCTTTTAAGGAGAATTGTGACTTGATTATGTAAGCGTTTTAACATATAAGGATCGGATTTTAAGACTTTAAACTCCATTGATTAAACATGCATGAATATCTTTTGAAAACAATTGAATGACAAATAACTTTTTAATTTATTTGAAATCATTCTCCCCCTCAATCAACGACATATGTTGTTGATTGAGAGATAGATATGTTGACAAACTTTTATGTCCAGATGATTTTCAAACTTGAGTCCGAGTTATTTTACTAAGCAATTAGTTTTCATCAGAGCATGAGATTTGAAAAACATGATAAAGCATGGCTCTGTTCTTTCTTTGAAAAGCGGGTTACTGTCTGAAATGACAATAAACCAACATTTTTCTCCATCTCTGTTTTTTTTTTTTTTTTAAGATTCGAACTTCATCTAGAGACCCGTGCCATTCTTTGAGTGGCAACTCAAAGTCCGTAGATGTTATCGAACCGACAAGAAAAACATGATAAGTAAACAATATTTTTTGAAGATTTTCAAGATTTTCTGATTTTTATGGATTTTGAAATTTTTTTGTATGTATATATATATATATATATATATATATATATATATATTCGTTTTGTTGGTTTTATATTTTTTGTCTTTGGTTTTTGAAAAGATATATACAAAGAATAGATAGAGTCGAACACCTTTACTCCTCGACGTCTTCCTAAAGACGTTTGAGCGTTGCTGGTTGAAGGCTCTTTAAGCCTAGTCGTGGAAGAATAAACTCAAAGCGTTCTCGAGAAAGAGCTTTGGTGAAGATGTCTGCTAGTTGATACTCAGTCCTTACGAAGTATAGTTCAACCACACCGTTTTCAACTTGTTCCCTGATGAAATGATGTCGAATGTCGATGTGCTTTGCTCTAGAGTGTTGAACATTGTTGCAGCAGAGAGCAATGGCACTTTTGTTATCACAATACATAGGAACATTGTTGAATACAAAGACATAGTCAGATAATTGGGATCTCATCCATAAGATTTGAGCACAACAAGATGACATGGCTATGTATTCAGCCTCTGTAGAGGATATGGAAGTGCTCATTTGTTTCTTTGAAGACCAGCTTACGAGCTTGTCACCTAAAAATTGAGCACCACCTGAAGTACTTCGACGAGTGTCTTGACATCCTGCATGGTCAGCATCTGCATAGGCTGTTAGAGACATACCGGAGTCCTTCGGATACCAAAGTCCCATGTTAATGGTTTCTTGGAGATACCGAAAGACTCGTTTAACCGCTTCAAGGTGCTTTTTGGTAGGCTTAGCCTGGTATCTAGCACACATGCATACAGCAAACAAAATGTCTGGTCTACTGGCTGTGAGGTACATCAGTGATCCAATCATACTACGATATTTTGTTTGATCTACTATTATCCCTGAGTGGTCCTCATCCAGTTTTGTACGCTCCACCATAGGAGTGTCAACAGGGTCACTAGAGGTAAATCCAAATTTCTTTAAGATTTCATTAACGTATTTAGATTGATTCATAAAAATGCCTCCGGGACTTTGTGAAATTTGTAATCCCAAGAAAAATGACATTTGTCCCATCATTGACATTTGAAATTTGGAGCCCATCTCCATAGAAAAATGATCACATTCATTAGGGTCAGTCGAGGCAAAAATAATATCATCAACGTAAATTTGAACGTGAATTAAATGTTTGCCTGACTTTCTGGTGAACAATGTTGGATCAACTGCTCCTTTGCTGAATCCGGTGGATAGAAGAAACTTTGATAGCGTATCATACCATGCCCTTGGAGCTTGCTTCAAACCGTAAAGGGCCTTTTTCAAGCGATAGACATGAGTAGGATGCTCTGGATTCACAAAACCTTCTGGTTGGCTGACGTATACGACTTCTTTAAGATCTCCGTTGAGAAAAGCCGTCTTTACATCCATTTGATAGACAATCATATTCTTACTTGCAGCATTAGCCAGGAAGATTCTGATTGCTTCGATGCGTGCAACAGGAGCAAAAGATTCCTCAAAGTCGATACCTTCTTCTTGACGATAACCTTTCGCAACTAACCATGCCTTATTTTTCAGAACATCACCGTGTTCATCAAGCTTCACTTTGAAGATCCACTTGAGAGCAATGATCATTGCACAATCTGGAACTGGTACTAATTCCCATACATCTAGACAATCGAACTCATGAATTTCTTCTTGCATTGCATTAAACCAGATGTCCTCAGACAAAGCAGTTTTAACATCTTTTGGTTCGATCTTGGATAGTACTGAGTTGAAGAAGCACCATAAGGCATCAGTCGCTAATTGTTTTCGAGTTGATACGGAACGAGAAGGATTTCCAATGATGTTATCCAATGGATGGTCATGTGTCCATTTTCTAAGGTGTTCGTGTGGTTGTTGTTGAAGGACGGATGTAGCAGAGTTTATATCCCCTGATGAAGATGGTTCAGGTGTTGGTTCAGGGGCAAAGATGTTTTCAAATGGAGCATCTTCGGGAGTAGCAAAGGGATTAACTTCATCATTGGTGCCAGAAACAGTTCCATGATCTACCTTCGAAGATTGATGATTTGTTCATGAGACTGAGTGATCAGCAGCAGGCGCTTCTTGACTTAACGATATTGAGACTGTAGGATTGCCTTCATTCACAGGGATATGACCAGCCTCTGTTGTGGGAATTGATAGTTCAATAGCACTTGGCTCATAGAGTTCATCAAACATTGGATCAAATAATTTCTTCAAATCATCCTCAGATGGAGGTACATATGAAGTTGCTGGAGAGGGAATTGGTACAAGGGAAGAACCAATTGGACTGTTTTGAAGTGCGGGTCCAGAACTGGATTGTCCAGGAGCCATTTGACCGGATAGCTCATAGAACGTAACGTGAATTGTTTCCATGATATTTCGGGCTCTCTTGTTGTAGATTCTGTAACCCTTCTTGTTTGGTGCATAACCAACAAAAATTCCAATATTTGCCTTTGCTCTTAATTTTCCTAAGTCTTGACCGTCATTCGTTGGATAGCACAAGGCACCAAACACACGAAGGTGGGAGAGATCAGGTTTTCGTTTATGAACTAGTTCATATGGAGTTTTTCCATGAGAGGTGTGTATATGGGAACGATTTTGGGTGTAGCAAGCAGTGGCAATGGCTTCAGCCCATAGAAACATTGGAACTTTTGAATAAATTAGCATTGTTCTTGCGGCTTCCACAAGAGTTCGATTTCGTCTTTCAACTACACCGTTCTGTTGAGGAGTTCGTGGAACACTTCTTTGATGACTGATTCCAATACTTCATAAAATTGACTTAAGTCTTTGTTAACGAACTCGGTGCCATTGTCAGTTCGAACAATTCTAACCGTGTTGTTAAGACGAACCTGAAGTTGCTTGATAAGTTTGATGATGACAGCTGGAGTTTCATCCTTAGTCCTCAAAAACTTTACCCAAGTAAATCTAGAATAGTCATCAACAACGACTAAAATATATTTCTTCCCATTAATCGTTTGCACTCTCATTGGTCCACACAGATCCATATGAAGGGTATGAAGAACTTCCATTACTGAGTTTGTGGGTTTTGGTTTGTGGGCATATTTCGTGCTTTTTCCCAATTGGCAGGCTGAACAAAGATGATCTTTTTCATATTTTAATCTGGGTAAGCCTCTGACAAGATCCTTTCTGGCAAGGTTATTAATGGTTCCGAAGTTCAAGTGATTGAGACGACGATGCCATAACCATGATTTTGTTTTCGAAGCCTTTGACAACAAGCAGATTGGAGAGGACTTCATCATGTCTTCGATAGAGATGGTGTATAGGTTTGAACCACGAGTTCCTCTTAACAGTTCCACACCATCAAGTTCTCTAACGAAACAAGTATGTTTTCTAAAAGCCACTTCAAGATCGGAATCACAGAATTGACCAACAGAGAACAAGTTATGACCAAGACCTTCCACATAGTATACCCGGGAAATTACACTATCTCCAACCACATAATCTCCATAACCCATAATAGCTCCAAAATGGTCGTTTCCGAATCTAACTGTCCCAATGAATTTGCTCACGAAGTTCATGAGCCGCGACCGGTCTTCAGTCATATGCTTGGAACAGCCTGAGTCTAGGTACCACAGAACGATTTGAACGATCTGCAGTTGAACACAGACAAGAATGGATAACTGGATAATTGGGATCCCCATGTAAGAATGGGTTCCATTTTGTTAGTAACAGTGATTGGGATACCCACATCAGAAACATAAGCAATAGAATCATTAGGAATAGATGCAGTGCTGGTGTCTGTATTTGTCCTATTCAAAGTATGTTCACTTCTTAAGGAAATAGTTCTACCAGTAGGCATCCATTTTCTGGAGGGCATTGTCTGATTAACCTTATGGCCAACAGGTATCCATTGATAACCTACCTTACTAAAAGTTCTTCCTGTGGGCTTCTACTATTTTCTAACTTTCTTTAGCCTTTGCCTTTTTGCCTTCTTAGCATGATATTTTTCTTTAACAATGTTAACTGGAGATTTGACAGCATTAGACAAAACATTCATACCATATTCATGATTAGCAACAGAATCCAAGCAGACATCATTACATGGTTTGTATAAAGTAGCAGAATTCGAATTAATTACAGTACGCTTATAGCTAATACTAGAATCAACACGATTCGTTTTATTCGGCTCAAACTTAAAGTTCCTAGGTTGGTCTTCTACTCTCTTCCAATGCACATTCTTAGCTTGCGAGGTCCTATCATTCCTTGTATTGTCTTGAAACTTTGACCTGCTCGCTTTAATGTCACTGATTACTCCTGTAGAGGGAATGGGAACATTAGTTGGTTTTGCTACTTTTTGCATTTCCTGTTTAGATGTGCTGGGTTCTGAACTACTTGAAGGCATACTAGAGTTCACATTCATGGTATTGGGCATTGAATGAGTTGTATGCTTTGCACTAGGCATAGAACAGGGTATCAAGGGATTGACTTGCTCACCTAAGGTTTTGGGGCATATCGTAATTAAGCATTCTAGAAGTTCTTGAGATCGTTTGGCATATAGGCATGCATGGCCAATTGCATTATCAAGTTGTTTCTCTAACTTATCCTCTTCTACAATCTCACGGAGACATTCTAGGCTGTCCTTAAGG
Source organism: Chrysanthemum seticuspe (assembly GCA_019973895.1). Classification (NCBI taxonomy): domain Eukaryota; kingdom Viridiplantae; phylum Streptophyta; class Magnoliopsida; order Asterales; family Asteraceae; genus Chrysanthemum; species Chrysanthemum seticuspe. The sequence goes on along the minus strand of BPTQ01000006.1, from coordinate 233,132,181 downwards.
TATGAGAAATATGTTTGAATAGCAAGTTTATTGTTCCTAAGATGAGGAGGAACATATTTCACAGTCAAAGCATATTTATTACAGACATGCACCTTTGAAGCACCATTCTCCCCATTTGTCATTGGCATTTTCCCTTTTACCTGACTCTTCAGATTCTCAATTTCCTTTTGCAACGAGGTTATTTTTTCATTATTTTTGTTACGAGTGACTTTTATTGACTCAAATAACTCATTGAAATGACGTTTAACCTTTTCATTTTCTTCTAGAAAACTCTCATTTTCCTTTTGTAGAGCATTAACCAAGTTTTGAAGATGAAAATTTTGAGAGTTCTGAGAATCTAAAGGAGGAGGCATTCGGGAGCCAGTCACATTGTTCGTTTCTCCCTTTAATTGAGAAATTTGGGTTTTCAACTTTCGGATCGTGTTACAGTGAGCTCGAATTTGTTCATCACGTTTGCTAATTTCAAAAACTGCATCAAATTCAGGAACATCCAAGGATGTCTTGATATTTGAGGTTTTAACATTTTCTTTCAGATGTTGATATTTTAATTGCAAAGCAAGATGCTCAACTTACAATTTAGAAAACTGTTTTACCAGGTAATCATGATCATCCTGTTCAACCTTATTATGCAGTTTAGAGTTAGTTTTTTCAAGCTCAATAACACGATCATGGGAGACTTTCAGAGCGACAGATAATTCATGAAATTGAGAAGAATTAATGGAACAATTTGTAGCAGTGTAAAACACATCTTGAGCAATGCATTCAGAAATAAGATTCTCATTCAAGGTATGCAAGTTCTTCCTCTCAATCTCATTATATTTTAGTTCTCGCTCATAGTCACTAACCTCAACAATCATCGCATCAAATTTCTTTTCCATTTCTTTAATATCAGAATTAATTCCAATTTTAAGACTCTCAAATTGACCTTTTAATTGTTTGAAGAAAGGCATGACCTCGGTTAAATAACATTCTTTGGTTTGCTCAAAGCCCCTTTCCCCCTCAGTTATCCCTGTAGGTGTGATTCTCTTCTTACACGTTTTCTCAAAATCAACAAACAGCTGATAAACAACATATAGGCTGATTAAGGTTCTGCTATTAGTGGCAATAGATCTAGGAACTAGGTGCATTGGTGTATTGGTAGGATACACAGTTGCTTTTGGCAATTTCCTACAAGGGGAATTCTTTTCAACAATATTCTCAGCTTTTTGTATATCGATATCCTTTTTCCAGAACACTTGCTTAGGAGTAAGAAGTGTCTGAGTCTTAAACTTGTTTAAGGAGATCCAGTTTTCCTTAGTGTAATCATGAGGTTTGATCGTTATGTTATTCTTTTTACACTCAGGATTTTCTAGCTTCTTGTTCATTTTCTCCCTAGTGACTTCATCTGATTTTTTTATCTTCCTCAGTGCACTCAACGCAACTAGGTTTCTGCCTAGGCTTAAGGATTTCATTTCCATCATACAGTACCTTATGAGCAGCTCTAGCCTTTTTAATAGCCTCTAGACTTGGTTCCTCAACAAGGGGAACGCTATGCTTATCGCTTAAGACTCTATGCTTAGTGATCATGTGAGCAGTCTGAATGGTATTCCCTTGTACGTACAACTTATTCTCAAGTTTGTTTTTCAAAGTTTTTAGATTGGAAAAATCATTCAAAAGTTTTGATTCCTTAGCATTGAATTCTTGCTTAAGCATTTTCACATTTTCTTGAAGTTCTTGTTTTTGCTTAGCAGTTTTAGAAAGCTTTTCTTGTAAGGAGTTTAACTCTTGTTTTAATACTTCTTCTCTAAAATTACTTTTTCTAATAATTGTACGCATTTGGTTATCCATATCCTGCTCACGGGTAGTTAACTCAAACTTAGCACATTGTTCATAAATAGCAACTTGTTCCTTATAGGTATTAAGCTCAGTGGTCAAGGAATCATCAGGCACAAATGCAGTGTATTCATCAGGCATGCATTCATTGTCAATTGCAGATGATTCATCACTCGGTACAACAAGACTGTCATCTTGTTTCACATATTGTTCATATGGGATAACATTGTTATTTCCCATATTTTCAATATCAGACTCAATGACTTCAGTAGATTGTACTTCATGGTGAATCTTTTGCTCATCAACCACATCATATAGTTTGAGTACCTCTTTAATGATGGATTTCTTGGATGGACTGGCTTGTTGAGATGAAGAGGTCATTGGAGAGATATTAGCCATGAAGATAGTTTGTGCACATGGTTCATCATCAACGTCCGAGTCAAATGCATCACAGTCTGCAACTTGAAAGGCGTTGGGATTGTTCTGATCAGCATGCACTGGTTGTTCGTCCACATCTCCATCATATGTTCTAGCATTCCCATCAATCAAGAACAACAGCTCCTCTTCATTCAACATTACACCATTATCTTGTGCTTGAACCAACAACATCTTGTCCCTGAAGTATTCTGCGTTTTGAGGGCGTTTTGGCGATGTGCAGTTCCTTGCAATGTGTCCCTCACCTCCACAGTTGTAACATTTGATTGGCTTTGCTTGACCCTGGTTTCCATTCCTTCCCCTATTCTGATTTGCATCATAACCTCTACCATCTCCACCTCTTCCTTGTTCATACTGCCTTTCCTGAACTGGTTGTACTGTAACCTTTCCATCTCTGACTAAAGCATGTTTGTGTAGATTGGATGCAGTCCTGATTTCATTGTTAGTGTGAAGTATGTTGGTATGTGGAGAGAAGGTTAAGTTTTGTTTAACCATAAGAGCCAATTTATTGATAAAGTGCTCCATGACTTCATCAGAATTAGGTTGCTTATATCCCGAATCAGGAACGGGCTTGTGATTATCATTTCCAGTGGGTGTGACTTGTGATGCTTTGGTGAAGAATACAGTTGTATCAAGAATCCTTCTTTCAAACATAGCATGTTTCTCATTCTGAAGAAGGAAGGCATACAATTGCTCATAGTTGGTGTTCTTTAGTCCTTTGGTAAGCTTCACTGAAGTGACAAACTTGTGCCATTCGGGATTCATGTTGTTTACGAATTTTGAGTTCAGCTGAATGTTTGGCATAGTCATCTTGATATTCCTCATATCATTCACCAGCTTGTGGAATCTCACGTAATATTCATAAACACTCTCATCAGGTTTCATCTTAAAGTGTTCAAATTCATCATACAGCTGTGATTCTCTGTCTTCGATAGTCAATTCAGAACCCAAGAGAAGCATCTTGACATTATCCCAAACTGCCTTAGCTTCTGTGTTGTGATTGATCAGCTTGTAGATGTCTTTAGGAAGACCCTGAAGTACGATGTTAGAAGCCCTGATATCAGCATCAAATCGCTTTTTCTCCTTATCACTCAGCTCATCATATGTTTTTGGTCTGTCTAATCCAAAGATCATTGTACCATCTGCTGCAGTATCAATTATGTCTCTTGTGGTCTCAACCCGATAAGGTCCTTCATCAATTGACTTAAGGATGTTAATTCCATTCTCCTTTCCTAAGCAGTACAGCCTGATTCTTTGTGACCAGACTCATAGTCAGTTCTATCAAGCATAGGAGGACAAGTATCAGATCCTGCAGCTTGCACATCATCAGCAACGGAAGACATGTTTAAATTCTACGGGATTTTACAAATCTTCGACTTAACCGGAAAATAGATTCTTTCACGGGATTTTACAAAATCAAGATAAACCGCAAAACTTATACACTTATGCGTAGACAACAAACTTTAAGCGTAACAACTTAGGCGTAAACACCAGCTTATGCGTAGATGAAGGCTTACGCGTAGACGGCAAACTTACGCGTAACTTACAAACTTACGAGTAGACATAAGCTTACGCGTAGACAGAGTTTACGCGTAGACTAGAGCTTACGCGTAGAGTTTTAGGGTAAAAGGCTTAAGTTTGTGCGTAAACCAAGGCTTAGGCGTAAGAACCTTATGCGTAAACTTCCCTTAGGCGTAAGACAGGCTTATGCGTAAGAAAAAGCTTATGCGTAAGAATTTCTACGCGTAAGTTTTGTGCTTATGCGTAAAATTAGGGTTTTACCCACAAAAATATTTTACACTTCACAGTGCAAGAGATATCCAAAGTCGAAGTGTTTTTCAGGCTTATCCAAGCAAGAAGAACACTGAGTAACCACCAGAAATGAAGATCTTGTGCAAACTACCTTACGCGTAGGATTAGGGTTTTGATATGCGTAGAAAGTACAAAATTTGCCAAACACGATTTTTCGAACAAAACCGTTTAGAAAACTAGATTAAGATGATGAAACAGTCTTAAAAACACCAAAACACCACGACTTGACGATCAAAACCACGATTCTCTCTTATGCGTAGATCCGTACACACGTATCCAAACACTCTTAAAAACCAATAAAAACTTGTAAAGTTTGAAACTTTTTGCAAGAAATTGAAATTTAAGCACTCAATAAACCTTAACCCACAAGAATCTTGGAATAAAAAGTGTAAATTTTAAAGCTTTAAGGATACAAAAGTACGTATACGAGACTACTCATAAAAAAACCCTTTTACGCGTAAAACAAAAACTAAACCTTAACCCAACAATCACTATCAAACCAAGAACATGAGAGATTGATGATCAAACCATGGCTCTTGATACCATTTGTAGGATCTTGGTTTATACCAAACACATATTAGGCGGCGTTAGGTTAAGGGTTTAGAGAGAGAAAGTGGGAGAGGATGGGAACTTTAGAGAGACAAAGAAAAATGTATTATTAAAGCTCCAACCCTTTGCCTTGGAAGGCAAATGGTATTTATAGGGTACAAGCTTAGACGCCTCTATTAGGCTGTGGATCAGGTATACAGTGGGTAAAGACCCGTCCGTCCTCCACGGTGTTTCAAAGTAAACTAAATACTAACACTGAATTACTAAGGCTACGAGCTTTCTAACGAGTATACATACTTGAGGTGACCGACACTTTAAGTATTGGATTTACTAAATCCTAACAGTTATCACCAAAAAGTTACAAAACAGCTCTTATAGTTTCCACAATCATCAAAAACTAACTAGCAGTGATTTGCCAGAACTAGCAGTGTTTTCAAGCTAGCTAGCAGTGTAAATATTACTTGCAGTGGAAATATTATTTATGACTTTCATTACGAATCCCTTATAAAATGTTGTCGTATGTATCTCAAAGTAATTAACTAAACCATATATATCTTTTTTTAACCATTACTGAACTTTAGGATTCAACTACAATTACTGATCTGAGACCTACTATACATGAGTTCCAATGTGCATGGTGGATAGATAGCCAAGATTTTTTCAATGACTACGTCCCCAGACCGCCGGTCAGGACCCAGCACAGCCTTGTTGATACCTACTTTTCGAGGCTGGAAAAGTCACGGCAACGTGCGAAAACTGGTTTGAAAGTAAATTCAAAACAATGCAAGAGTGGAAGTAGTTCCAGAACAAAAAGCCTTAAGGATCATGTAATTTCCGGTCTGAATCGCCAAGTTTTTAAACTTGAGTGTATTATTCAGGTTATCTTTATATTCATTATAATATAAGAATAGTAGATTCACTTTTTTTTAACATCACCTGCCGGAATTTCCTAACACTTATACCTTCACGGGTTCTTGCACATGACAGAACTGGTAGTCTTCGGGTATTCCTTTCAACTAATCTATAGTTATTTCTCGCTGCCATTGTTTATTTTTAGAAATTTCATGCATATTTTTTTACAGGACAAACTTGATTTTGAGTCACATTTTCCAAACACAAGGACTGCCTTTTCCGATTCACTTAACAGCATTTATCTCAAACTGATCGACTTGCCGGAATCTGATGTGGACGTTGCTCAGGTTAATATTTATTCTTTGCATTTAGTTGTATGGCCGTAATATACAAATGTCATCAGCGCTAGTCTGTTCCAGGAGTATCTCCTTTTAGAGGAACTGAGATTCACATTGGCAGAGGAAGAAAGGTTACAGTTGGAAGAAGATAAGTTGAATGCTGAGGCCAACATCTTAAGGCTGGAAGAGGCTAATAGGTTGCGGTTGGAAGAAGCTGACATGTTGAAGTTGGAGGAGGAGAAGAAGAAAAAACGACGCGCGTTTATGAATTCGTCACATTTTCAAAAGGCTTTAAGCCGGTTACCACCCGACAAGAGGATTCTCATGGAACCTGTTTCGCCACAAAAGAATCAGGAGGTTAAACGGCGTAAAATAAAAAAACACGGTCCTAACATGAACGACCCAACTATTGATGAGGAGCTTAACAGAGTGAAACCTTGGGTAGAGGTATTGTGATAGTTTTTACGAACTTGTCAATATACTTGCTTATCAATAATGCTCTGTCAAACTAATACATTGAACCTGTTTTCTAGGATCTAAGTAGATGGTTTCATTCTGTCGAAACTCTTTTTCTGTCTGATGAGATTGAAGAATTCCTCTGTGATCCTGATAGACACCGGTGTAAATTTCCATGGTCAGATGATTACACTGTAGATCGCAATTTCTGGCTTCGCTTAGTTTAGTTAGACCCTGCTAGAAAAGGTTGGCTAACTGAGGAGGTTAGTTTATATAGGCTTTCTTATTCAGATTTTCTTTTTTACCCTGTATTTGATTTTCACCATTTCTTAAATTGGTATTTATTTGCTGCAAATGCGTAGCATATAGACCTATGGGTTGACTACATGTGGCACGTACGACCTGAGAATGCTAACTGGGCGATGGTTAGTAGTTACTTTGTTCAGATTCTTCTTCAAAATGGCATGCCCGTGTTTTATGCAGACGGGACGAGGTATCCCATGCCCTGGAATGATGTTGAACAGGTAATACATTTACTTTTCATTTCCTCCTATTTTTATCATTTACGGTCACTCAATAATCAGGTAGTTCATGATACCAACTTTAAAAACGGCCTCTTTTAAAGTATGAACAAACTTGATATTTGTCGCTCATCTTTTAAAGTATAAATAATCAGGTAGTTCATGAACAAACTTGATAGCAAATCATAAACTTTTCTTTATGTATTAACAAACTTGATACTCACAAACTTTATCCACAGCTTTTGATCTATCAGCAGTTCTTCCATTGACACTAGCAGTGGTTTCTTTTAAAAGATGCTATTTGATGCATACTTTGAATAATTCGTCCAACTGAACCAAAAAAGCAAACAATCCTCCCCTAAATTTGATATTTATAATCCAAATCATCAAGTTTCTTCTTAGGCACAAAATACCTTCTTTTTGGACGGTGCTTCCAAAGTGCTATAATCTGTATGCTCCATCTCAGAATCTGAATACCTTCTTTTTGTATGCCAGTGATCTTAGACTCCATTGTAGTACATTTATCCGTCAATTCCTTTATAAGTTTCATGGTATCCTCATGATAAACTAAGTAGCAGTGTTTTCGTAACACTAGCAGTTTCTCCATGCAAGCTAGCAGTTGGAACAGTTTTGCACTCCAATCTTCCAACCAACTTATTATAATACACAATGTTATTATTATTTTTTTTTTTGTTATTTAATTATTTATTTATTTAATGTTTCAATTCATTGTTTTTTTGTTCGTTTTAATTTTTTTTTTTTTTTTTTTTTTTTTTTGTATTTTATTTTTTATTTTATTTTTTTTATTAATTTTTTTTGACACTAAAAGGTCCAGCAGTAAAGGGCAAAAAAATCGTATTGCTCATGAACATAGTAGTTATAACTTATAAGTTTAACCCAACCACAAAAAACATGATATCCACTAGCAGGACTTAACAAAAAGAACAAGCAGTTGATTCATACACACTAGTCGTATTAAGATTTCAAATAGCAGTACTACCTTTGTTACAAAGTTTTGAAAAAAACATCTTGAGACTTGATACCAAGTATGCATTAAATTTACAATCCAAAACTAGTTGATTTCAAGCCTTGAATGACTAGTCGAGCCTTCAACGTTGTTCTAGAACTTGCAGCAGCTTCATACTCACCTTCAGTGGTGGAATTCGCCATAATTGTTTGCGTCTTACACTGCCATGAGATAAGTCTGCTTTCCAAAAACTGAGCCCCTCCATTTGTAATCGTTCGATCCCAACAGTATATTGATTACCCTAGCAGCAGTTATGGTAACACAAGCCGTAGTTAACAGTTGGAGAAACATATCAATAAGTACATAACCAGATGAATTTCCCAAAAGCAGTAGTTTCTATACAACCCAAGACCGTGCATGAAAACGTTATCCATTGTCTAAAACGTCCATTAGTAAGTAACATATTGCTTACCAGCCGTAAGCCATGTCAACAGCACATACAAACACGACAATTGTATTCTTGTATTTACCTTTGACCAGATAAATAAAAAGTCACTTTTATTAATTTCAGACATTGACCAACTATATCCTAATACACAGCCAACTTTCTTTTAGGTTTTTATTCCTCTCAACGAGACTGTTAAACACTGGTGTCTTGCCCAATTTAACATACCTACAGGAGTGGTAACATTCTATGATAGCGGCGACACGCGTGACTATGAGTCACGTGTATGGTATGTCCGTGTTAGGGAGTGCTTACAAGTATCTTGTTATTATAACTCACTCATATTATTACTTGTTTGTTATACTTTGTGACCATACACCATGCTTCTTATAACTAAACTTATACAGTAATTTGTTATACTTTGTGACCAGACATGAATAAACCATGCTTGTGAGTAGTTGCCCATTATTTGTGTGTAGTTTCCCAAGAATAAATTTATTGTTGGCCATAGTTTCTTGGGTGTTGTGTTGTAGCAGTTTGACTTTGAGTTTTGTGCACACTAGTTCCCTTCAAGTACATGCAACTATGTACCACCATCATTTCCTTACATCTATTCACCATTAATAAACCCTCCTTCTTATTTGAAATCCCATTTTTTATTTACCACAAACCAACAACATAGTTTCTCATAAACATTAGTTATACTTAGGGGGCATTTATTTTTTGCTTAACGGGTCCTTAGCTAAAAGTGTGGTCCCACCAAATTAAAGCTTTATGTTTCATTTTCCCTTAAATGGTCTGGTTAGAGAGTTGGAGAAATATTCACTCCTTCCCAATCAGATCAAGCAAGAGAAAGGGGCCCCACTCCATTTAATTCAAACAAAAAAGAAACAAAGCCGTCTATACTCTATAGTAGTAACATCAAACGAATACCACAACCAACAACAGATTATCTAAAATATGTGTAGATTAACTAGAACCAACCAAAAATAAAGTACATAAATCTGCTTGCTTCCGTATTTTAACAATTTATTTTCCTAATTTTAATTTACATTGTGTCCCGCACATATAATACAAAATAGGAAATATATACTTAGGTAGCAAGCTTGATTACTTTAAATTTACAACTGCACATAAGGTTCATGATTTAATAGGGACACATATGATTTAGTTGCCCATCGTATGTATGTGGTTGCCCAAAAACAATTAACTTGTTGGACACAACTTTCTTTGTGTCTTTTTTGTGCAATAGTTAAAGTTGAAAAACTAATGGACTAGTTCCCTTCAAGTACAAGCCACTAGCTACCACCATCATTTCATTACGTCCTTTCCTCATTAATAAAGTTTGTCCTACTTATGTGCATCCCCGATTTGGGTTTTTTACAAAATATCCATTCAATATTGAAATAGCACAGCCAAGTGCACACTTAGTCAGACTTTATGATATAAAAGTCTGAGTTATACTATGGTAGTGTATTATTACATAAAATATAAACGATATGTACATATAATAATAGCATATGTGTGTTAGTTCATGTAACCAAAAAGTAATCAATATAAACCTGTTTAATGGGGTCTATTTACAAAACATACTAAATTAATAATTTTTCTAACCCAAGGGACGTAAAATTTTGTTGCATTTGGAACTACACAAAATTCAAACTGATTTCGTTGCCCCCAAACTGAAACTAGTTGCCCAAAATGATTATCTTGTGGCCAGGAATCGGTTGAGTACAAGAGAAGCTTCATTAATTAAACTTGGCCTACTGTGCAACAGTAATTACTTGACATGACTCAACTATTCACCACTTGACTATCCACATTAATTCAGATAGACTTCAATTCAAAATAAACTCCATGTCATCCCACCCCCGCTCTTTCCCCCCCCCCCATCCCATTTGGGTTATATAAACGGACACCATATATCCCAATATCATACAACTTTTGTCAGGGGACACACACTAGCCACAACACAATTTACTACAAAAGAAATGGATAACGTACTTAAAGACATGGTTAACAACGTGTTTGTGCGTGACAATGAACGTGACTTCAAGTTCTTAAGTGACATGCATGCAAAGGTGATCGACCTAACTCGTCGTTGCACTATGAGGGCCGAGCAAATCAAGCAGTTGGAGTGCCTGGTTGGGTCCAGGCTTGCCAGTGTTGTTTTGGAAATCCTGCGTGCAATTCAGGACGAGGAGCTTGAGAAAAACAGGACGCTGATGAGGCTAATGAGTGAGACTCAGCTCCAAGTTCTCAAAAAAATCTCCTTTCTGGCAAAGCTGCGCAAAAATTATTAATCCTCTACTCCTACCTTGTTATGTGGTCTCTCTGACGTTCTGTGATTGTCATATTATGTGTTTTGGTATCTTCATGAATGTCGTTGCTACATTGATGTATCCTTTAATGTATTGAAATGAAATCTATTAAGAATAAAAATATTTCGAAGCACATGTCAAATGTTCGAACGTTGTTTATGAATCACCAATAAAAAACATGTAATGCTTTTGAACACATATATAATTTACAAAATGAAACTAGATATCATATTTAATCCGGCTTGAACAAACACCTATATTTCATCAATAATTTGTTGACAAACGTGGTTATTTCGATTATATAATACTTACATTTTTCCGACAAGCCTCTAACAAGATCACCCGTCTATTTATTTTAACAGTTTCTGTTATTCTACAGGTCAAACTACCAGTTGTTCTAGAGCAAGCAAACGTTTTTGATAAGACTGGAATACATCTGAATGACTATAAGATTTCATTTAGGTTAGCCGAAAACGTTCCTAAGCAAGGTGGGATTTTTGGTGATTGTGTTGTGTGGGTTTGTATATTTTTATATCGATTGGCACATGGTCTATCGTTGCACGTTGATGATCCCGCTGACGTCGCGCTAGCATATCGCGAGAAGATGATTCAGTTTTTTTATAAACATAGATTTTATCGTTTGTACTAACAGTTTTAAACTTATGTCCAACTTTTTTTATAAACATAGATTTTATCGTTTGTAGTAACAGTTTTAAACTTATCTCCAATAGCACTTTCATTGTTTTATCATGCACCATCTATTGATATATTCATTCACACATAAGCCATTAATGACTAGACAATGGATTCATAACAACTATTTACTACACTAAACACACTTATAACATGCATACATAAACCAATAATCATATTGTACCTTGCATGCAGCAACCTTGGTTACGTGTAACATTCATTAAAAAACAATGGGAGACACGACTTAAAAGAATGTACACATTTACATCTAAATTTGTTGTACAGTACATAATCTTTCTTTTTAAAACTCCACAACTCCAGTTCATTTATTCTTCATCTGGAAATCCATTTAATCATGACATTTGGCCGTCCATTCCAAGAAAAATTTAAAAAGGGCCACACATAGGTTTGTCAATTGATTTATTCCCATATCATTACACAAACACACTACACATAAAAACTTATAACAAATTAACCAAAAAATTCCCTTTTACTATTTCCATATTAAAATAAACGGATCATACTTTTCATACTATTAATAAGTACATTATTAATAGTAAAATAATAATACAACCTTTCCTAATATATATCAAATCTTCATATAGATCACATTTGTACATAAGTGATAATGGCAATCTCCCAACCCTCTATTTCATCAAAAAATTCTGCTAAGCCTCGAGTTGCCTTATTTGATTTCAAGCCAAGGTATGCCTGCCATTACCTTTCGTGATTGTCACTTGCACTTACTAGGTTTTTGTCCATACATGCTAATCTCATTTGTATACATTTTTTTCCTTTATTACAGGAGTACTACACGCTATGTATCTGAGAATCTTGTAGTTGAGATTCACTACGATGGTGAGTTCATTCGGTTGCCCAAATTAACTTACGCGTATGAGCGCACCCTTGTGCAAACGTTCAGTAAGTCCACAAGGATGAACTTTAATCAAATGCTTGACTTTTTGGCCAACAAGTTAGAGTGTGAGATACGGGCTTTGTATATATGTAGGCCACTATTTGCTCTTTCAACCGGTTTGACAGTTGTTGAATGCGATAATGACATTAAAAGGATGTTTCAACTTGCCGAGGAATGTGGGTTGATCGCCTTGTACATTGCACATGCACCTGATAACTTAGTATGTTTCTATTATGATAACCTAATTGTGGATCTTCTTGATGAGCCAACGCGTGACAGGATAGCAATACATGATAAACTTGTGGAGCTTGCTACTTCTAATTCTGCCTCTGATATTGCTGCATGGGAGGAGGAACAAAGGCGGTCACCTCCCCTAAGAAGCCCTCCGTTCCAAAGTAGAAGTCAAGGAATTGAATGTCAAGGAAAGAATCTAATCATGGATTTTTTGGGTAGCGAAATTGTTGATGCTGACATTGGGTTCAGTGACGATGAATGGTACTATGGGGTATTTCTTGGGTATGTATCTATGGATGTTGGGCCTTCTTCTTCTTCCGTTAAGGACAGTTCTGGTCATAAGGCCTCTAGAAAACCTTATGCAAGGAGGCACTGCTTTCAAACACCAAGATCGGGCTTACGGAAGTTCAAGATGTCGAGGCATTTAAAGGCTCTAACAAGAGACCGCCATCGAGGAGGTGCGGGATTAAAAGCAACTTGGTTTTTAAGGAACGGAAGGTTGGAGTGTCGGTATTTTTATGCAGCATGCTCATGCTGCCGATAACGTTTAGAAACTGGGGTGTTAACATAACTTAAAACTGAAAATAGTTTGTCTAGTTTAGCCTTTTTTGTAAGGCGACGTTATGTAATTGTTAAACATTTTTTTGTTTGTGCTTCTTATGATTACCAAAAAAAATGTTCAACAATTACATAAAATTAACATGCGATGTTTTTTGTGTAACCATCTGCTTTGGGGTTATCGTAGTATGCACCTGTTTTTTGATCTACGTTCGGTGTCCGTTTACATAATACTGTGTATGAATGCTTTATAGTATGATGTATATCATGGCAACCTTGATGGGGCATCTCTGTTTTAGGATAGCAACCCTATAGCGCAACTTCATTTTTTTTTTAGATAAATAAACAAAGTAGAAACTTATCATATAGGGCAACTTCATTTTATTGGGGGACTGTAGATATTTTTTTTTCCTTTCAATAGTGAGCATTTTTTGGTGGGTGTACACGTGTCCAACTATGTTTTGGGCACGTGCATGGTAACTATCTCTTCCTGCTTTAGTGCTTTATCCAGCCTTGTTAGTATTTACCCACTTTCACCTCAAAAAATAAATAAATAAATAAATAACACTTAAAAAATTGTATTTGACAGTTTTGCAGCTTGATTATACAGTTTACATTTTGTGTATCTAGTGTTTAGATTTACCCATTTTTTGCTAACTAAATACGTCCTTGCATTGGCATAACATAACAAATACATAATACAATTTAGTCTACATATATTATGAAATACAACATATAACCAGAATAGGTTGTGGCTCACTTGTTCAATGACGAGCATGTCATAACCTAGGTGTATCGATTGCAGCTTGTTCGATTTCTCGGTCATTTTTAGGTGGTTCACTTGTTATTCGACTTGCAAGTGGTTGGGTTTCTTCATCACTAAGGTCACTGGCACATAGAATCATGAATTTCATCAGCTGTTGATGTAGTCTCACTTCTACCTCTGATACTCACTGAACCACCGCCTATACAAGATGCTGGAACATGTAGCCCCATCACACCATCACACCTTCACCTCTACGAACTACAGTTGTTTTTTCCCTGCTAACATGTACAGCACCAAGTCTACATGCATCAACCCCACAAAGAGTATTGTTGTCGCCTGCGTAAAAATTCATTGGACAACAGTACCACATGATTTCTCTATTCGGTGCACGCCTTGCATCTAAGTTCAATCATACTTGTTTTCTCTTTCCATCCTGCACCGAATGCATACCATTTACTCAACCGGTTTCGATGTTATAACGAAAAGAATAGAATTCACGGTTTATATAAGAACGTCTACTAGCATAACCATCTGTATTTTTCCTCTTCATTTATTACACTTTAATGGTGTGCCATACTAGTTGGTTGGAGAATTTAATTGAAGAGTAACACACACTGTTTCTAAAATATTGAATTACCTTGTCACTAGTCAAATTAAAGGTCAGTCAAGATTGTTATAGCAGGAGTAACCTTAGAAAATTTGTAGTAACACCATGTTTATATTATTTGGTCTTCAGCACTAGCAGTAGTAACATGTGATATATTTTTAAGTCTTAATTCCGAAACCTTAGATAAATTGTCTTCAGCACTAGCAGTTCTAACTTAAACTAGCAGTTTTTAGTCGTTACCGTGACAGCCGTAAGATACATGAGGGACCTAGAATGACAAACACTTAAACCTTTTATACCCCACACATCAGTTTATGGTCCCAAGTCCCAACAATCAACATCCCCACATTCCTTGTTATAGACTAGGTCACTTTCAGCGAAGAATCCAAATAAAAATATATCGTTGTCCTTTTCGTCTATTTTTAGAAACAAATCCAGGTTTGTTGTACTCTCCCGTATGTACTTTTGTTACCGTATTCGTTCGTACATTTATACATGAATATAAATAACTGTGCACTTTTATATTTTATATTCTATTAGTAAATTTTTTATTTAATTCAAAGTTATTTAAATTGTTATTAGGGTTTATGTTTTATAGGTATGCTCATTATACCCCTTTAACTCTAGTGCTTCAATCTTTAGGGTTTATGTTTTATATGACATGTCGGAAACCAACAGCATGATGTTTTTTTGGCACCGCTTACTTGATACACTTTGTTTGTTTGAAATGTTACATTCCCATATGCATATTTTAATAATGAGATTTACTTGCATTAACAAGGTAAACAGGTCCACAATGACGGCCGCTCAAACAGATTTATTCTTGAAACAATGGAGGCGGTATTCTTTCAGAATAGATCATGAGATGCAGGCACAGTTAAAGGTGACCATAATATAATTATTTTACAGAAACCATCGCTTTTATTTATTCAAATATTTTACATCCATTTGCCAAAGCCTAGACCCACATTTCACAACAGCAGTCAAACTAAAATTCAACACAAGATACATGACTAGAAATAGAAATACCAACATAAACAAGACATCGTCACCGCCAAGACAACAATTAACTGAATCAGTACACCATGCCTTTCAGCTTCTCTATGAATGACAGAAGCTCCTGGGCTCGCTTCTGCTTCTTCATTACATTGACCAATATCGTTGCGGCTTCTGTCAGATCTTCGGTTTGCAGCTTGGTTAATTCTGAAATACTTTCCACACAAGATTCAAATGGGTATAAAAGCTCCAACTCTCCAATATCATGATCCCTTTCAGCCACACGTGCCCTGATTTCTTGAGCCTTCTTCATCAACTCTGCTTCATCCACCATGACAACATTCACATCCCTTCGAAAACGAACTATCATCATATCTCTAACAAAACTAGATCCTGCAACACCAGTAAGTTCTTCACAGAATGGCATAGGTGTATTCATCCTTTTTTAAGGTTTGTTTTGTATGTTTTATTTTTTTCCCCCTTTGATTGCTATGTGTGTGTTTTAAACAGAAGGTTTAGTTTAAGTTATAATATAATTAGTGTTGCGTCAGTCTACAAAACTGATGCGTCCGTTGAGTTGACAGCCACCCTAGCATTTTGTCTACCACAAGAAGTAGCATTAAATGACCAACCTTTCACATACACGCCTTTTCATTTTCCTCCTTTTTTATTATTACATATACCGCAGTTTACTACTATTAAGGTTAAAAACGAAACCATGTCAAACAGATTGCGTGTATATATATGAAACCAGGAGGACAAAAAAATATATAAGAAATTACAAAAAATAAATGACAAATAATAATAAAATAAAATAAGATAAAACTGGAAACGTAAGAAGTGCCGGATTTACCTTCATTTTTTATGGACACTTATTCATATTCTATGCTTACTTACTTGCAATATGTAACTTTTTATTTTTTTTTTTTTTTTTTTTTTTTATTTCTTTTCCATAAGTTTATTCCAAACGTTCACACATTAAAAAAATAATTCGCTAGGTATATTGTATGTTTGATTTACCCAAATGTCTATTGTATTTTATTTGTTTTTCCAAATAAATTTGTCAAGTTTTGTATTGTCAAGTTTTGTAACTAGTTGGCCAGTTTACATGAATACACGTATGACTAATAAAAAAACACTGAATTCAAATTATATCCACTCAATCCCCACCCTTTTTTGCATACATCACAACTGGACTAAAAGTACTATTGTAGTTTTCATGAGTATACTATTTAGTTGCCCAAAGTAGCATTTGCTAGCTATGCACTAGCAAAGTCGTCATAAAAAAATTTTGAAAAAAATAGAAAGATGTAAATTAAATAAATCCAGTGAAACCCTAGCCCTTTGTTGCATACATCACCACTTGGCTAAAAGTACTACTACGTAAACTAGTTGCCATGAGTACACTATTTAGTTGCCCAAAGTACCATTTGCTAGCTATACACTAGCAAACTAGTCATAAAAATAGTTTAAAAAAATAGAAAGATGTAAATTAAATCCAGTCAAACCCTAGCCCGTTGTTGCATACATCACCACTTGACTAAAAGTACAACTATTTAAACTAGTTGCCATGAGTAAACTATTTAGTTGCCCAAAGTATAGTTGCCATAAGTACACAATTTAGGTGGCCAAAGTACCATTTCCTAGCTATGCACTAGCAAACTCGTCATTAAAAATATTTGAAAAAAAATAGGAAGATACTATAAAAATATATATATATTGTGTGTTAGTACTTATTTGGTGTGATCCACTTGTCCATTGGAAACAGACAATTGTCATAACTAGTTTGTCAGAAATTTCGTGTCTATATATAACGCTATGTAACAAAAACAGTTTTTGGTATCTCTATTAGTGATAGTATTAGAAAAGCAAACATAACGATGTCTGCTGGCATGGTTTTATGTGATGAATTACCAATGTTTGGTGGCTCAAAGTTGTTAAAAGATATTACGATCGCGTACTACAGAGGTGAATTGGAAGTTGCTTTACGTGACAAAGCAGATCATAGGAGGAATGCTGTTGAAATTAGGGGCCGTGTCAACCGTAGACAACAAATGATAGCGGAAGTGGAGCTTTTATGCGGTTCGGATTGTTGGTTGCCAACTATTAATCACCTGTTAAGGATGCAAAATGAGGATCTGGCTGAGATTTCCAAACTTCTGTATTCTTGGTTTAGAAAACATGACGTGTTAAAGAGCTGAATGGTTTAATTGAAAAGTTGGAGTCAATGGAGGTTTGATGTGCTTTGTATTAATTACATGAAAGCTACTGCCTTTTGTTTATTAGGGGATCGTTGTTACATTTTGGAGTCACTTATCTCATCTTTGTATAGTCTGTGTATGTTATGTTAACCTATGGATGTCATCCCTTTTATGTTACTACTTACTAGTATATACTGTATTTGTTTGCGTAGTTATTCAAACTGTGTTCGAGATAGTAAGTCACTTTACAAAATAAAAAAATTTACTAATAAAGTAGTAATATGAAGATGAAATTTTATTTAGTTAAAAAAAAGTCATAGTGTGGGTGGGTAACTTGTTTGGGGAATGCAAGCCAATGAGACGATTAATAATGGTAGTAAGAATTTTTGTGTCTCGATAATAGAATATGATGACGTGTTGAGTTACATGCTTATTTATGTGTTAGAATAATAACCCTTATTATATCATTAAAAAAAATTAAATAAATACAAAAAATAAAAATAAAAAATAAAAAACACAGTTGGGGATATATGCGCCAAAAAATTAGTAACAACTGCTACAAGTGTTAAAAAAGTAAGTTTTTAGTACAAATTAATTTGGATTGAATTGGGGATACAAACTCGATTAAGAGTTACAACTGCTGCCGCGAAAGGAGGCTAAATGTTTTGAACAAATTCTTAAGTCTGTTCATACGTGAATCCCCAACCACTGCTAACGTCGATCTAACCACTGCTAACGTCATTGTACCCACTCCTAGTGTCGCAAAAACCACCGCTAGTTTCCTCGCAAAAAGCAAATTTCTTTGTGTTTACGTAATCATTTATATTCAAATACCAAAAAGGAGAGAAAATCTGCATGTAAAGATTCACGTTCCTTCCCAAGTAAATTTATGTGAAATATAGCAGCAACAGTGTAGGAGCCTAGGCACGTGCCTACCCACAAAACAGCTAATGAAAATTAATGATAACGCGTGCACGAACAGTAAAATCCTCGCTATAAATACGCGAGGTAAATCAAGGGGAAAGTCCAGAAAAAGCAAAAAAGGAACAATTCCTTAACCTACAAAAATATTTCCACCTGCAAATCAGGCAACCGGAATATTTTAAAAAACCGAAGAGAAGTTGAAGATGTTATTCAGAAAAAGATACCGATGGTACACAGTGCAAAAAGAATACATACGATCGTCAACAACAACGCGTTGCCCACGCACGGCCGTTTCCAAAAAACCCATACATAGCCTAAACCTTTACCCCCAAAAAAAACGCAAAGCTGATGCTGCGACAACTGAAACATGTTCTAAAATGACTGCTAAAAACAATTAGTCGGTCTAAAATGACGACTAAAAACCCATCTCCGCGAACATTCACAGCACACCTTCACCCAAAACCCATGTCCTTTCACGTGGTGGTAGTCTGCCAGTACCATATGCATACCAAAGGTGGGAGTCTAAACCTATTAGACTCTCATTAGCAATATGGGATCTTGAAAGTGCAGGCATTTCCTTCTTAACCTCGTCGTTCGAGAGCGGAAGAAGGAAATAAATCATGGGAATTGGGTCATAGGAGTGATAATATATGTTCGGCAGATGGGTCCCGTAGGGAAGGGCGACAAAAGGAAGTTAGGGGCAATGAAGTACGTAAACCAGCCTCTTCCAACAAGAAACTTCCCTAAGAAAGTCAAACAACTGAGGATGAAAGCGATGCCTTCTTCCTCCGTTGGTGCAGCCCGGCCCCCATTCAAGTGTGTGTCTACTAATTCAGGGATATCTGGTTGGATAGACTGGGTATAAGGAAAAAATGACCAGCTTGCGGGAGCCGGGATAAAATAAAACCTGCGCGGGTTGGGAAGCTACATTACCAAAAGCCCTTCCTGTACCGCGCAGATGGGCGTATTTAGACGGGAAACCCCCTGAAAGGCCCATTGAAGTTGAAAGGCCTATCTAATTCCTCGGGGAATCCCATGTGTTGATCAATACGCCGGGGCCACGAGGAAGCAAGCCGCAGGAACTCCTTCAAGGAAAGGATAAAGGCAAAAGACCCGCACCGGGAAAGCCAGCGGAAAAGAAGAGTGTAAGCAATACACAAACCAGTGGCAGTAAAATTCGCGTACCACTGCTAATGTACTTGTCACTGCTACTATGATTGTGAGGGATGAATATGTAATATTCTAGAATGTCTTCGGTAGGATGTTTTGTATTAGATAAGAGAGGTGATACTCACACCACACTTTTTTGATTCATGCACCACTAGTTGTGCATTACAGTATTGTACTGTACAATACTGTAATGCATAACTAGTGGTGCATGAATCAAAAAAGTGTGGTGTGAGTATCAATTCCCATTAGATAAGTATTGTAAGTATATTTATCTTGTACAATACTTAGTGTATTTTGTAAAGGACTCCTTATCCTATTAAAGGAGGTCCTAGGTTTGAGTTCTATATAAGTTTTGGTGATATCTAGAGTCGATACACTTCAAGGTTATAAACGCCAATACTATTAACAACATATCGAGGTGTTTAGTGAGAATAACTGTTCGTTAATTATTATTCTTCTTAAGGAGTACTAGGTTGTGTTCGTTTAGTCACCTTCTATAGTAGATCCTTCGCTAAACTGGGATTTAAAACAGATTTTTATGTTAATGGACGAAACAATTTTAAAGACCATTACTCATTCTAAAAACATCAACATCTTCACTTGGATTATTTTTTGAAGAACATCTTCACAACGGCATCAGGTTATCGGATGTGTACAGTGACATGCGTTTGAGTGGATTATTTTGAGCTTTATACGACATTTGTAAACATAAAACAAATGCTACACTGCTTTTATGCTCGATTACTTAAATTAACTTACAACTGCTAGTTGTTTTTTACTACTGCTTTTGTGGGGCTGAACAGGGACAATCGTTTACCACTGCTTGTAATAAACTTACAACTGCTAGTTAATTTGTACTAGTGTTGAATGTTAAACCTCTATTTTTGGAAGTGTGCATTGTCTCAAGTTGTTAGTTATTAGTAGGTTGTAGAATACGAAATGTACTTCTAGAAGGAGTCGTGGGTTTATAAAAGTATTCCGTATGGAAAACAAGTTGCCCTAAGAACAAAATTAGGTTGCCAAAATTATTTTGGGTAACAACTGCTTGTTGCCCAGATTAAAAAAAATGGATAATGGGATAACAGAAGAGATGAAATAGTAAATACGTTGACATACAACGTTTGATACAGACAACCAAGTACATATTACGATTACTACATGGTTGTAACTTTAATTGTTACATATTATATAACCACTTTATTGATAACATTCATCGACTACAAAAAAGCTTAGCAGTCCAATGCTTCCTTCCCACACATACAGCGTACTAAAACCACAAACCTTCATTCCCATTTAGCCTGATCCGTAACTTCAGCCGAACTAACCTGTTGAAAATGGCATTGATATATCATTAACCAAATCAAGTGACAATGTTTAAAAGGGACATGAATAGAATGGTAAGTTATAAATAAAGCATACTATAGGCAGCACAGTCTGTATGATTTAACAAAAGAAGAGATTCTTTGTATGGGGCGATGTAGAAAGATCCCGTTTCTCCTAAAATTCCCATGCTGAAAAATAATTCAAGTTCTTTGTTGTACACGAATACCGAGTGACCCAAATGGTTGCCAGTGTAAGCTTCCACTATTGGAGCCTGATCCTTTGTAAACCCAAGCAAACGAACAGATAATAGGGTGGGGATGGAAAAGAGGCTTCTAAATGATCTTATGGCAAAACCATTCACGTCCACTAACCATCCACAAAACAATGGCATATCGTCATCAATGATCATACCAGAAATCACTAGAGAGCTTCCAAGATCGAAAACATAGAATGGAACTGGGAGTTCATTTTTTAAAATCTGCGGAAGGTCTATAACTTTAAATTGGTTGGTTACCAAATCAAACGAAATCAACATATAAATCTTGTATGTAACACCGTCCTCATTAGTTAACTTTTCACTCCCAGTCCAATAGATAAAATGACCGACAACTGCCTGACTTTGACGTTTCAATTTGATAGTTTCACGAGGGGGTGAAAATTTTCAAGGCATGTCCACCTTAACGAGTTGAAAGAAAAGACAGAAACATACCATAAACCACTTTGGAAAACAGGATAGGAGACCTTGACGATCTTCGGGTCAAGAGTGTCCGGACGGACGGCAAAACCAAAACAAATCTTTTTACATTCAATTTGATGCGTGTAAAACGGGACATGTACTGCAAGTGATTTTCGGATTTGTCGGGTTCCAAATAACAGACATTAGATTAGAGCCATAAACAAAACATGAAAGACCGTGAGAATTGCCAACTGCAATCATAGATGAAAGCATTAAATCTGTACGAAGTACCGTAGCGGTCAGCTGTTCATTAAAAGCTAACATAAAACCTTTGTGACCTTGATCAAATGTTAGCGTAAAAAAACACTCATCGTTACGACGAACACCATAATTAGAGATGAAAAAACCACAATCTATACTAGCCTTCCATAACTTGCTAACACTACGTAGCTGGAGTATAGACTTAGGAGGTAGCCTGCGAATAATATCTAGTTGAACATCTAGTGGGATATAGTCAGACATTTTGTTAAACAAAAGCAGAAAGATTGGGATAAAGATATGAAGTGAATAGACCAAAAGAAGAAATAAATATGTTAAACAAATTAAGAAAGATTTGTATTGAAGAAAGAGATTGGCAAAAGAAGACATTTAAGGACATGTACCGTAATGTACTATAGGGCAACCAAATATTAAATTCTGCTAGTACATACCAAATAAATTAATAAAGTATACATAACCCATAATATATAGAAGTGGTTTGAAAAGCATAGGCTTTTTTGTATATGTGCACGGGTATTAACTAAAGAAATGCCGTTGAGTTAAAAAAATATTATAATAATCGACTAATATATAATAGAAGTAGAAATACCTACAGTATACGTTGAAAGAAAAATACTTCACATGTCAACATTAGACAATAATTATGGGTCAAACGGACATTAAGAATAGTACCTTGAAAGACCGCTATCATATTATGTATTCAACCTTGTGCTTCCAGAAGTATTCAAGCATCCGTTCACGGTAAGCTAAAGTTGTTTGAAGAGAGTCGTCTACTTCCAGAGGCTGGTTACGGAGCAATCTGTACAAAATAATGCACACCCATACTCCGCAGTCACCATACAACTCCGATTGTTTTGGTACTTTTGGACACTTGTATGTGATTTTATAATCCCCTGGTGATATGCCCTTACTATGCAGTACCCCAGAGTTTGTTAGGTACGATTTAAGCTGTGTTTGTAAGTTTCTCTTGGAACCTCGCAACCACCGTTCACCTCCTGATGCTGACCCAAGAGAGTCATAAATGTAAACAACTCTAGTGCGGATATGGAGCTCACAGAGTATCCAGTGTTTTGCACTTTCATTCATGGGAAAATACACCTGATATATAAAACAAATGCAGGATATTATAAGCTGTTTATAACAGTAGTGGTATATGTACAGTAAGTGTCTGCCAAAATGACCTTTGCAACATCTCTTCAAGCCACAGGGTATGTTGTGCCATCTGAATAAGTGGTAGGCATGTTGCCACCTAGGATTTGATTGCAAAAAGTACACCCTGCCAAAGCCCAATCTGCATCAGCTGGTCTAAACAACCACATCAATTCAACCCATGCATCCAAGTGCTGCGGACAGATAAAGCAAATCAAAACTGTAAACATTCGTTTCATAAGTAAAAAAACAAAATAATAAACAAGTGCAGTAGACCAGCTAGGCATCAACCTTACTCACTAACTCATTAAGCCACCCGCCGGTGCAGTCTTCAACACATGCCAAGGCTACCCAAAAATTCCTATAAGCAATAACCGCACCGGATCCCCAAGGAAACCTATAAAGTAATGGTTCTTTAAGCTTCAAATACTTGCGAAGGTAATCAGGAACAGTAACCTTCTTCTTGTTGCATTTCGGGTGTCGTAAAAGTTCCTAAAAAATAAATATATCTAATAACATACACACAATGATAATGATGTTATTGGATTAACAAACAGAACCTACCTCTACAAACGGTTCAATTGTGGGCGAATAGAATCGACTAAGTGGACACGTTCTGGGGTTTCCAGATGTTTCCTAAAAACAAAGTTGAGAGATAAGCAGAAAAAAAATAAAAAAAAGATTCGTTTCAGTTACAATTTAATAAGGTGATGTACATCTGAAACGGCAGCCGGGATAATAGCCTCGTTAATGACACCCTGCGATCTTGTAACACGGCGGCAAGGAGTAGCTGATGTTTTTGATACCCCATTTTCCGAATTGACAGACCCAAACAACGTCGCGTAAGTTTGTACAATGCGCCTTCTTTTACTGAGGTTGTCGTTCAATTTTACTCTCTTTCTTTTGTTCGTATTCATATCGGAGAAAAGATCTTCCAACAGAGGTTTGTCATTAGGACCTACCACATTTGCAAATGACACTTTCTTCGGTTTAACCTGAGATTGAGGGGCTTCAGCGTCTTTCTTTGTTGGTGTATCTTCTAGGCTAACCACAGCAACATCATTGTTACTGGATTCAAGGCCAACTAACAAATTTTTGTCAACCTCTTTCTTTTGTTGATCATCACAATCCATTAAATCTAAAGACGGAAGACACAATTTTGTATCGACGCTTTTCTTGACATTATGTTGGGAGGAAACAGGAGTGTCATTTTGGCCAACCACATTTACATATGGTAGGTTGTTGTCTTTAAACTGACATTTGAGAGTATAGTATGTTACAAAACAGCACATTAAACTATTTTATTTATCGGCGATGTTTTACAAAACAACACAATAATAATGTAGATACCTTATGAGCTTTGTTGGTGGGTGTTCCTACTTCTGTCTGCACACCATCAATATTGCTAACGGGTTCTGGTTGGCAAGCCAATTGTTTCTGAACCACATCTTGCTGTTCGTTATCACAATCCATTGCATCTACAGAATTATTACCCAAATCTTTTTCATCGTTTATGTAAGACGACCAGTCATTACCACAATCCGGTTCCTGCTGAATTTTAAATATATATACATAAGTAGGGACGTATGCTTTAGCCGATATTTAAACTGTAACTGAAATATAACGTACAATAATGAGGTCACCGGGTATTTTATTTTCCTCTTTAGGTGCAACTGGTGGAAGTTGAGTACTAATTTCACCTCCATATTCCATAACAGGACATTTTTGGGTGATGGCACAAGCTTCAACAAGCATACCAAGGTTACATGGTTGCGTTTCTTTAAGCCCGTCATCATTGTCAATGTCCGTTGCATGGTCCGCATGGACAACCTTATCCCCGTTAGGGCCTACAATCTGAGACGACGTGGCCTGTATCAACCAATGTTTGATATAAGTGTGGACACGAACGATTATTTGAGTTTGGTATAAACATTGGAGGTAAACAATTTTAAGTAAATACAAACCTTCGGATCATCGAGAGTAACGTCAGGGTCGTTTGTGGTGGCACAACTTTTAGTATGTTCAGGATCAACAGCAACATAATTATTAAGACCCAATAGTTGCTGTACTTTTAAAAGTCTGCTTTTGACACTCATAAACACATCAAGTACAAAAGGTATGTTTCTGACCGAATTAATGCCGTTTTCTATCATCAAAACTTTTTTTTCCAAATCCAGTAACTCACGAAATAGACCCCCTGTCGAATGAGTAGTTCCAGTTTGTGCAACATTTAAATTGAAATCGTCCATGCACAAGTTTAAATTGAAATCGTCCGCGAATTCATTCGAATGCTCTGCAGTCTTGTAACCATCGGCTGTGTCTGGAACAGACAAACCATCTATAAATTGGGCGCTGGCAATACACCACGGTTGCTTCATTTCAGCTTGTGTTGCAGAAAGTTCAGCAATGGGAGTTGAATCCTAACAACAACAAAAATAATTAAAAAAAAACAAAAAATTGAAATTACTCAAATACTGTGAACAAATTCAGGTACAAGTTAGTGGGGTCAGCAATGTAAGACTGTGTGATGCATACCGGTCCAAAGAGGTTACAACAGTCCGGTTTCCGAAACTTTGAAAGTCCTGACCAACAAGACCACGTGGAATGATCTTATTGTCTTTCACCCACCAACGTGAGCTTTTAGGATAAGTCTCCAAAATCCAATTCTGTAATAGCCACAACTGCCATCTTTAAAATGTGTACTTATGCAGCTATCGTTTTTGAAAATGTTTCAAGGATTACCAAAGTAAAGGTCACCTATTTAGGATGAAACAAGACCTTTATGGTTACAATTTAAAAAATAAATCACAAACTAAAATGTGTTATAACATTTTTGTTATCTAAATTACGGGTAACTTTTATATTAGGCACTTGTATACAGAACAAAACACCATGATTTCATAACAATAAAACAACAACATTAATTTTAGGTACTTTTGAAATGAATAAGTAATAGCACAACAAAATAGAATCAAAAGCAAACTACAGAGAATTCAAACCTTGAAAGCCCAAGCGAACCCGTATAGATTGTATGTGGCACTGAACTTTGGGTTTTTTTTTCAATTTTAACAGATGATCTTTTCTGTGAATATGAACAATATTGACAGTCCTTTGATAAAATTTATGCCACATATATTCACCCCAAGGAAATACATTCCAGGCCTCAAAATCATCAACCAAGGACAATAAGTGATTATGGATGCAATTCATGTCTTCTTTTCCCATAAACACCAGCTCTGCAGCTACCAGCAGACACACCCTAACAGCATCCTCATCAGAAAGAGATAACCACCTTTTCCCATCCTTTTTTCCGTCATTAACAAGTTCCAAAAGATCAATTGCATGTACATTTGTTATACCATTACTCTTTTTTTCAGGAAATACACGATCGAAAAATGCGCTAGATGGTTTAATAGGTTTTGAAACTTTGCCAAATCGAAACCCTGTTATCAGACAAAATTCTTTCCGGCCAAACCTTAACGAATGATCACCAATTTGGAATTTTAGTGGAGGGGAATCGGAGATGTTAGAAACATATACCTGGTGTTGCAAAACATAATGCATCAGAAGGCAGTCATTCTCGCACGACTTTATATCCAACCATGGACCAAATACTGTTTGCCTGAACAACCTTTCCCGGTTTTCATTCTTTGACAAACAGAGTTTAATATCTGGCAGCAACTTCAATGTAGAACGAACTGCGATTTTACAATTGTACAACTTTAATTTTGTCATATGGAATTATAGAGTAAAATTAATTAGGGTTTAGAGGGTTTTGTGAATAAGATGTGGTTTGTGAGTGTGTGCGCGTGATGTAGAAGAAGACGTTTAATTGTAGAAGCTGTTAGAAATTGTACAAGAAGATGTTTGATTGTGTGTGTACGCGCGTGATGTTGTGTGCGTTATTATTATTAGTTTTATAATACAACCAGTGTAAAATGACCATATTATCCTCGTGTATAAATACAAGTTGCCCAATATTATATAGTTGCCCGAAAATACTATTTGGTTGCCCAAAAAACAATACCTTACAATACATGACATATAATCTCAAAATACGTACTTCGGTCATACCTTTGTCGGACACATGGCACCCCATGGTTGGATACCAGGAAATCGCTGGGCAATTGGTCCATTTTCATTCGGCAAAAGTGCGTGGTCCGGAAAGTGATAAGCCTCAGGGCGCGCGGTCTATTTGACTCATTTTCCCTAACCACAATTACTATTATTGCAGACCACTACCAACTAGGTGCAACCCCTGAAACATACTTCTATCTAAGTCCAAACATACTAGAAGCAGAGAAATCAAGAGCAACGTACGTATCTCCCTTTCAAACAATAATATATACACAATACTAACATAAAAATTAAAATATATTTTTGTAATCCTCTAATGAAACAGGTACGCAGAAAAGTACCAGATCAATCCACCACTTAGGATTTGCAAAACACCTTACCAAGACATCGATAAAGAGAAGAACAGGAACAGGTTCCCGTTGAATATACTTCTAAAAAAAATCTTGAAAGCTACAAGGTATGCTTAGTAACACGTAAACTACAACAGAAAAAACATTAACAGCGACATAGATTAGCTATAGCCATAACATATATACTATCTCTGACCTCATCTTTAAATTACTTAAAGGAATCTGATTCACTAGCGATGCACAGATTACCAACATCAATACAACCAAAAGCTAGTACTACATATCATGCCACGAGTGTAACTGGAAAGTCACTCAACAAGATAACATTTATAGTTGCGTAGACCACGGATAACAACCTGGACCATACTACAGGTAACAATTCATCGTATACACAATTATGATCTTTTAAATTTACAAAAATTGCATCACATAACAGTCGATTTACATAATCGCATGTACAATTTTAAAGGTACAATTACAGATCCATTTGCATCAGCACCAATGACTTTCTTCACACCAGTTGCTGATGATATCACCGGATTCACATGTGAACAGTTAATTTAAAAGCACCCAAACGAGCTTCCACTAGAAATCTTAGCAGTTAAAAGGCAACAGCATTTGCTTCAATTCCATTTCAATACAACAGGAACAACAACAAGCTTCATACTTGACACAGTTTTCATTAATAAAACAAATATGAGGCAATAGGCGCGACATCCACACAGCTTGAAGGTAATATCATTCATCCACCTGATACTAGAAACACTTATTTGAAAAACCAATACCTACATATATTTTCTAACCAATCGTAAAATCCAAGAACTATGCCACCAACTCCTCTAGAGACACAAGAGGAAAGCAGCGCACTAAAACCATACAAACCCACAAAAAGTGATACCATCAAAAGGCTACTACAGAACAACCAGGGGACAACAAAAAACAAAAAGGTACGTAAATACACCTTACTTTACATAAACATTACTTTTTATTAAATAAAATATCATACAAGGCACCACACATCCCATTAGACCACCGATTACAAACACACATACAAAAACATCAAAAGTAAACACAAAAGAAAACTTGACAGCATAATAAACACTTATGTTAGGAAACAGTAAGCCACAACACAATTAAAAACCACACCGACAAACTTCAACATAAAGCCTTCCAACACCAACATCACAATGGCAACATGCCCTTCTACCTCTCGATAAACATATAAATTTCTCGAGCCTTCAGCTCCACCTCCCTAGCAGAAATCCACGGCTCCATCAGCTTGATATTATCCTTTCGCCGAAGTTCTTTCAAAAAGTCAGCCGTTTTCTAAGGGACATGTTGTCCAGCAACAGTTTCCAGCTCACCAATTAAAAAACCCATCTCACGTATCTCAAGATCAACCTTCATGCAAACCCCAGTAAGCTCTCTTTCCAACTAAATATACTCAATTCCTTTTTTGCGATAATACAAAACCATCGTCTCATCCCATTCAGCCGAATTACAAGCCCTTCGCAGCTGTTTACACCTATATAGCCTTGCCATATATTTCTTTGTTGTTTTTATAAAGAAAACTCGCAAAAAAGCTGTGAAAATACATGACATATGCTCTACCTTTATATACCAAAAACCAGCCCCAAAAGGCCAAAAAAACATCACATGCAACCACCCTTTGAATGACATAAAATACCTGACCTCCGTTACTTTTAACTTTCAAAATACTATCATGACAAACAAACAAAACAAAACAGGAACAATCCAGCCTTATACACATACGTGCCCAACAAATATTAAAGCATACACTTTTTTTAAATATTGCATACTATTCCCTTCTATAACTTACTGTTGCCATGTTGCATTAATGTTATTATTATTCTCCAACACAACTGTTCCCATACTAATATTTCTTTCAACAGGAACATCACCAAGCACCGCAGAAACAGATATCGGTGAACAAGAAACTACAATAGCAAAAATAGCAGATGTACCAAAAACAACAACCCCAAGTGAAAAGAAGAAAGATGTACAGCAGTAGATGCTATCAGATGACGTGAAAAAAAACACAATTTGAAAGCCGACATCTGAAACACCAGACTTTTGAACCCAAAAAGTGTTTGCCTTATATAGGGGTGAGTAATCCCGACCGACACCCGACTCTCGTCCCGATCCCGACACCCGATTCCCTTCCCGATACCGATCTGACTGTAATCGGGTCGGGAGTCGGTTTGCGTTTTCCTGGTAATCGGGATTCGGGTCAGGTCAAAAGTCGGGATGGTCCCGAGAAAACGCAGCCAAAATCAAGATTCGGGACGATTCGGGGCCATTATCGGGATTCGGGACGAGTCGGGACCATTATCGGGTCGGGAGTCGGTTTGGATTTTTCCCCATTATCGGTATCGGGATTAGTCATGATTCGTCCCGATGCTCACCCCTAGCCTTATAGTATAGGCAACACGCTGATGTAAAATAGTATCAGTATGTACAGTTATGTAAACTAGACTATATAACCCCAACTCCTCTTTTGATAATTGTCTAGCATGATAACCTGCAGCGAAGCGAGGGCAACATACCTTGTGATGAAGACAAATGCAAAGAATCTAACTACCAACACGCGATAAAAATTACGAAATCATCAATTTTCACACATTTACATAAAATAAATGCTACATTGCAACATTAGTAAACTTACACGTATACACAAAAAGAAGTAGAGTCTCTTTACATGTAATTACAATACAAATAAAGTTGGTGCACCTAAATATGTATTGTAGGAGAAAACCCACTGCAAGGCGATCACGCAAGCTTTAAGAGGTCAGGAAGCTAAAAATTCTCAGGAAGCGTTGAGGGTTCTCAATATAATCTTAAGGCTATACGCAATGAAGCTTAAGATTTTATCGATAACTCCAACGCTTCTTGAGTATTTTCAGATGCTTGACCTATTAAAACTTGTGCGATCTCTTATGTTATGTTAGGAATTAGAAATTCCATAGTGAAGAGTCGGTCACCCCAAATATAATCTAGCATAAGTTAGATCGTAGACATATCGTTATTTATTAGTTTATTAGTTAGTTATTAGCTTAGTTTAGCTTAGTGTAACACCGTAGAGGAAGGACGGGTCTTTACCCACTGTATGCCTGATCCACAGTCCGACAGGAGGACGTATTAGTTGTAACTATAAATACCCCTTCCATCCTTGGAAGGGGTAGAGCTTCTTAATCTAACCTTTCATTTTTTGTTTTATCTCTCTCTAGAACTCCCTCTCTACTCTCTTCATCTCTCTAAACATGGCACTCTTGTTTCATCATAATCCTAGACCACCCGAATCATCAAACAACATAAAAGTAAGATCCTAACAATTGGCATCAGAGCTCGGGTTTTGTTGTTTGTGGTGATTCTCGTGGTTTGATTCGTATGGTTTTTTAGCAGTTTTTTTGTATGCGTTTTTTTTTTATGTGTTGCGGTTTGTATGATGTTTATTGATATGTTGCTGTTGTTGTTTTTATGATGTTTGAAACCATTTGTTGCTGCTGGTTTAGTATATGGAATCTGGTTTTACTGTATTTAAGTTGTTGGTTGAATCTGATGATAACTTTGTGCTGTTTGTATGCCTATTCATCAATGCGGTTTGAAGTCTTGTTCTAATGTGCGGTTTGTCATATTATGTCCAGATTCGACGTACAGGATGCGGTTTGATCTTTCTATGCATTTTGGTACTAATATGCGTATTGTGTCAAAATGGGTCGACTGCGGTTTGACTTTATAAGACATGCATTTTGACCATGTTGAAAGCGATTTGATTATGACTGCGTTTTGTTGAAAAAGCGGTTTGACTTATTGATTCGTGTAAAGTGAGTGGTGAAAAACACAATATCAACGTATATCAAAATAACCGTAAAATTCGACAAATTAACCCTTTAGGAAAAAGATTAACGTATCAAATCTTACGGGTGTGATAAAAGTGATACCGGGAAAGTGATTTCCCCGGGTCGTGTCCCAACGAGGTGTGAAATTGACGGTGTCGTTGAGTTTCGTGATTAGGACTTGAATTGGTTAAAAGAATTTGGGTTGTGATTGCGTTATTCTACAAAGTAAAGAACGGGAATGAAAATTAAGAACGTAAAACAATGTAAACACTAAATAAACTACTACTAAGCCTAAGGAACAATAAAACGATGCTATACTACATCCTAGGGTGCTAAAATGCAAAAACGCTAAAAACCGGGAACACACTAAGCCCTGAAAGTGAAAAATAAGCAATTTAAGTCCTACAAGTGCAAAACTAATTTTCCTACATTCTAAATGACTAAAAATAATTTTAGACAAAAGCTGGGTATTTTTTTCGACTTTTATTTTATTTTCTACGAATTAAATTCTAAATTTATAAAAACTAATTATTAAAAATAACTAATGAATTTTGAAAATTAACAAAAAAAATCCAGAAAAGTACTTTTTTTTAAACACTAAATAAGAGAAAATTAAGAACTATAAACTAGCTTAATCCTATAAGCACTTAATATTGGAAAAGAACTTTTAAGTTTATTAACTAAACAAAACGTGTTTAAAACAATAATAGTGAAAGTAAATAACAAAAAACATGAATAGAGCAGATGGTAGGAGCTGTTTGATTGTGGTCGTGGTAAGGTGCAGGAGGTCAGGGGTTCGAGTCCAACCTCTGCACCTTTTGCTCTCCGTTTTTTTTCTTTTTGTTAGCATTCACTGGAAGATTGCAAAATTAAACAACTTGATAACACATGTACCTTATGACAGCAAAAAAATGAAACAGCCAAAGGGGCTTAAGACAGCAGATTTAAAGCTAAAACATAAAGGTCTGTTTGGTTTAAGGATTAAATAAGGGATTCAAAAAGCTACGACAAGATTTCAATAAGCTAAACTACTTGACAAAACTAATCTAACTTATCATAAATGGAACCGAAGGAAACTTAAATAAGCACTCTTATAGCTATTGTGGATAGGGGGCTGCCACAGGTCCTAGAGGCTTATAACAAGCTACAAAAGCCACTAACAAGCTAAAAACTAAGTGACACAATCCTAAAACAGCAACTACGAACTAAGATTTATAATAAGCAAAAGCTAATCACCTAAAAAGCTAAAAAAAAATGAAAAAGGGGCTGCTAATTTGCTGTAACAGTTGACATAACATGGCTTTTCCAAGGCAATAATAAGCCACCAAATAAGCTATATACAAGCTAAGGCCTAACTTATTAACCTAAGGGAACTAAAGGTAACCTAATAAGCAATAAAAAAAAGGAATAAGCACTGAAATTATCCTGAGCTGCTGTTGTAACTGTGAGTAAAAACAGAAAATGGAGGACTTTTCAAAGCCTAATAAGCTAACTACTACTACTAAAAGGCAAGATAAATGACACTAATACTATAAGCTATGTGGGGAATCCTAAATCTACCTTGAACATCAAGAAAATAAGCAATAGATCAGTTTGTAAATTCACTTATCTGGAAAGACAAGCTGTGGTACAGGGGAGATCATCACATATCCACCAACTTCAAGCTACAAGCAACATAAGTAAATGATTTTTCTAGTTTTTTTTCTTTTTGGGAAAAGTAAAACAACATAATGAACTTGCTATTTTTGATTTTTAATTATTTTAATAACAAAAATAAATGACTCAAAAAGCTTAGTGAAAATTAACCAAAAACTGTTTTGAGCTTATTTTGAAAAATTGCAAAAACGAACTTGAAATTAGATTTATGACTTAAGAACTTGAAACTAGACTACTAAACCTCTAAAACCAATGACAAACCATATGTGACTGAGATTCAAACCATTAGAATTGACTTAAACTTGAAATTAGGAAAAAATCTAAACACCACTCTTGAAACAGGAAACTTATTTGAAAAGGAGATTTAGATTTGAAAACCGGTTAGTGAACTTAAGAACAGGCTAACAAGAGCTTAAAATCAGATTAAGCAAACACTTAAACACACATGTACTACAGATTCAATGACAGTAGATTCACAGAAAAAATTCAATACTGAAAATTTAAATTGGCTTGAAATTAAATTGCAATGAAAATTAAAGTTTACAGATAAGTAAATGACAATAATTAAAAGGGACTAAAACTCTAAATTCCTAGACTGGAAGATAAAAAAAAAAAAAAAAAACTAAGACTCCCCAAAAACTCCTCTTCACAGTGGCTTCGAGCTTCTATTTATACTAAGTGCTCTCCGGTCTTCAATCTCTTCTTGTGCTTTTTTGAATTGATCCAGACCATCCATCAATTAGGTACAGGTTAAAACTCATCTGAGCCATCCATGGGGGACTTGTAAGTTTGGGATTGCCATGGTGGCATGTGGTTCTCGTGACTTTGCCTTGGGTGGAGGAGATGAGTGGGATTGGGATGTGGGAATGAGAGTGACAAGAGGAGGGGGAAGGATTTGGCGGGTAAAAGAAATTTTTGGGTGTATTTTTGGTTCTGGTTTTGAGGTGTGTTTCTGGGTTGGATAAAAGGGAGAAGGGAGGTTCAAGATGAGGGGGGTCAAAGGGGTTAAAGGGTTAAAAGGAATGAGGAGGTTCATTTGGGTATTGGGGAAAGGTAATTTGGTAATTTTGTGTTTCGAGGAAATTTTTAAGATGGTTTTCCCAAACCCACTCTAAAAACGTGTCCGGGTCTTCAATTGATGAACGGTCGTAGAAAATCACATCCCGGCACCGGCTTCTCAGCACTTTTCTGATTTTGGCTCGGTTTTGCTCGTTTTCGCTCTGTTTTCAATCCTTTTGTACCTGCAAGACATAAAACACACTCCGAGGATATTTTTAACATATTTTGATCATATTTGGGTGTTTTTGGTCACTTTTGTGGTCTTAGGTGGGTAAAAACGATGAGTAAAAAGGCACTCATCAAATCCCCCCAAACTAGGCAATTGCTAGTCCCTAGCAATCTTTTGTGAAAATTTAATGGATTTAAGTCTCTTTACCAAAAGCCATTACTTCTGGAGTAGCCAATTGTTTCAGTTCAAGTAAGAACCTTGGTACATCGATAACCAAATGATTTTGAGCAAACCACCAGCTTTCAACGGTTTTGATTTGTCTTTACCAGAAGCCGTTTGCTTCTGGACTAGCCAACTCTTAGATAAAATATCTTTGGTGAGCTGATTACCAATTATGGTTTTCCAACTGCCTTTACCACAAGCCATAAACTTGCGGGCTAGCCAACTCTTCACTAATTAAAGATATGGTGAGCTGAACACCATACAATTTTGGGCAAATTGCAAGCCGTCAACGGATTTGAGATATCTTTACCAAGAGCCGTTTGCTCCTGGATTAGCCAATCCTTTTGTTTATTAGACATGGCGGACTGATAACCGTAAGCTGAGTAAGTGCAAAACACTTACTCCAAAAAAAAAATTTGGCCAAAATTGGGGGAATAAGATGGTAATACATATGATAAAATTCGTGAGAATTCCCCCCACACTAGAAATGAATATTGCCCTCAATATTCAAATTACCGGCTGTAATGCCGAAACTGAGAACGTAAAAGGGAAATACTACGGCCATTATTTGAATTTTTTTTTTTTTTTTTTTTTTTTTTTTTTTAGAAAACTTATATACAACAGCGGGGGGCAACTCCCCCACACTAGGGTGGTAGAAAGTAGAAAGAAATCAGAAATATGGGTGAAAACCCATATAGTGTGCTACTGTTTTTGTTCCTCGAGTCGCTAGCTTGACTCGACCCCGCATTCATTGGTTCATGGGGAAGCAAAGTGGAAGAAACAATCTCCATCGGACTTTCATTCAAGATGTTTGGACAAACATTTGAAGCACGTGAAAGTTCCACACCGATGAGATATATTCCCGGCTCAAGAGAATGAGAAATGCCGGGGTCAAAGATGGTATCTTCACTCTCGTAGGAGTTAAGACATGGAGAAGAAATGGGAGGAGAAGGCAAAGTGTCAATTACTTGACAACGGGTGGGATAGGTGGGCAAAAGATTAGATTGAGGAACATTAACGGAATGTTCAAAAATCTTTTCCACCGCAAGAGAAGTCACAACATCCGTGTTGGACTTAACAAATATCCGAGAGTGAACTCCCTTGAAAGGTAAGATACGGGGTTTGAAAACTTTATCCTCAGAGAGGAATGAAACGCAAGTATCAACCATGGTAAAATCCTCAAGGGTGGATGAGTTACTCATGGATGAAAGGGGGTGTAGAGCATTTTGCTCAAAAAGCTCATCCTCAATTCCCGGAGGAAGAGGATCGATGTGAGCGAGTTCACCGGCGAACTCCTCATGGAGAAGTCTACTCCTTCCGGAAGGAGGAAGCAATTCAAATGTGGACGACTCATACTCAGGAAGAGAAAGATGAAAAGTGGGATTGCCACTATTCTCTTTTTCAGTATGATCGTCATCAAAGCGGAATACTTCATATTCCGGAAAAGAATCATTGGAAAAAGCCTCAAGCTCAGAAAATGGTTCGGGCTTTTCCAAGATAGAGTCACTATCCTCAATGGGGATAGGAGCTGAAGCTGGTTTAGCACAAAATGATTCGATCTTAGAAACGAGGAGATTTACATTGAACAATTTTTCACGAAGTATCTCGTCCTCAATTTCCAGATCATCAGAATCTCTCACTTCCTCTAAGCTAACTAGCTCAGAAGGTAACTCCTCGACATAATCGATGTCTCCATAAGATAAAGAATCGTCAAACGAAGTACAATCGTTGTCAGAATCGGAGAACATCTCGACATGATCGTTTGGGATGTCAAGAGGAGGAGAAGAATCATCATCAAGAGGCTCATCAAACATATTACCGAAGATAACCTCGGACTCACTTGGGGTTGGGACAAGGTTCTCAACACAAGACGGTTCCGTTTCCAGAATAGTGCTAAGATTTTCGTCCCCCATTAAAAGATTATCCGACGGTTCTAAGGTAGATAGGCAAGATAAGGGCGGATAGTGGACATGTGCGGTACTTTGTGGGCTTGAGATATGCACCTTGTCCTTTGTCATCTCCCAATCTTCCTCATCCTCGTCATCGAGACGGCAAGCTTCGTTAAAGAGGAGAAGCTTTTGAGCTGCTCGCTCATAGGCTAGTAATCTTTCGTTGCGAGCAGCTTGTTCCTTGGAAAGTTCTTCAAGAATTATACGAGGAAATTGATCAATGACGGGAAACTGTGGGGGTTGGATGTTGTCAAATTCGGAAGTCCACGATTGACATTGATAATCATCATCAGGACCCCCACACTTAGCACAATGAGGGTATTGGGGAGAGAAATTTTGAAATGACGTTTGATCATTGAAATGATGAAAATACGGTTCGGGTTCGTATGAATTTTGTGGAGGGTAATTGAAATTGTTTTGAGGATAACTGAAAGAGTTTGGGTTAGAATCATAAGCGAATGAATTCTCGGCACAAATCGAACAACATCCATTGACAAGATAGTTTCCACACCACTCGCACATACATTTGTAACAACGAAAACCTTGTGGTAACAAGTCTCCACAACCATAGCAATAATTTTGATCAAACAAAGATATTTCGGGCTCGGGAATAGGAATCGAGGGTTCAACAACATCACATATGGTAGGTAAAGCGGTATTTCCCGAAGTTGAATCATGACGAATTTCAATTAAGAAGTTTTGAATCATGTCATTTCTGGCCCTAAAGAAATCGTCGGTAAAACGTTCTGAAGATTCCGGAGTTGGGACAAGTGGTGTGCTCTTAGAGCTAGCAAGTTCCACCACTTCCGTTATGGTCTCCGGTGTTTGAACGGGTTCATCGTAATCAATTCTAATTCTCGACCTTTTTTCATCGGCTTGAATTTGTTCGATTAGATTACGGGCTCTAACTTCAAAGAAAGTGTCCTCGTAACCCTCGGTGAGTGCTTGAGGTAGCTCCGACGTTTGAACGGGTTTGTCAACATTAGGACGTATTTCGGGTTGTGGCGGGTGGTCGAAATAACTTTGAAAAGAATTTTTGATGGATAATTCACACAAATTGCAAAATTCGCTTGAACTAGGCCTTCCACACCGCTCACACACACTTGTGACGATGATATTGATGATTGTCGACATAAGAAGTAAACATATAGAGGGTTAAGAAGAGAATCAAATGGTCATGAGGATAAAGACGAGTAGAATCAAACGGTACGAGAGGGTAAGAGAAATAGAATCATACGGATAAGAGGAATGAGAAGAGTATTTTTTTTATTTTTCAAAAACGGAAACTTCACGAGGAAGGTTCTTCAAGTCACTAATCGCAAAAATCACGATATTGTCGCAACACACCTCCCCGGCAGCGGCGCCAAAATTTGATTCGTGTAAAGTGAGTGGTGAAAAACACAATATCAACGTATATCAAAATAACCGTAAAATTCGACAAATTAACCCTTTAGGAAAAAGATTAACGTATCAAATCTTACGGGTGTGATAAAAGTGATACCGGGAAAGTGATTTCCCCGGGTCGTGTCCCAACGAGGTGTGAAATTGACGGTGTCGTTGAGTTTCGTGATTAGGACTTGAATTGGTTAAAAGAATTTGGGTTGTGATTGCGTTATTCTACAAAATAAAGAACGGGAATGAAAATTAAGAACGTAAAACAATGTAAACACTAAATAAACTACTACTAAGCCTAAGGAACAATAAAACGATGCTATACTACATCCTAGGGTGCTAAAATGCAAAAACGCTAAAAACCGGGAACACACTAAGCCCTGAAAGTGAAAAATAAGCAATTTAAGTCCTACAAGTGCAAAACTAATTTTCCTACATTCTAAATGACTAAAAATAATTTTAGACAAAAGCTGGGTATTTTTTTCGACTTTTATTTTATTTTCTACGAATTAAATTCTAAATTTATAAAAACTAATTATTAAAAATAACTAATGAATTTTGAAAATTAACAAAAAAAATCCAGAAAAGTACTTTTTTTTAAACACTAAATAAGAGAAAATTAAGAACTATAAACTAGCTTAATCCTATAAGCACTTAATATTGGAAAAGAACTTTTAAGTTTATTAACTAAACAAAACGTGTTTAAAACAATAATAGTGAAAGTAAATAACAAAAAACATGAATAGAGCAGATGGTAGGAGCTGTTTGATTGTGGTCGTGGTAAGGTGCAGGAGGTCAGGGGTTCGAGTCCAACCTTTGCACCTTTTGCTCTCCGTTTTTTTTCTTTTTGTTAGCATTCACTGGAAGATTGCAAAATTAAACAACTTGATAACACATGTACCTTATGACAGCAAAAAAATGAAACAGCCAAAGGGGCTTAAGACAGCAGATTTAAAGCTAAAACATAAAGGTCTGTTTGGTTTAAGGATTAAATAAGGGATTCAAAAAGCTACGACAAGATTTCAATAAGCTAAACTACTTGACAAAACTAATCTAACTTATCATAAATGGAACCAAATGAAACTTAAATAAGCACTCTTATAGCTATTGTGGATAGGGGGCTGCCACAAGTCCTAGAGGCTTATAACAAGCTACAAAAGCCACTAACAAGCTAAAAACTAAGTGACACAATCCTAAAACAGCAACTACGAACTAAGATTTATAATAAGCAAAAGCTAATCACCTAAAAAGCTAAAAAAAAATGAAAAAGGGGCTGCTAATTTGCTGTAACAGTGGACATAACATGGCTTTTCCAAGGCAATAATAAGCCACCAAATAAGCTATATACAAGCTAAGGCCTAACTTATTAACCTAAGGGAACTAAAGGTAACCTAATAAGCAATAAAAAAAAAGGAATAAGCACTGAATTTCTCCTGAGCTGC
The DNA here is from genome assembly GCA_019973895.1 of Chrysanthemum seticuspe. Lineage (NCBI taxonomy): Eukaryota > Viridiplantae > Streptophyta > Magnoliopsida > Asterales > Asteraceae > Chrysanthemum > Chrysanthemum seticuspe. The sequence continues at coordinate 233,093,005 of BPTQ01000006.1, read as the reverse complement.
TGCTGTAACTGTGAGTAAAAACAGAAAATGGAGGACTTTTCAAAGCCTAATAAGCTAACTACTACTACTAAAAGGCAAGATAAATGACACTAATACTATAAGCTATATGGGGATTCCTAAATCTACCTTGAACATCAAGAAAATAAGCAATAGATCAGTTTGTAAATTCACTTATCTGGAAAGACAAGCTGTGGTACAGGGGAGATCATCACATATCCACCAACTTCAAGCTACAAGCAACATAAGTAAATGATTTTTCTAGTTTTTTTTCTTTTTGGGAAAAGTAAAAAAACATAATGAACTTGCTATTTTTGATTTTTAATTATTTTAATAACAAAAATAAATGACTCAAAAAGCTTAGTGAAAATTGACCAAAAACTGTTTTGAGCTTATTTTGAAAAATTGCAAAAACGAACTTGAAATTAGATTTATGACTTAAGAACTTGACACTAGACTACTAAACCTCTAAAACCACTGACAAACCATATGTGACTGAGATTCAAACCATTAGAATTGACTTAAACTTGAAATTAGGAAAAAATCTAAACACCACTCTTGAAACAGGAAACTTATTTGAAAAGGAGATTTAGATTTGAAAACCGGTTAGTGAACTTAAGAACAGGCTAACAAGAGCTTAAAATCAGATTAAGCAAACACTTAAACACACATGTACTACAGATTCAATGACAGTAGATTCACAGAAAAAATTCAATACTGAAAATTTAAATTGGCTTGAAATTAAATTGCAATGAAAATTAAAGTTTACAGATAAGTAAATGACAATAATTAAAAGGGACTAAAACTCTAAATTCCTAGACTGGAAGATAAAAAAAAAAAAAAAAAAACTAAGACTCCCCAAAAACTCCTCTTCACAGTGGCTTCGAGCTTCTATTTATACTAAGTGCTCTCCGGTCTTCAATCTCTTCTTGTGCTTTTTTGAATTGATCCAGACCATCCATCAATTAGGTACAGGTTAAAACTCATCTGAGCCATCCATGGGGTACTTGTAAGTTTGGGATTGCCATGGTGGCATGTGGTTCTCGTGACTTTGCCTTGGGTGGAGGAGATGAGTGGGATTGGGATGTGGGAATGAGAGTGACAGGAGGAGGGGGAAGGATTTGGCGGGTAAAAGAAATTTTTGGGTGTATTTTTGGTTCTGGTTTTGAGGTGTGTTTCTGGGTTGGATAAAAGGGAGAAGGGAGGTTCAAGATGAGGGGGTCAAAGGGGTTAAAGGGTTAAAAGGAATGAGGAGGTTCATTTGGGTATCGGGGAAAGGTAATTTGGTAATTTTGTGTTTCGAGGAAATTTTTAAGATGGTTTTCCCAAACCCACTCTAAAAACGTGTCCGGGTCTTCAATTGATGAACGGTCATAGAAAATCACATCCCGGCACCGGCTTCTCAGCACTTTTCTGATTTTGGCTCGGTTTTGCTCGTTTTCGCTCTGTTTTCAATCCTTTTGTACCTGCAAGACATAAAACACACTCCGAGGATATTTTTAACATATTTTGATCATATTTGGGTGTTTTTGGTCATTTTTGTGGTCTTAGGTGGGTAAAAACGATGAGTAAAAAGGCACTCATCACTTATCAATGCGGTTTCTCTTTAGAAAACTGATGCGGTTTGTCACAATTTTAATTATGCGGTTTGACTTTTGAGTCAACTACGGTTTGTCAATAAATGGTCAAAGTCAACTGCGTTTTGGTACCTAAGCGTTTTGGTTAAGTGAATTAAAGAGATGCGGTTTGAGTGAATCTGAAGTGCGGTTTGTAGGAAAATGATTTAAGATGCAATTTGAATTGGTCTAAAGAGATTAAAAGGATAATCAACATCAATGCCTTCAGTCTAAATGCATATTTATCATCGACATCAATAAACATCATAAACAATATCAACACATATAAATATTCATCTACATCATCTAACATCATCAGATTCAACCACAATTAAAGCATAAGTCTGCATCAACATACTATCATTCAATACTCATCATTCTATCCAAAACATACTACAAAATCATCAAACATAAACGAGCAACGACCTTCAAAGATCTAAGCATCCCATCAGTTTCAAGCATACAAATCACTACTTAACGTAAACTCATATATCATATAAAGATCAGCATCAAGTCTCAATCTTAACCATTATGACACAAGATCTCAGTGTTGTTTGTTTTCATTCGATATCTCATATGAGATTTCGTGTCATTAATATGACCCATAAAAACACATCATCATAGATCTACCATTTTGGAAGTATCACATCACTTATATTCGAACCTTTAAGAAAAAATGATATTAATTGTATTATCCTCTCTTTTTTCTGTTCGATTAATGACTCGTACAAAATCTCAATGATATCTCAGTTTTTGTTTCGTCTAAATCAAAGAGAACATCAAGACAACAACGAATCAAAACAACCTCAAGATCTCAACTTGGTTCATACTTCGTGTGATACAACACAATCAAGACCTTTAAGATCTTACACACACAAATTGAACATACATCATTGATCTATCTTGGAAATATTCGAATATTATCAAGAAGAAACAAAGCCATTCAGCTTCATCTTTCTTTTCATTCGATTCTTTGATACAAGAAGTGAAAAGTAATCCCAATCAAATATTTTCAAAACAGGTTGTGAGATCTCAGCTTGAGTCTACTCGTGGCATTCAAGATGCATCAAGATTTTTCAAAATCTTATCTCACGAAGGACTTTGTCATCATTGATCAATGTGTTGAAGTTTCTCTTCAATTTATTTTTGAAACAGAAAGAATAGAGCTATAACTATGTCGTTATCCTCTTATTCTTAGGTTCGGATATCAAACTAAACAAAATTCGAAATCAATTTGAAAAGAAATCATTCGAATAATCCTACCAATACCTGGAAATGACCTCGTATCCGTGCCCTTTCTCTCACGCCATCCCTGTAGCAAGGTAATTACGCCATCCCTGTGGCAAGGAAAATACGAGAAGGGCTTGGATGTGAGAAAATCTAACTTTGTTGATGCTACGTTTATTTTTTTTAAGAAGAGGCGGATGTGAGAAGATTAGGTTTTGTAACTTGAGAATTTTTAGGGCTAAGATGGATATCATGAGTGTTATATACCCGAAATATTAGGGTATGGTGGGGTGTATACAGTTTGTGAATATGGGCTGGACCAATGTGTAATGTAATGGTATGGGCTTCGTTAAGTATAAGTGGGATTGAGAGATATTTCGTTATTATTGGGCCAATGGACAAATGTTAATGTTGGGATCTGATGATAATATTTCACAATCGTGTATTGCTTATTATTGGGCCAATGCACAGCTGCTTCACTCGTGTATGGTCTAAATATTAATGGAGTCGAATATTTTCCAATTCACGTGGTATATTAGTATTGGAATGGGTATATTGATTTGCTTTCATGGACCTTGAATGAATCATGTATTGACTAGTATATGATGTTGTATGTGAGAGATAGATTGGGCTGCATGATTAATTATTGATATTGGACTGCAAGTGCTTAAATAATTGTGTTATCCGAATGTTATTATTACAAGTAAAGAATTTTGATACGTAACTCTCGATACTTTGTGATAATGAGTTTTGTTAGGTCATGAACGTTCAACGGATGATACATTTGTTTACGGCTACTGTTAGTATGGGCTTCTCATAACTGAATAATATGTGGCTGATGAGATTTGACAATAATGAGATTGATGATATGAGGTTTATGAGATTTGGATTCTATAAGAATTGTTGAAGTGATTTGATGATGATATTTGTTGAAGAAATCTGACGATGCGATTTGAGATAATGAGATTCGATGATGAGATTTGGTATGATTATGAGATCTGATACTTTGGTGTATACATTTTCACGGTGTATATCTTGTCACGGCTTGAATTGTTATTGAAACTTGGTTGACTACGGGGTTTTGTACGGTATTTCTTATTTGGCTTTAAAGTGAGGTTTTCCGGGCACGTTTAATTATTTTCGTCTTGTTTCTTTCTACCCTTCCGCGAAGATGACTTGTTTGGGCTTTTAAAAGGATGTGATAAAGACTTGGGTATTTAGTTATTTTTGTGATTCTTTCTCACTTAACCCACAATATAGCTATCACTTCGGTGTCTCACGCAGTTGAGAATACGTCAAGAGGTTTTGTACATTGGGTACACCGTTTCTTTTTCACAAGGATTAGTACAAGCTTACGTAGCAAATCTGGGGAATTCTACTTCATGATCAAGTTTGGTATATCGGGTTTACTTCACCAAGTGGTCACAACAATTGCCAACAGAATTCGTGAATGATGTGTTTACCAAAGAGTTGAATGAATGAGATGTGATCAGCAATTCCCATAGGTTATTTGATGCCATTGAATGTCAATGATACTTCACAGTCTAAGCAAAATCTTTCTAAAATCTTTAGTGTCAGCCATGATTCTTCAAGATGTTTGCTTATGACAAGAACTTTTCGTGCAAATGATCGCACACGTTAATGATGCTTCCGAAAGTTCGAAACCATCATGGGGGAGAAACGTGTACTTTGATGTTTTACGATCAACCTCAGGGGGAATTAGTGTATACTACTCGACTTAGTATGGTTTGTGAAGTTGTCTACATATGGGTAAAGAATTGTTGATGATATTGATGATGATGCAGAATGAACCGTTGATGAACCGCTGCATGTTCCCCTAAAAACAGAAATTCACCAAAACCAAAGTTGTCATATCACATTCAAGCTGACATTGTTTACGGTTTAGTCTTGATTTTGTAAAATCCCGCGAAAGAATCAATTTCTCGGTTTAAATCATAGACTAGTAAAATCCCGTAGCAATGGAAACATCCCGGTAAAAGTAAAGTGCATTTCCGGATCTATCTTACGGTTTATTCTTGGTTTTGTAAAATCCCGCAAAAGAAACTATTTCTCGGTTTAGACCATAGAATTGTAAAATCCCGTGATGATGGAACCAACCTGGAGAAAGGAAAGTGCATTTCGGGATCTTATCTGATGCTGGTGCTACAGTTTCTACTTCGAAGAAGGGATAAAAGGGTGTACTTCATGAATTGGGTGATTGTTTGGATTGTCTTCTTGGCAGTTTGGTTATTACATGGTTTTATGGGGTTATGTGCTTTTAACCATGGTTGGGATAAAACCATTATCATAGTTCACTTAAAACGTCAAAGGAGGCTAGATTTGAGCTTTGAACCACAAAATGTGACAACGGCGTTAATTCATTATTATCTATTTGAGGTTGAAGTGAAATATCACGGGCGAGTGTACTTAGTATCTGAAGGTATCGGGGATGGTTGGATGAAGATTCTTCGAGATCCTTGTTCGAGCTTTTAATATTTTCAAAAACAAATACTTGGAAATCTAGTTATTTTTGGGTGATTTTTCCTTTTCTTTTTACCACTTGGGGGAATTGGTCTCTTACCACCACAAAATAACTATCACTTTAAGGAGTTACGTTGTAGTGCTCTGTTAGGAATTGGAAATTCCATATTAAAGTGTCGGTCACCCCAATTATGTTCTAGCATATTTTAGCTCGTAGACTTGTAGTTATTTACGTTGTTTAACAGTTTATTAGTTAGTTTGTAGCGTAGTTTAGTTTGGTGTAACACCGTGGAGGAAGGACGGGTCTTTACCCACTGTATGCCTGATCCACAGTCCGACAGGAGGACGTTATGTTTGTAAGTATAAATACCCCTTCCATCCATGGAAGGGGTGGTGCTTTCAATCTAATATTTCACAATTTGTGCTACAAGTCTATACCAAGAAAACACCCATCTCTCTACTTTCTCTCTCTAAAATGTCTAACATGTATTTTGATCATCCAAGACCACCCGAATCATCAAATATAATAATATATCGATCCTAAAAATGGTACCAGAGCACAGGTTGTTGTGTTTTGATGATTTGTATGTGGTTCGAACCTTGTTTCAACTAATTTTTAATCACTTTTGTTGGTCGGAAATAATATTTGTGGGTAAACAGTTGTGTATAATGTTTGTGTATTGCTTTTGGTCAAAAAGTCTAATGGTTTATCATTTGTTACATATCTGTCTTGTTTTTTTTGGTCCAAACAGATACATCATTCTGTAAACTGTTTTTGTTCCATACGTGACTTTTGATAGTCTAATGGTCATTCATTCATGTGGTCAAACATTGGTCAAACGGGCAAAATAGTATGCTTTATAGCAGTTTTTCTGGGTTTGTATGAATATGGTTGGAAAAATGGTCGGAAAACTCGCCGAAAAATCTAGCGAGTTGTCCTTTAAAGATGTCCAGATTCATTGTATCGCAGTAGCGACTTGTGCCAATATATAGCGACTTGATTATTTGCAGTAGCGAGTTGTCCTTTAAAGGCTGCCTAGCGACTTGTTATTGAACAAGTTAGCGACTTGTGTGCTTTGAAAAGTATAGCGACTTGTCTCATAATATCTGATAGCGACTTGCCATGAGTATTTACTCATGGTAGCGACTTGGCACAAGACTTGACCTAGCGACTTAGACCTTGCAACCTTGGCCTAGCGACTTAGACATAGCGAGTTGACAGAAATGAAGATGAAGAATGACTAAATTGACCAGACCTCAACACAATAATAGTTACCATAACCATACAACCACCTGACCTCAGTTAGCATCAACATCATCAGTCCAAATACACATCTCATCAAACTGCAATCAAATCCTACTCTAATTCAAGTCTCGTACTTAAAAAAAACTCATTCATTCAAGACTCATGCCTTGACCCTCTCAACACCCACTCATCCAAAGACTCGAAACATAATTAAGAAAATAATATCAAGATCTCAGTCAAGTTTTTTTCGTGCTACTCAATGTAAGAACAAGACCTTGAAGGTCGTATACACGAAAAAAATAATACATCACAGATCCATTTGTTTTGAAGATAATGCTTCTTGTTCAATATCCGAAACTTGAATGAAAAGATTTATAACAAGAATGTTAAAATCATTTTTTCTGTTTCGTTCGCTCAATATGTGATAAAACAACCAACGTTTAACAAACCTACCTTGAAGTCATCTCAAAAGAGCTTGTAGCTATCTCTTGTTTCTCGAAGCCATCCCTGTGGCTGAGTATGGTCTTAACCCAATCAGGATCTTGACGCCAAGACAAAGCCATCCCTGTGGCTTATTCTATACTAGGTGCGCTTGTTTGATGTGAGTATTATTGGGTTAGGGATGCACTTTGTTTTGTGAGGATATTGAGGGAGTATAGAAGTCGATTGTGAATGGAAGCTGAAGATGGGGGCGGATTATTCCTGTGATACCATTAAGGGAAAGAGCAGTTTTGGAGAGGCGGATTAAAATGTTGAGAGAGTTTAGGGTTGATGATAAGTGTGTGTGATGGGGGCGTGATATTGATTGAGTGTTTTTAGGGTATCAATTGCTAAGGGTGTGTTATATGGGTGTTATATACCCGATAATTAGGGTAGAGTTAATTTGGATCTGATTTGTGCTTGATGGATCATGTGTTATGTTCTTCCGTGGGCCAATTATGTTAGTATATTGTCTTGGATCATGCATACCATTTGAACCGGGCCTTCTGATATTGGCAATTGGGCCTTGTATTGTGACCGGGTATGATAGGGCCTTATAATGTGTAGTGTTACTGGTTCAAGATTTTTACTTTCCGGAAATCTTGTAATACAATGTTTTTGGAATGACAAGATTGAGCGAATGATTATGCGATATGTGTTTAGGGTTAATGTAATGACCAAAATAGTGCGGTATCAAGTTTGTATAGATGATGTTTTAAGTGAGTGGATTTGGATCGGATGTGTTAATTGTGCTTCGGATTCGGGCTAACAAGAACTATCACAAGTTCGATTAAAGTCTCTTACTTAATCGGACTGGAAATACACAATTCACGGCAAGATTTGCATTGACACAACGATGATGGCTACAAGGATTTTGTGCGGTTATTGCTCACGGGGTTCTTGTGTTGCTTATTTGGCACTTTGGTGTATACATTTCCACGAATGATATTTTGTCACTGCTTGAATTATTATTTGATCTAGGATTGACTACGGGGTTGTTGTACGGTATTTCTTATTTGGATTTGAAGTGAGGTTTTTCGGGCTCGTTTACTTATTTCGTCTTCTTTCTTTCTACCCTTCCGCGAAGATGACTTGTTTGGGCATTTATAGAGAGTGATAAAGACTTGGCTATTTAGTTGCGTTTGTGATTCTTTCTCACTTAACCCACAACATAGCTATCACTTCGGTGTCTCACTCAGCTGAGAATGTCAAGAGGTTTTGTACATTGGGTATACCGTTTCTTCTTCACAAGGATTAGTACAAGTTTAAGTAACAAATCTGGGGAATTTTACTTCATGTTCAAGTTGGTATATCGGGTTTACTTCACCAGGTGGTCACAACATTAGCCGACAGAATGCGTGAATGATGTGTTTACCGAAGTGTTTACTGGATGGTTGTTGATGTTGATGATGTTGGATAATGAATCGTTGATGAACCGCTGCATGTTCCCCTAAAACAGATATCCACCGAAACCCAAATTGTCATAACACATTCAAGACGACATTGTTTACAGTTTTGTCTTGATTTTGTAAAATCCCGCGAAAGAACCTATTTCTCGGTTTAAATCATAGACTTGTAAAATCCCGTGAAAATGGAAACATCCTGGTAATTGTAAAGTGCATTTCCGAATCTATCTTACGGTTTATTCTTGGTTTTGTAAAATCCCGCGAAAGAAACTATTTCTCGGTTTAAACCATAGAGTTGTAAAATCCCGTAATGATGGAACCATCTTGGAGAAAGGAAAATGTATTTCGGGATCTTATTTGATGTTGGTGCTACGGTTTCTATTTCGAAGAAGGGATAAAATGGTGTACTTCATGTATTGGATGTGTGTTTGGATCTTCGTCATGGCAGTTTGGTTATTACATGGTTTTATGGGGTTCTGTGCTTTTAACCATGGTCGGGATGAAACCATTATCAAAGTTCGTTTAAATGTCAAAGGAGGCTTGATTTGAGCAGTTAACCAGATGATGTGACAACGGCGTTAATTCAGTATTATTTATTTGAGGTTGAAGTGAATTATCACGGGCGAGTGTACTTAGTATCTGAATGTATCAGGGATGGTTGGATGAAGATTCTTCATGATCCTTGTTCGAGCTTATTATCATAAACAAAGACTTGGAAATCTAGTTATTGTTGGGTGTCTTTTACCTTTTCTTTTACCACTTGGGGGAATTGGGCTCATATCACCACAAAATAACTATCACTTTAAGGAGTTACGTTGTAGTGCTCAGTGTCACATTCAATTGTGGATTTTCAAGAGGTGATGTACGTCTTATACTTGATGGTTGGTTGGTTGAAGAGTATAGAGTACATAGAGAGTACTTAGAGATGCTAATGGAAATCGGCACCGCTCTTTGTTACATATGTGCAAGTTTAAGTCACGAGTTCAGGGTAGTTTACTTCAGGGTCAAATTCATCATATTAGTTTTTCTCCATCAGTTGTCACGACAAAGAGCCTACAGAATGATAATGGGGTTGATTACATGTTTTGCTAAGAGAGATGAAAAGAGAGAGATTATGACGTCTGTTCACATCAGTTCAGGCCTCGTTCCTCAAAGAAAAGAAATGTGTACGCTTCAGTGCGCATTATCTTCGAAAGAAGATAAATCTTCTCAGTTATGACCATTCTCATCAACATGCTTCGTGCTTTTTCCATGTGCTTCAGTCATCAAGTGAACTGGGCTACCATTGACTGTTTTCTTATTCAACTTGCTATACTATAAGGACGATGGCGACATCATGTGCTAATTTTGCGGTGGAGAAGTGTGAATAGAATACATTTGGATGATTTCACTTATTCAATCAAGAATGGCAACTCCGTATGCAATTCTTGAGGGGGAGAAAAAGTGTGAATTTACTGCATGGTTGATTGATTTCTGAGATAAAATGGTCAAACGGCTCCAAACTCATGTAAGAACCGAGCTTCTTCTTATCGGGTCATCTTTACATGGAGTTTTCTTCTATGAGCCGTTGGTTGACATCTTCACACCGGCTGATATGATTATCGACAAAGTGCTTCCGGTTAATGCTTCACGTATACATTAACATGATGATTCCGAACAATCTCTCTGTTCTTGTTTGATGTGATTGGTAGTTTGGTGTTATCATCTCGTGTGTTCGCTGCGGCCTGATTGCTGATTTCCTTGATGAACATCTTTCTGTTCTTGTTTGATTGGGAGAGATTTTAGTTAAGGGGACTTGCAATATGTAAGTTAATTGGGATGCTTTTAGGTGATGTTCTTATTTTTTGGTGAGTTGAAGATGTTAACTATCTATTCCCCAACTGTACAATCTTGAAGAAGGTCGAGTCTACAGTCAGTTCTACATTCTCTGCTACATGTTAGAAGACTAAAGACGTGTTGCATTTAACAATCTAAAGACTTCTTCTTAATCTGGGATGTTATCAAACAGATTGTTGGTTTAGGGGAGAGCACTAATTGGGGGAGAGTGATATGTCGAATTTAATCCCCAGTTAGACTTGCTCACATTATTCAGCATGTTGATTCTCACAAAGACTTCAAGCGATCTTCTCAACAGATTTCAAGTATTTGGGCTTATAAGATGTTGTTGATTCTGAAGTGTCAAAACCAGCAAGGGGGAAGGAGACACGCATCTAAACGCGAGTAAACTTGATGAACTTAATACTTCTAATTAATTGAAGATATCCCGGGAAGACAAATGTTATTACCACAAAGAAACTCAAGGTTTGACTCATGGCGAGTAAACTTGATGGACTTAATTCTTCTAAGTAATTGAAGATATCCCGGGAAAACAAATGTCATGACCGCAGAGAAACTCAAGGTTTTACTCATCAAGGCGTTTAGTGTTCATTATTCCAACTACGTGGGGGAAGAGATGTAAGAGAAAGTTTCTGAAGATAAAAGAGGTACACAAGTATGACATATTCAGAGGAGATAAATGTATAACACGAGGGAGGTGTTATCAGTTATTCTTTCGGTGGGAATGTGTGTACTTCGGGTTCTTGAGCTTCATACACGATCATCAGGGACGAAAGATGTGAACATAGGGGAGGTGATCTTCATTACCCTCATGATGTGTATTTGGGAGAGTTCTTGGATATTGGTGTACTTCGGGTTCTTGAGCTTCATACACATTCATCAGGGACGAAAGATGTGAACATAGGGGAGGTGTTCTTCATTACCCTCATGATGTGTATTCGGGAGAGTTCTTGAGCGTTATACAAAGAGACTACCTGCATCAATTCAACTACTAGGGGGAAGTGGTCTCTTGACACCTTTTGGAATGGATTGCTTCTGACGTCAGTAGAAAAGAAATTTGAGAAGATTGTTTTATGTGTGGGATGATACGTTGATGTTGTTATTGGATGATATAACCTCGAACGAAGAATCACGGGACTTATTCTTAAAAGGAGCAGCGGGATCGATGATAATGGTGTGCTTCTTTGTGCACCTGGCTAATGGAAGCTTGTAAGAAAGCTTTGAATCTGCTCATCTTATGGATTTTCGGTTTGGGGGGAAGCTGCCAAAGTCTCACTTTCAGATGGTTCAATTTCTTTCTTTGATTCTAGAGCCCTGGAAGCTTTGGTGGTGAATGTTTAAGAGTTGATGACTTCTATCTTCTACGACGTGCTGCTCGATATCCTTATCTCAGTACTCGTATCATCATCTTCCTTAACTATATCATCTTCTCTATCTTTGTATATACTTATCAGAAAACCAAATACAAAAATATAAAACCAACAAAAAGAAAATAGAAAATTATAAAACCTTCAAAAACCCATAAAAAATCAGAAAATTTCAAAAAAATACCAAAAATATGTTTTTCTATGACATGTCTTCTGGTATCGATAACATCTGCGGTCTTAGAAATGTCATTCAATAATGGCACGGGACCATAGATGAAGTTCGAACAGGAGGTGTAAATATTCTTTTCTATACATGTCAAAAATTATGGCTTACAGTTACTTCAGACTATAACCCGCGCTTATACCATGGCTTGCTATTATTTCAGATAGCAACCCGTTTTTCAAAGAAGGAAAGTGCTACGCTAAACCTATTTTCAAAATATTTCATGCACTTATCCTAAAACAAAATGAGGAAAGTATGTCGAAGGACTGCTGTTCCTACTCAAATATTTTTTCTTCAAAAATTCTTCAGAAAAATATTTGTTTTATCAAAAATGGTGGTAAATGAGTTGCTTGAAAAATCAATCAGATTCAGAGTTTTCGTATTAATTTGCAAACTCAATCAATGACTTCTGCGTTTTTAAAATTTTTCAAAAAAAATGAGTCATTGATTGAGGGGGAGAATGTTTTCAAATCTATATCATCTAACGAGCTTTCTTAATTATCCTACGTGCTTAACTAAAAATGATATTTGCCTGTGTCGAAGGACTAGGAATTTAGGATATGATTGTTAGGTTTAGATGATTAGAGTTTGATTAACACATAAACCTCATGCCTTATATGATCTGATTGTTATGTTGAATTGACTTTAATTAGTCGATTGCTGTTATGGGTGATGTCGACCACCATATATCTGTATGTGTGTTCACTAACGTATGCAGGTATATTGGTTATAAGAATGTTCCCGATCCGGATCCCACAATTGAAGATGATTGGATGCCGAAAGGAAAGGGTAACTATATCTTGGGTTGAAAAATGAAGAAACGGAGCTTAATTGGACTTCCATGGAGAGTTGGCATATATACAACGTAAGAGGTCTCACTACATCAGCATATGGTTTTCTTCTAAGTGATTGAAGAAACGGAGCTTAATTTGACCTAAGTTGGCATTAAAATGCAACGTTTGAAGTCTCACTGCATCTGCAGACGGTTTTCTTCCAACCCTCAGCAACAACAACGGAAGCTTCTCGACCACTTAACGTATCTTTGTGCAGGATACCATTTTTAAACAATTTTTGAATAATTAGAATAAATTGTTTTGAAAATGGAAAATATTGTTTTTGAAAATTTATTGAGCTAATCTTTGAAAATCACCGGACTTCATTTTATCAAAACTTAAGTCACTCAATCATTGACTACTGTCATGGTTTGAGGGGGAGAGTGATTTTATATAAAATATTTTCAAACAATATTTCTTCATAAAAGTCCGGATTGTACAAAAGAAGTGGTGATCTAAATATTTAATGTTATGTCATGGTATGATTTTTCTTTTGAATCAAGGTCTTTCAAAATGAAATTCTTTCTGTTCTTGTTTGATTGTGAAATTGTTTTATTTTACTTAAAGATCTCTTAAAAACTATCATACCTGACACTAACAATCTTTAATGTTTTAAATTGGTCCTCTTCAGTCATTTTTCAAAAGTAAATCATGCCACGTCTTTCCCCTAAAATTTTTTAAATGATTTAAATCAATTGGGATCACAAATCTCAAGAGGTTTGAAATTTTTGATCGGGGGAGAGATCGTGATTTAAATCTCAAATCTGTTTTAGTCCTTTTAAGGCACTCCTGCCTCCATGTGCCAAACGATTTCAAATACACAATGCACATGTTGAGGAGGAGGATTTATCCAAAAACAAGATGAGTATTTAAACCAAGCGCATTTTCTCCCATGTTTTCTAAACCTCATTAAATCACTTGAGATCCAAAATCTCAAAGGGTTTGATATTTTTGATCGGGGGAGAATTTGTGATTTAATATGAAATTTGATAAATGGTGATCATTTGATTCAATGTGCTGGCTCTCTCTAATATGTGCTAAACTCTTTCATATATTGATGCACATATTGAGGGGGAGCGAATGGTTTCTTAATGGCTTGTATGATCGTGAAAGTACTTAAAAGAACTCTTTCCTCTATGTGATAAAATGATTTCACTTATCCTATGTACATATTGAGGGGGAGAATTTTACCAAGAAAATCAAATGGCTTTTTCGTATGAAAATTGTGATCAAAGAAAAAATTTCAAAGTCCTCTTGCCTCCTTGTGCTAAACAATTTCTAAATCATATGCACGTGTTGAGGGGGAGGTTTTCTAAATGATCAAAACTATTAAGGTACAAAATGCTTTAATCTCGTATCACAAGTACCTTGATTGTTTTTCCAAATGATTTTTCAATTGGTTTCAAGAAGAAAAGAACATTACCAAAAGACCGACCAATTTACTTTATGCATGGTGTTATAAGGATGGTGAGGTTAGGTATTAGTTCCCACGATCCGCCAGAATCGGAGGGATCTACCCAGGGACAATCCACTAGATAGTGTAGAAGTCCTTAGGTATATTGAAAAAAGGAGAAAAATGAGAAATGGGAAGAGTGCCGACTGAGTCTGAGCTAGTACTGGAATAAACCCAAAAAGGTTCTAGTTATGAAGTCTCGGTAAGCACTGAAGGGGTTGAAGAATGAAAAAGAAATGAAATGAGAAAAGGCTGAAAAGAAATAGCCCTCCAATAATTCAACCTTAGGGCAGACACCGGGTTCAATACATATGCTACTGGTGGTTACTAAGGTAACACTTGTATTGAAGACAAGACGTCATGGACCCAGTGACGCACTGCACTAACCTTCCCAAGCTACTCAAGTTCCTCTTAAAAGGGATTGTTTCATTCTCACGGGGAACCTACATAATCTATCGACTTTCTCTTAGAGATAGTTGATATTGAAGAAGGAGACCCTCTCCCTAGTCTCTGGCATAGGAACCAAAAGTGCACTATTGAGTCTAGAGCCAAGAGATCATCCATAATATCTCATTAGGACACTAAATTCTTGAAGACTTGCTGTTTCACACAATGTGGAAAGTAAGAATATATTAAGAGTCCTACGCATTATCCTTGTGGTATTGCCAGAACATCCGAGTGATATGTAAAAATATTCACAATGAAGATGGAAATCCTTCTAGAGCTAACATCAAACAAGCTCTTGGTGGGTGACATGTGAGATCTTCTCGTAAGCTCAAACTTGTGACAACTGGATAGAAACGATGGGGAGATTCAATCTTGAATCAACCTTGGTCCAGGAATGGAATTGACGAATACTTTTGGAAAAACCGTTCGATGTGCAAATCTTCTTTTCTCTAGCACATCGAATGTGTATTTATGTTTTCAAACACAAAAAGTATCTCTGATTGAAAAAATACTTTTGGAAAAACCGTTCGATGTGCGAATCTCTTCTTTTCACTAGCACGTCGAATGTGTACTCTTTTCAAATACAAAAAGTGTTTTTGATTGAAAATTGATCTTTCTCATAAAACCTTCGTTGTATTGCAAAACTCTTTCTTCAAGCAATACACGATTGTTTTTCAAATCATTTTTCATCAATCAGTGAATCTCAATTTGCTGGTTCACTCACTCCGTGTTGTCTTCTTTGAGACGTTCCGGTTTGAGAACAGCTAGAACAGCTACGAAACCCTGTCAAGGAGATTCTTAGGAATCCTACCTGATCACAGGCAGTACTTGTACTGATCAACGGGGAACCGTGGGCCGTGTACCTCAATTCAACGAAAGTGATCAAAGACACTTTCGTGTGTTTTATTGCTAACTATTGTTTGCAGGTACATTTGGACGGTTGCAGCTGATCAGAATTGAGGAGTCAATCCAAAGCCGCATGCTCACATTATCCACTCTTAATTGAAGAAATCATGACTGGTGCATATCTACATAAACTGGTTCTGATATTTTTATACTATGTTTCTGCTACGTTGCTGCAAATATCATGAACCAGTAAAGCTTCCGCTACTCTGATGGAAAGATGTCATGATTCAAAAGTGTGAGCATGTCGGTCCAAAAGTCACAACATCACATGATGGCAACACAATAAAGGGTGATCCAGACATTTACTGTGGCTGATGATCTCAAAGAAAGCTCGAAGATCATCAAAGATGTGGATCAGTTCAAAGACCTCCACTTAAAGTACAAAACTATGCGGACTTTGAAGAATCGCTACTAATGCACAAAGAATGCGGAATTTGAAGAATTGAAGTCTACGAGCTTGGAACTAAAGTCAAGAATAGAATGCTAGGATTCAAAATGTAAATCATGGGGTGACCTCCCTTAGGGGGAGATTGTTAGGAATTGGAAATTCCATATTAAAGTGTCGGTCACCCCAATTATGGTCTAGCATATTTTAGCTCGTAGACTTGTAGTTATTTACGTTGTTTAGCAGTTTATTAGTTAGTTTGTAGCGTAGTTTAGTTTAGTGTAACACCGTGGAGGAAGGACGGGTCTTTACCCACTGTATGCCTGATCCACAGTCCGACAGGAGGACGTTATGTTTGTAAGTATAAATACCCCTTCCATCCATGGAAGGGGTGGTGCT
The DNA here is from genome assembly GCA_019973895.1 of Chrysanthemum seticuspe. Classification (NCBI taxonomy): domain Eukaryota; kingdom Viridiplantae; phylum Streptophyta; class Magnoliopsida; order Asterales; family Asteraceae; genus Chrysanthemum; species Chrysanthemum seticuspe. The sequence goes on along the minus strand of BPTQ01000006.1, from coordinate 233,076,703 downwards.
TTCAATCTAATATTTCACAATTTGTGCTACAAGTCTCTATCAAGAAAACACCTATCTCTCTACTTTCTCTCTCTAAAATGTCTAACATGTATTTTGATCATCCAAGACCACCCGAATCATCAAACACAATAATATATCGATCCTACATGCTCAGTGTCGCATTAAATTGTGGATTTTCAAGAGGTGATGTACGTCTTATACTTGATGGTTGGTTGGATGAAGAGTATAGAGTACTTAGAGATTCAAAGGGGGATGAACTCTCGGCACCGCTTTTTGTTACATATGTGCAAGTTTAAGTCACGAGATCGGGTTAATTCACTTCAGGGTCAAATTCATCATATTGGGTTTTCTCCATCAACTGTCACGACAAAGAGCCTACTGAATGATAATGGGGTTGATAAACAAGTTAGCCAAGAGTAGATGAAAAGAGAGAGATTATGACGTTTGAACACAACAGTCCAAGCCTCGTTCCTCAAAGAAAAGAAATATGTACGCTTCAGTGCATATTATCTTTGGAAGAAGAGAAATCTTCTTATTTATGACCATTCTCATCAACATGCTTTATACTTTCTCCACGCACTTTCAGTTATCAAGTGAACCGGACTATCGTTGATTGTTCTCTTATTCCACTTGCTCAATTAAAATGGCGATGGCGACATCATTTGCAACCTTTGAGGGGGAGAAGTGTGAAAAGACTACATTTTAAAGACATTCACTTGTTTAATCAAGAATGGCATCTCCGTATGCAATTCTTGAGGGGGAGAAGAAGTATGATAATTCCATGTTGAGTTATATTTGAGAATATATGGTCATACGGCTCCTAACTCATGTAAGAACCGAGCTTCTTCTTATCGGGTCATCTTTACATGGAGTTTCTTCTAAGATCCACTGGTTGACATCTTCTCACGAACTGATGAGTTTAACGACAAAGTGCTTCCAGTTGCGGGGCTGATTTCATTGACGAACATCTTTCTGTTCTTGTTTGATTGGGAGGGATTTGAGTTAAGGGGATTTGCTATATACAAGTTAACGGGAATGTATTTGGTGAGAAGAAGATGTTAACTTTCTATTCCCCAATTGGACAATCTTGAAGAAGGTCGAGTCTACAGTCGGTTCTACAATTTCTGCTACATGTTAGAAGACTAAAGATGGTCTCTGGTGATAAAAGAGGTACACAAGTGTGTGATGATTTCGATGATATCGCAATCATCAGGGGAGAGAGATTGTGTACATTGGGGGCGCTCAGTTGTTTTACTAGAGAGCTTAATCAGTGATTCAGAGATATAATCAATTATTCCGGAGTTGACATCCGCAGAGATAATCAGTGATTCGGCCTGCTACTTCAATGTTATCAGTTATCCTCTCTTTGGACATTCGGGTACTTCGGGTTCTTGAGCTTCATACACTATCATCAGGGGAGAGAAAAGTATACATCGGGTTATTCTTTGGCTATCGGACTTAATCTGCTACTTCGATGGTATAAGTTTATCTGTCTTCGGGTATATGTGTATTCGGGTTCGTGAGCTCTAGTCTAAGAGACTGACTGCATCACTTCATCTACTTGGGAGAAGTGGTCTCTTGACAACCTTTTGGTATGGATCGCTTCAGACTTCAGTGGTAATGAAATGTGAGAAGATTATTTAAGAGTGGGATGATACGTTGCTGTTTTTGTTAATGATATAACCCCGAACGAAGAATCACAAAGATCATTATTAAAAAGGAGCGGCAAGATCGATGATAATGGTGTGCTTCTTTGTGCACCTGGCTAAGGCAAACTTGAAATAGAGCTTCGAATCTGCTCAACAAAAGGATTTTCGGCTTGGGGGGAAGCTACTAATGTCTCACTTTCAAATGGCTCAATTTCTCTCTTCAATTCAAGAGCCTTGGAAGCTTTGGTGGTGAAAGTTTAAGAGATGACGATTTCTATCTTCTACAACGGGGTTGTTCGATATTCTTATCTCGGTACTCGTATCAATATCTTCTTAAACTATATCATCTACTCTATCTTTGTAAATATTTTTCAAAAACCAAAATACAAAAATATAAAACCTACAAAAGAAAATAGACAAATATAAAACCAACAAAAACCCCTAAAAATCAGAAAATTTGAAAAATACCAAAAATATTGTTTTTCAAAGACATGTCTTCTGGTATCGATAACATCTACGGTCTTAGAAATGTCATTCAATAATGGCACGGGACCATAGATGAAGTTCGATCAGGAGGTGTAAATATTATTTTCCAAAACATGTCTCAAAAAATGGCTTGCAGTTATTTCGGACTGTAACCCGTGCTAAAACTATGGTTTGCTATTATTTCAGATAGCAACCCGCTCTTCAAAAGAAGGAAAGTGCTACGCTAAACCAATTTCCAAAAATATCATGCACTTATCCTAAAACATAATAAGGAAAGTATGTCGAATGACTGCTGTTCCTAATCAAATATTTTTCCTTCTAAAATTCTTCAAAAAAATATTTGTTTTAACAAATGGTGGAAAATGAGTTGCTTGAAAATCAATCAGAATTGTAGTTTACATAAATTTGCAAACTCAATCAATGACTTCGTCGTTTTTTAAAACTTTTCAAAAAATGAGTCATTGACTTAGGGGGAGAATGTTTTCAAATCTATATCATCTATCGGGCTTATCTAATTATCCTATATACTTAAATGTAAAAGATGTTTGCCTACGTCGAAGGACTAGGAGTCTAGGATATGATTATTATGATTAGATGATTAGAGTTTGATAAACACATAATTCCCATGCCTTTTATGATCTGATTGATATGTTGGATTGACTTTTATTAGTTGATTGTTGTTTGGGTGTTGTCGACCACCATATATCTGTTTGTGTTGACTAACGTATGCAGATAAGATGGTTTATAAGAATGTTCCCGATCCGGATCCCACAATAGAAGATGATTGGATGCCGAAAAGAAAGGGTAACTATATTTTGGGTAGACAAAAGAAGAAACGGAGCTTAATTGGATCCCTATGAAGAGTTGGCATGATAGATGCAACGTCAGAGGTCTCACTGCATCAGCAGATGTTTTTTTTTCAAGCCTTACAGCAACAACAGAAGCAGCTCAACCACCTAACGTATCTTTGTGCATGAAAAAGTAGTGGATGATACCATTTTTCTTAAAACAATTTTGAAAATAATGTTTTAAAAATGGAAAAATATTGTTTTGAAAATAAATTGGGCTTAAATTTTGGAAATCAACCGGACTTCATTTTGATAAAACAAAGTCACTCAATCAAAGACTATGGTCATCAATTGAGGGGGAGAGTGATTTCAAATTAAATATTTTTAAATGATATTTCATCTATCAAGTCTGTTTGTACAAAATAAGTGGTGATCTAAAGATTTAATGTTATGTCATGGTATGATTTTCTTTAAAACTCAAAGATCTTATAAAATGAAATTTTTTGTGTTCTTTTTTGATTGTGAAATTGTTTTATTTTACTTAAAGATCTCTTAAAAACTATCATACCTGACACTAACAATCTTTAATGTCTTAAATTGATCCTTATCAGTCTATTTCAAAATTAAATCATGTCACGTCTTTCCCCAAAATCTTTTAAATGATTTAAATTAATTGGGATCACAAATCTCAAAATGTTTGAATTTTTTGATCGGGGGAGAGATCGTGATATAATCTCAAATCTGTTTAAAGGGTAATTGTTTCAAAAGCACTCCTTCCTTCATGTGCCAAACGATTTCAAATACATGATGCACATGATTGAGGAGGAGCATTTAACCAAAAACCAGAAGAGTATTTAAACAAGGCCACATTTTCTCCCATGTTTTCTAAACCTTATTAAATCAATTGGGATCCAAAATCTCAAAGGGTTTGATATTTTTGATCGGGGGAGAATTTGTGATTTAATTATGAAATCTGATAAATGATGATCATTTGATTCAATTGTGCAGGCTGCTCTCCCATATGTGCTAAACGCTTTCGAATCTCGAAGCACATATTGAGGGGGAGCATTTCAAAAGAAAATAAACTATCAAGGTACAAAGATTTCTATGTTTCTACATAAAGTACCTTGATTGATTTTCTAATGGTTTCTTAATGGCAAATGTGATCGTAGAAGTTCTTCAAAAACCTCCTTTCTCTATATGTTAAATGATTTCAAATAACCAACATACATTTTGAGGGGGAGAATTTACCAAGAAAATCATAAGGCTTTTTCCACGGAAATTGTGATCAATAATATATTTCAAAGAACTCTTGCCTCCATGTGCGAAACAATTTCAAAATCATAAGCACATGTTGAGGGGGAGCATTTCTAAACGATCAAAACAATTAAGGTACAAAATGCTTTGATTTTATATCACAAGTACCTTGATTGATTTTCCAAATGATTTTTTAATTGGTTTCAAGAAGAAAAGAACAATACCAAAAGACCGACCAATTTACTTTATGCATGGTGTTATAAGGATGGTTAGGTTAGGTATTCGTTCCTACAATCCCGCCAGAGCTGGAGGGATCTACCCAGGGACAATCTACTAGATAGTGTAGAGTCCTTAGGTATATTGAAAAAAGGAGAAAAATGAGAATATGGGAAGAGTGCCGACTAAGACAGAGCTAGAACTGGAACAACCCAACAAGGTTTTAGTAATGAAGTCTCGGTAAGCACTGAAGGGGTTGAAGAATGAAAAAGAAATGAATGTGAAAAGGGTGAAAAGAAATAGCCCTCCAATAATTCAACCTTAGGGCAGAAACCGGGTTCAATACATATGCTACTGGTGTTTACTAAGGTAGCACTGGTATTGAAGACAAGACGTCATGGACCCAGTGACGCACTGCACCTAACTTCCCAAGCTACTCAAGTTCCTCTTAAAAGGGCTTGTTTCATTTCTCACGAGGAACCTACATAAGCTATCGACTTTCTCTTAGAGAATGTTGATATTAAAAAAGGAGACCCTTTCCCTAGTCTCTGACATAGGAAACCAAATGTGCACAATTGAGTCTAGAGCCAAGAGATCATTCACACAATATCTCATTAGGACACAAAATTAATGAAGACTTGTTGTTTCACACAATGTGGAAAGTAAGTATATATTGAGAGTCCTACGCATTATCCTTGTGGTATTGCCAGAACATCCGAGTGATATGTAAAAGTATTCATGATGAAGATGGAAATCCTTCTAGAGCCAACATCAAACAAGCTCTTGGTGGGTGACATGTGAGATCTTTTCAAAAGATCAAGCTTGTGACAACTGGATTGAAACAATGGGGCGATTCACTCTTGAATCAACCTTGGTCCAGGAAATGAATTGACGAATACTTTTGGAAAAACCGTTCGATGTGCAAATCTCTTCTTTTCTCTAGCACATCGAATGAGTATTCATATTTCAAACACAAAAACTATTTCTGATTGAAAAAATACTTTTGGAAAAACAGTTTGATGTGCAAATCTCTTCTTTTCTCTAGTGCATCGAATGTGTATTCTTTTTCAAATACAAAAAGTATTTTGATTGAAAATTGATCTTTCTCATAAAACCTTCGCCGTATTGCAAAACTCTTTCTTCAAGCAATACGCGATTGTTTTTTAAATCAATTTTTCATCAATCAGTGAATCTCAATTCGCTGGTTCACTCACTTCGTGTTGTCTACTTTGGGACGCCCCGGTTTGAGAACGGCTAGATCAAGCTGCGAAACCCTGTCAAGGAGATTCTTAGGAATCCTACCTGATTAGGGCTGGCAATTTTGACACGAAACCTGTTAACACGACACGACACGACCTGGTCTTAACAGGTTCGTGTTTGACCTTTAACAGGTTTCGTGTCTTAACAGGTCAGACCTGTTAGACCTGTTAGTACCTGTTAAATAAAAATACCCTACTCATTTATCCGCCTCCCCAATTACAGTTAACTCATAGAAATAAGAAAAAGAGAAAACTCTCTCTCTCTTCCCTCTTACTCCATAGCCTCCGCCGGCTTCAACCACACACCACCGTCGGTCACCTCACCTCACCGCCCTCACCAAAACAACCCTCTCCTTCTCCTCTTTCCGATCCCATACATCACGCGCCTTGAAAATCGATACGGAGGAGGTAAATAACTAACCTGATCTTGTTAAATTTGTGATTTGTTTATATGTGATTTAGTAAATAGGACTAGTTTCATATACGAACATTGGATAAAGTTACGGGTGTTTACTGACATATAAAATTGTGAGAAAGGGAAATCTTTTAACCAAGTTTAATGGCTAATCAATAATCATGGGTGTTTATGTTTTCCTGTTATTGCGGTTTTACAGTCTGCTTGAGGTTTGCATATTTAAGTGGTCATATACCTGATCCTTGACAGATAAATGCTTAAACTTAACAGTCTGCTTGAGGTTTTACAGTCTGCTTGAGGTTTTACAGTCTGCTTGAGATAAATGCTTAAACTTAACAGATGTGCAACTCATATACCTGATCCTTGACCTCAGTAACAGCGCCAAGATGTTTTTACTGACTAAATGTATTACCCTATGACCTGCTATTGTTGTTGGTTATTTCTTGTAATGACTGAATGTCTCTATTTTGTAGATGGATTCTGAATGTCTCGAAATTGACCCACAAAATAATGAGTTTACACAACCTGATGAGGTCGAGTCCGTGGAAAAGGATGTAGGAGCCAAGAGAAAACGTAAGGATCGATCTATTTGTTGGAATTTCTTTGACAAAGATGAGAAAGGCGCAGCAAAAGGCAGCAAAAAAGTGCCATGTAAGTGCAAAAAGTGTGGTAATATTTTCTTGTATGATAGTATTCAAGGAACGGGTAATCTTAAGCGACACATGGAGAAATGTTTTGGTAAAAATTATCATGATGTTGGTCAAATGCTATTTAATAGTGACATGGCATTACGGTCATCTAGATTTGATCAAAATATCTTTCGCGATTTGCTTGTAGCTGCCACTATTAGGCATGAATTGCCTTTGTCATTTGTTGATTATAAGGGTATTAGGGATGTATTTACATACTTGCAACCTGAAGCAAGTGTGATTACTAGGAATACTTTAAAAGCTGATTTGTTTAAATTGTATAAGAAAGAAAAGGAAAACATTAAAAGCATGCTTATGGAATCACCGGGGAAGTTATGTTTAACTTCGGATTTGTGGTCTTCTATTACTACCGATGGTTATTTGGCCATTACAGTGCATTTTATTGACAAGGAATGGGTTTTGCAAAAGAGAGTCTTATCTTTTTCTTTCATGCCACCACCTCATTCCGGTGTTGCTTTAAATGCAAAAGTGTTTTCGATTCTTGAAGAATGGGGCATAGAAAAAAAGGTATTTTGTATAACTTTGGATAATGCATCTTCTAATGACCGTTTTGTTGAGCTTTTACGTGAGCAACTAGATACAAAATCACCACTCGTATCTATGGGTAGTTTTTTTCATATGAGATGTTGTGCACATATTTTAAACTTGATTGTGCAAGAGGGGCTCAAAGAAATTGATGAAGCGGTTTGCAAGGTTAGAGAGAGTGTCAAATATGTTAAAGGATCACATTCACAAGTAAGGAAGCAAAAGTTTTTAGACTGTGTTAAGTTACTTTCTTTAAGTTCAAAAAAGGGGTTAAGGCAAGATTGTCCTACTAGGTGGAATTCTACTTTCCTAATGCTTGATAGTGCCATTTATTACCGCAAGGCATTTGCCCATTTAAAAATAAGTGATTCTAATTATAAGAGTTGTCCAAGTGCTTCTGAGTGGGATATCATTGAAAAGATTTGTGTTTTCCTTGGAGTGTTTTATGATGTGACTAATGTTTTCTCGGGCTCCAAATATCCTACTGCAAACTTGTACTATCCTCATGTTTTTATGGCTTATCTTACTTTGCATGAGAGTATGAGTTCAAGTGACGAGTATATGAAAGATATGGGGAAGTCTATGATGGAAAAATTTCAGAAGTATTGGTCTGATTTTAATCTCACTTTAGCCATAGCCGTGGTGTTTGATCCAAGATACAAGTTGCACTTTATTGAATGGAGTTACAAAAAGATTTATGGAGACGGCAACCCTCAATATGCTGATGTTGATGGGTTATTGAAGACCACTTTTAATGAATATGCTTGTGATGTTTCCTTTACAACTTCAAATCAGGCAACTACTTCAAGTGTTCGTAAAGTTGGTGAAGAAACAAGTGATGATACAAGACGTCTCTTTGGAGTTAGAGCAAAACTTCTGGTAATTTTTTTTTTAATTCATATAATACATGTCGAAGTTGTAGATCTTGTACGCCATACCATATCATTGCACACATGGTATTTTTTTTTATCTACATTGATATATGATAATTTATTCTATCTATCAACAGTTTATACAGATAATAAATAACAGATAATAAATAACAAAGACAGTTTATACAAGTTTTGTTTTTTATCTACAATTTATTCTAAGCTAAAGAAAATTGTTTTTAAACAGATAATAAATAACAAAGACAGTTTATACAAGTTTTGACCTGTTTGTTTAATCTATAATTAGTGAAAATAATAAACCTTAGTTGGTTTTTCACAAATTACTTAAGGATAAATACGATTGTCGCAAAATGTAAATGTTAGCTGCAAATATTGGTGTTTTAAAATCAATCACAAAAAGACGGCTGTTTCCAATTAACCCTTGGTGAAATATAACCCCAAGATAAGTCGTTTTCGTAAAACCGTCACATCTTGTGCAAAAACATCACAAAGATATTATCAATGGGGCTGCTAATTTATAGCATTTGTGAACAGTCTCAATCAGCATGATGATTACTATGCCATGTATGATCTGTTCATGTAGGATTCCAACAGACCAACTACAATTTTGCTTAAGCTTTACTGATGCAAATTTCTAATCATTGAATTACTAATTTTGTATTATTACTTTATAGGATTTTGATGAGTTTCAAAGCAATGAATCTACAACCAACAAAAAGTCAGAATTGCAATTGTATTTGGATGAGCCAAGAATGGAAAGGACATTGGAACTAGATGTGTTGGCTTTCTGGAAATCCAATGAGTTTAGATATCCCGTACTTGCTAGGATGGCTCGAGACTTTTTGACAATTCCAATATCTACTGTTGCATCGGAGTCTACATTTAGTGCTAGCGGAAGAGTATTAGATCAACATCGAAGTTCACTTAGTAAAGAAACTCTTGAGGCCCTTATTTGCACAAAAGATTGGTTGTTTGCAGGTTCAAATGAAGTCCCTCTTGAAGAGCTCACTGAAGATATAATGTCGATGTCGCTTGATGGTGGTCCTGAATCAGGTGCTTCAAACTCAGTCAACAATCCCGATTCCCGGCACACTTAAAGATTTGTGAACTTTTGTAATGTTAAGTTTATTATCATTATGTATTAGTTAAGACTTAAGATTTGTGAAATTGTGATGTGAATATGTGATAATGTTCTGTATGTATGTTTCTGTGGGACTATATAGTTCTTTCTATGCATGTAAAGTGTTAACAGGTTCTTAACAGATCTTTAACAGGTTAACCTGTTAAAGTTCGTGTCGTGTTCGTGTTTGAGAAAATTGACACGATAAGCTAACAGGTCGTGTTCGTGTTTGACCTTAACAGGTTCGTGTCTTAACAGGTTCGTGTCTTAACAGGTTCGTGTCTTAACAGGTTCGTGTGACCTGTTATGCCAGCTCTATACCTGATCACAGGCAGTATTTATACTGATCAACGGGGAACCGTGGTTCTTACAATTATATTCAATGAAAGTGGACAAAGACACTTTCATGTGTTTTATTGCTAACTGTTGTTTGCAGGAACTGTTGACGGTTGCAACTGATCAGAGTTGAGAAGTCAATCCACAACCGCATGCTCACAGCATTCACACTTAATTGAAGAAAATCATGAACATCAAAGACATACAACAAAGATGCTTCCGCTACTCTGATGAAAAGATGTCATGATCCATAAAGTGTGAGCATGTCGGTCTAATAGTCACAACATCACATGAAGGCAGCACAACAAAGGGTGATCCAGAGATTTACTGTAGCTGATGATCTCAAAGAAAGCCCGAATATCATCAAGATGTGGATCAATTCAAACACCTCCACTAAAAGTACAAAGCAATCGGACTTTGAAGTATCACTGCTAAAGCACAAAAGATGCGGAAGTTGAAGAATTAAAGTCTACGAGCTCAAGACTGAAGATTAAATAGAATGCTAGGATTCAAAATGTAAAACATGGGGTGACCTCCCTTAGGGGGAGATTGTTAGGAATTAGAAATTCCATAGTGAAGAGTCGGTCACCCCAAATATAATCTAGCATAAGTTAGCTCGTAGACATATCGTTATTTATTAGTTTATTAGTTAGTTATTAGCTTAGTTTAGCTTAGTGTAACACCGTGGAGGAAGGACAGGTCTTTACCCACTTAATGCCTGATCCACAGTCCGACAGGAGGACGTATTAGTTGTAACTATAAATACCCCTTCCATCCTTGGAAGGGGTGGAGCTTCTTAATCTAACCTTTCATTTTTTGTTTTATCTCTCTCTAGAACTCTCTCTCTACTCTCTTCATCTCTCTAAACATGGCACTCTTGTTTCATCATAATCCTAGACCACCTGAATCATCTAACATCATAAAAGTAAGATCCTAACATGTTAGGTTTTATTTTCTAATAAATATAAATAGTTCGCCGCATAGGAAACTCATGAGTCTTTTCAAATGTCTTATTCCTAATGTTATCAGCTCGTAAACTATAGAGCGCGGACTTGGCTCGTAGTGTTCAATGTTCAGCCCAAAAAAAAGGTGCACGACGCACTATCCATTTCTATACTATGTATCTTTTTTAGCCAAACACTAAACATTACATTTTTCGCTGCTGACCTTTTTTCTGGAATTAATATACACATTAATCTTGAATATAACTAAATCCAATAAAAAATTATACACATCTATTAATTTTTTTATACGATACAAATATAATAGCCTATGCATATAATGGAATAGTCATTTTGTAGATCATACCTGTTTGAAGTAACATTTTCTAGCAAAACAGTGACTTCTCTTTAACGGCCAACGCATTGTTATATGTTTCTTTTGTCCTACACTTTTTCTGTTAATAAAAGAAATAGTCATAAATATAATATGTTACAAAAATAAATTAAAATAACCAAACCATGCACATACATCTACATCCTATATGAATTTCATTTTCCTCAATTTATTTTCATCGGACTGAGATAAAATCATACGAAAAAACAATCTAGAATTATCGTCTCTTTTATAAGACCAAAATGTTGCAGTTCTAAATACAAATTTATGGGAGAAAAAATTAATGATTCCACTAAACAACAAAGTGTTAAGTATTTCAAGTAATGTTTTTACAACACATTCGTGTGCTTGTTTGGTATGCATAGTCAGATAGACTGTGTGCTTGCTCGGATATTGTGTTGGCTACAAAACATGGTTGCAAATTATGTTATACATTGCCAAACGAGACTCAAATTTTTGTGAATGTATCATAAGAAACAGGAAATACTCGTCGGGGCTGCATTAGTGTAAATGCGCCGCCAAGATACGATTATTCTCAAACTTTGAACAATTTCACTCAAATAACTGATATACCACAACTTTATTTGCCTATCCAATTATGAATCTTTGAATAGTCGAGTCACATCAGCGTATTCAGAAAGACACAATAACGTGGGAATCATGTATGGGATTTGACACATGAATGATTATATACAATATGACTATACTTCTCTTTACTAACTGCACTTCACATTGCTTAAATGAACCCTTTAATAGCATCCCAAAACGACAGCACATGGTGCAATACAACCGTGTAAAGACAAGTATTGTATAAAAGGGAACTTCTGAAAGGATTATATGCAAACAACACAACGGCTTTCACACTTTCCTTCACATAAATGCTGAAGAGTCACACTGATGCACACTAAACAAAACAAGCAAGCGGAAATAAAATACGAGTTACGAAATGAAATGATGGTAACGTGGAAATGAAAATATAGTTTTATTTTCATTTAGAGGCTAAACGGTAATTACCTGAAGTATAATATTTATCCGGGAAAAATATTAGAGGGTAATTAATGGCAAAAGACAAAACATAAATCCCTTAGGGTTGTGTTCGATCAACCGACCCCAATAGGGAGGTCGAGGTTGATCAAACAAGAAAGGTTACACAACGATTTCCCACACCCCTCATGGAGAGTTATGAGGGGTATTTATAGGCTCATTACAACATAAGTATCCTACTTGTACAATAGTAGTCCCTGCAGGCACAACTAACTACATATCTAGTCCATTACACGTGTAAGACGTTATCTTTATAAAAAAATGAGGCTAACAATCTCCCTCCAAGATATTGTCACACGTGAATGGTTACAATGAGACCTATAAACAAAGTAAATTACAATAAGAATAAACAATGTTGACGTTGTTGAAGCGCAGAGTCTCTGTAGTCTAGATATTGAGGATGACTTGAAGTTTTCTCTTCCGACGATCTCGTCATTTGATCTTTGTAGCTATGAAATTCAACTGTAATGGTCTAGTTAGGTTATTACTCCCTCCTAACTAGTGAGCCTTTTTTATTTCTTTTATCTGCTCCCTCCCGAATCGACAACTCTCTTTTCACCAAATCTCTTTAGTCTTCAAACACGCAGCGGAGAAAGTAGACTCTTGATTGTAGCACCATGGTTGTCGTTCGAGGAACGTAACAACATAACTCACTTAGTATTGCATCCAAGTTGGTAAAAATCCCCGATGTACATACACTACTTCTCCTTCTTCGGTATTAAGCACAGTTCCCTCAATCAATCCAATCACGGAAGACGAAACACTACTTTCTTCATGTACTTCTCCCTCCTGATAGTTGCGAGCTATCGGATCATCATAATGTTGTGTACATGCCGTAGAATTACCTTTTCCTTGATGCAATTTGAAACCATATCTTTTTTAGGCAAATTTTCGTGAGAAAATGTCGCAAAAAATACTCTCAATACTTCTGTCAAACCAACCTGTAATCGAACCTCCTTTAAATTCACCGACTAATAATAATGACCACATATGAAGACAACCCGGTGCGACCAACTTGAAAAATAAGTAAACATCCCAACTTTGTGACTTAATTCTTGTACGATCTTCTTGAACAGTCCACAACTCCGTGTGACACTGAGTACTACAACGTAACTCCTTAAAGTGATAGTTATACACTGTGAGTACTACAACGTAACTCCTTACATCAGTTATAACTAGATATTATAGTCTTAATCGTATGAAAAAAATGCCCAGACAAGTTATCTTGAGACATGCAACCAACCACCCAACGTCTCAAAGATAAATAAGTACACCCGTGAAACATTACTTCAATTCCGAATAAGCAATACCGTACAAAAACCCCGTATTCATTTTTGTCAAAATATTACAATTCTAGCCGTGAAATATGTATCCCCCATGAATATTGCAATAACAAAATACCACTCTTCCAATATTAAAAAATTGTATCCAATCTTTTTGTAAAATATATCGGATAACATTTTATATTATCAAAACTTTATATCCAAATAATTAAAATTCGGATAATAATTGTGATAGTCCAATTTATGCTTATGTAACACCGCAGTCCAACCATGTCATAGCCTAATCCAAATCACATTTTGTATGACCAGTCCACGAATCTTACTTGTCAGCCCAATGCTCGAGTAAAACGACATACAAGCCCAATCCAATCAAATGTAATGCAAAAATCAGGTCCAATCCATACAAATGAAATACCAGGAGTAATAAGTTAACCCTAATCACTTCCACTTCATTTTTCTTAACCTAGCACACACACACTTCATGTGTCTGCCTCCCTCCATAAACTTTCTCACCTCTTCCGAATCCCTCCTCCATTTCCATCTCACTCGGCCATCCATACGCCGCCATGAGATAAACCACAACAACACATCTAACTCCTTATCTCTCCAAAACATATCAAAGAACACCACAGGGATGGCTTCAAGATTTTGAATCGGCTTCAAGATCCTTTCAATAATGGTCACGGGTAGGTGTTAAAGTTGTGATTGCTTTTTGTTTTCCATTTAAACGAACCAATGAAATGAAGTAACATACTTATTATATTCATTTCTTTATTTTCGGATAGCATCACAATTTAGGGTCAATGATGATTAAAGTTCAATTAAAAAATCTTTGAAAGATTAGGAAAAAAAATTGAGCAAACAGATATCCGTTTTTACTTTTCATTTCGTATGTAGATGTGATACTGAGATGTTGAAGAGTGTAAGATAGATTGGATTCTTTGTTGGTTATGAGAATAGGGTAGATTTGAATTTTTCGTGACTGATGTTGGTTCAAGTCTTGCACGAGTCCTTTTTGTTTTACACTTTGTTTCTTGGACCAATGAGGACTAGGTTTAGTCTGAGTTTGATGGTTTGGATCGTTGTTTCCATCTTTTTAATTCAATTTATTAATCATTTCATACAAAACACTAGACTGATGATGGTTATGAAACTGAAGTCATATAAATGAGTATTGGTATTCTGGTTTTGGTCAAGAATCTTTGGGTCAGTTTACGAATAGGTTATTCGTAACCTTACTCGTAAACATAGCCTTGTTCGTAAACCACAGTCTTGTTCGTAAACTTGCTTATTCGTAAACCTCCTTAGATGTAAAGAGCTTGTTCGTAAAAGTAAGGTCTTACTCGTAAGATCTTTCTCGTAATTTCTTACTCGTAAACCTTAGTCGTAAATGTGGAAAACGTAGGGGGGGGGGGTGTGAATACGTTTCCATTTTAAACTTAAAACTTTTGTATCAAATATAGTATAAACCATTGCATTTGCTAATCTTGACGCGAGGACGCATTCAATGCATTACGGCATGTAAGGCCAACCCCTTAATATCACATAAGATTTCGCAAGATTAATGGTTCATTATAAATCAAGTTTCACCATTATTAGTCCGGTTTGTTTTTCTTGATCAAGCGTGTCATAATATGTAAAGTGTTAAATATAATTTATTACTATATGAAATACCAAGTATACATCACAAATATAAACATCAATCACATAGACAATCAACAATATAAAGCAAGAATAAAAGTAAAGCAATAAGTAAAAGGATACACAAACTAACACGAGGATTTATAGTGGTTCGGTTACGAAGCTCCTCTTTGCCCTACTCCATTCCCCGAGTATCCAGCTCGAGAGTTACTTCACTAGATCAACAAACTCCATTCTCGGCGGAGAAAACCTTACACAACGTCGCCTATACTTTATCCGGTACAAGGCTAGACACCGAGTTCTTCCACGAGGTAGAACCAAACCTTTCATAATGTCGCCTACACTTTATCCGGTACAAGGCTAGATACCAGGTTCCATTACAAACGAGGAACCATTACCCAACCAACACGACACATCTATGACACCCGTTATGTTTTGTGGCCCAACATAACAAACCTTGTGTTTTATGGCACAAACATATAAACCATCTAATCTAGTTATGGATACAAGAAGATGATACAATACAAAATCCAAGACAATGTGTATAATGGATATGAAATACTAAACCAAACATCAAGAACACAAAGCATGATGTAGTTAGTCTTCCATGAATGAAGATGACAAGTTTCCCAAGCTTGTTGTAGAATATCTTCATGTGCTTATATGCTTGTGATAGAGGATCACTTCAGTAGGTAAGGATGCAAGATCTCTAGGCTTGCTTTGGAGGATCACTTCGGGAGTATGCTTACAACAAATGAAAGTTAGAAGCATTATGATCATATGAGATGAGGGTGTTTTACATGTTTCCTACTAATCTAAATATGTTAGAAATGGTGGAGAGAAAGTATGTGTAAAGGTGTGAAGACATGGTGAGAAGTGGTTTGCTATTTATAGGCAAAAAGACTAAAACATGTTTCTGCCCCAAGGATCCCTTCTGAGAGGGATCCGCCTGCCTAACCCAAAGGGATCCGGCGGAACCGCGGTACTGGGCAACAAATCCGGGTTTTGGGTTATATATCGTGTTATGGGTTATGGGTTATGGGTAATGAACCATGGGTCATGGACTTTGGGTCATGGGTACCCAACAAGATACAATGTATATAGACAATGGGTTATGGACTTTGGGTCATGGGTCATGGACTTTAGGTCATGGGTCAAGGGTTTTAACCAACATGATTTCATGCATGATGTCATGCAATGGGTCATGGGTTATGGATCATGGGTCATGGGCATGGGTTATGAATTATGGTATTTACCCAACATATTTACTTTTGTTTATGTATTTTATAAAATGTAAGTAACCAAGATTACTTAAGTGTTTTATATAATGGTTTTAGTTTTATATAAACTATTTAACTAAACATGTTTAATGGTTTTGTTAGGGGTTTGATCATAACGCAACATAAAAAACATGTACGAACCTGTGTTGTAGCATACAAGGACTTGAGTCGTCAAGAAGTGTTGAAAGTATGTTGAGAAAAAATAATATTACGAGTAACTTATACATTTTACGTCATGTATTACAAGTTACATGTTTGTCATCAACAAAACAAACGAGACTGTATAGATTAAATATCGTAATATTTGCACTAACAATCTCCCCCTTTTGATGATGATAAAATGTATGTAAACATAATAGATAGGTAAAATGGCAAAGTTACTTGTGTTTTTACATTACCTTCTTCGTTTACACTATTCTCCCCATTTTGTCGAAACAAAAAGGGTGTGTCCTTGGAGTTTAACTCCCAAGAATGGCGAGCTTGTATCATCCCTAGTAAAGTTAAATTGAAAACACCTTATTGCTTCCATTGTTGTACATAATTGGCACACCACTCCAATACCTTCAACATGAAACACTAATGGAGGAAGAGAAGAATTATCAACAAGATTAACTTTAGTGGTCTTGATGATGACGAAGCTTAGCAACTCATGACCTTAAGCTTGCACGTCTTCAAGAGGTTGTGATCTCGCCTTTAAGAGGAATCTAGAGAACACACAAAGAAAAAATTCATAAAAAGATCCTTTAAATTATAACCATTGTTGCCAACGGATTAATGGATCAAATTTTGAGGCTTAACCTACATCAAGGTTAGTGTTGTGGAATGAAATAAAAAAAATATATGATGAGAAAGAAATCTCCCTTTTTTCGAAACACAAAAGAATTTTGAAGAATGAATGTGTGCATGCTCCTCCTTGACGATTGCTCCCACTTGTTAAGGGCATCAAGTATTTTAGGAATGCTAAGATGAAAGTATTGCAATATTTGCAATGTTTTGGCTTTGACAAAAGCTCCCCTTGCTCGAGGGCAACAAGTACTCCTAGTGTGTTTTGAAAATCTACAAAATAAAAATAAAAAAATAGTGCAAAGATATATTCGTCCTTAGACGAGTAAGTCATATGATGCACTATGTAGATGCTCGATGGAAGCTTCCCCTTGCTCGAGGGCGTCAAGAAGAACCTACAAAAAAATAGGTAAACCTCGTCCGGAGACAAGTGTGCCATATACAAAACCATGTCTATGCATGAACCTACAAAGAAAAACAATAGTGTAAAATTTCGTCCATAGACGATAATCCCATACACATCAAAGTGTATATATATGAACCTACAAAGAAAGGATTATTGTAAAAAAAAACCTACTACTTGCATCATCGTGGTTGGTTTAGAGGTTGTAAGGTTGTTCAAGGTAAAAAAAATATATATATATTTGGGGATGAGACGCATTTCATTACGAAATTCACTTGGATTTTGACAACATAGATTTTTGTTGAGGGTGGTTGAGCGACCACGAATTGTAGTGGTAGTGAGACACTTGTAGGATGTGGTTGATACAAGTATGTTGTGGTTTGAGGTTGTGGTTGACACAAGTAGGTTGTGGTTTGAGGTTGTGGTTGACACAAGTACGATGTGGTAGAACATGAAACGTACTTCATAATGTAGTTCATGAACTAGACCTTGGACATGGTGATAATGATAGCAATCATCATCATGACTTAGAGGTATGGAAGTTGTGGTAGAGGTGATGAGAGGTCAAGTTTTACTAGGTAAGAAAGTGATTCAAGAGTAGCAAGGGATAGTGATGAAAAGTATCAAGGTTACTCTTTTTGTTGACTCGGTTGATGACTTAATAAATGATTTTTCACTAAGAATGACCTTGTTGGTTAATCAAGTACTTGAGGTGGTAGACATGATGACTTTGTGAGTAGTAACAGAAGTGGAGGAAGATGGTGAGGATGATGCAAGATTAGGAATATGAAAAATGTGCGAATGAGCACAACTTGACTTGATGATGAAATCAAACATTGTCAACCTACAAGAATCCAAATGAGTTAGTACAAAAGGAAAACAATTATACAAATGGAGAAATTGTTCGCATAATATCATGAAAGAAAAAACATAACACGTAAATAATCACACAAATGCAACTCATTTATAAACATATAATAAGCTCATAATCCTATGTGTTGAGCAAGTGTTTGAGTGGAAAAATAAAATTTGAAATTATTATCTCAAAGGATAATACAACTACTGTTTGCCCGGTTCCACGGTTCCCTCACTAGAGGGATTCGGCTAGTTTTAGGCTAGGGATCCGGCTAACAGATGAGGTAAAAAGGAGATGATTGGGTTCTAGCAAGGTCTTGTACCTACATATCCTAAGTTAGTCAGTCTATTAAGATGTCTTACATGGCATGAGACCTAAGTGGTCAAGACTAATGAGTGAGGTTTGTCAATGATGACTTTTGTAGGGAAAGTGGAGTTTTAGAAACACTAATGAGTGATCATGGATGACACTAAGTGTTTTAAGGATGGCTAATGATCATAGAAACCAAATGGTGATCAAAGGAAAATTTAGAAAATTCTTTAAAAATCACAAGAAATGAAAAACTAGTTTTTAGAGCATTTTAAGGTAGAGATGACTAAAATCAATTTGTCAAAATTGAGAGAAATATCAAACTAGGTGTTTTGAGATGAGAGGAACAATGTGTAAACATTGTAGCGAAAAGATGGTGAAATTTGAAGTAATGATAAATCAAAAACACCTTGAATGTGATCCTAAGTCATCCATGAGTGAATGTGAGATCAACTGAGCCTAAGGAAAGTTTAAGTGATCCTAATGTAGCATGTTTAACTAGTCCAATAAGGTCTGGAAGGTTGGATTGATGCAAGGAGGCTAAAAAGGAACTTTTGTCCACCCGGATCTCACAGATCCTTCACTTGAGGGATCAGTCTAGTTATATCCGAGGGATCCGGCGTCTGAGACAGATTTCCTTAACAGAATGGTTGCAAAATTTTGCTCTATGTTTTGAATTTTGAAACTAATGATTTCTACAGCAAACATACATGTATACAAGTTAAGCGTAGCAATGAGAGCGTGTAGAGATAACATATAGGCAATCAAATGAGATCGAGATCACAAATAACACTGAGGTTTAGCAAACTTAACAAGCACTATTCAAGAAGCTCAAAACAGATTTACGGTATAAATTAGTAAATCATTTACACTAACAATGGCGTGCAAGTTATGTGTCTAAAAAGAAAAGAGCACAAGATGGTGTTCAAGATAAAAGAGTTGTGAGATGCTAGTTTAGGACAATCTAGACTATATTTAGATCCAGAAGGTGGAGTTGTTGTTTGTGGAGATGAAGGAATTGTGTTTAGAAGAGTAAGTGTTGAATTTAGAAAGGCTTCAAGCTTCAAGATTTGAGTGAAGAACCAAAGAGTAACGCGTAAAAGTGAAAGAAAACAAGAAAAGCTTTACGAGTAATACCAAAAACACACTCCAAAAATCTATTAGGCGATTGATACCACTGTTAGGTCACCATGATTGTAGTAACACAAGTATAGTAATGATAGAAATGAGATGAGAGAAAGGATTTGGTCGATTATGTTCACAAAAGAGAATGACAAAGGTTTACTAGCATAAGTGAAATAATCAACAAGAATAATAGTATGTTACATGTAGTATTTACAGGAGACGATGTTAGGGCAACACTCCTAGATCCTTCCTTGAATCGTTTGGGCTGTCACATAGGCCCATGGGCTTACTTTATAAGCCTAGTGATATAAACTAACATATAAGCCTAATAACTAAGCAACCTATTACATAATTAAATGACTGACACTTGATAATAAATACACGTATTCCCATCATTTTAACTTTTTAACTTTTTACCTTTTTTACACTAATAGGTACTGCAATTTTTCTCCTACATATCAGTGACCATATAGGTCTGTCCATAACTTTATGTAGGACCAATTATACCTGGGCAAGCACGTAAAACTACAAAAAGGAAGTTGTCCATACCTTGGATCAGTTCAAAACTATGGGACTGTCCTTGGCATGACGCCTGTTTACTACCTACAATTGACATAAACCGTACATAAAAACCATTAGCGAATCACATGTTAGCTAAAAATGAAGCCAAGTAGCTAAATGATCATGGTAATTGACTTCCTATAGAAATAAATCATATACAATAAAGCATATACTAAATCGAATACTGCCACAAAACATAAGTTATGAGTCATTTCTTATGTACAATTAACTAAAATATTTATTATTACACCTCCAATAAAGGCCTTCACTTACCAAATTTCATCATCTTTAATCAAATTATGAAGAGTTCGCTTATAATAGGAGTTGGAAATTGCAATTAAACGAACACCAGTAAGAAAAAGTATAAATCTATATAAATTACTTTGAATCAATTAAACATTAAGCATCCACATACACACCTGGATCATCACTCTAAACACAATCAAAACCAAACCCTTTGTCGCTTTACAACTTAATGTAAAAAGATAATAAGTAATAAATTAGTCCACTCAAAACACAAATCAAAGCTAAATAATAGTGGCTTTACGCTTAAAACCTACATCCCCCTTTTTTTTTTTTTTTTTTTTTTTTTTTTTTTTTTTTTTTTTTTTGGGGAAATTCCATCATTCAATAATCAATTGGATGTTTGTCCATGTAACAAGGTTTTCGATAGAGCTTCAAACCATCTATAATGATGATGGAATAACATACCAAGGATCCCACAATTTGATTATGGGTTTCTTTCAACATCTACCATTTGAGTCGGTGTTTGTGTGTGTGGAAAGTTCTGGATATCATTATGGAAGCTCTGAATATTCCACCTCTTGGACCTTACACAAATAAACATTATCAATCAATATAGAAACGTGTAATAACCAATAGACCATCATCCATTAGCTAATGATAGTATAGCAAGCGATAAATTTCAAAACCAACGTTATAAGACGCATAAATCTTCTATTTTGATTATGTTTAATTGCAGACGACGTTATCTTCTTCATCCTCTGGATTCAATGAATTGTGATGGGTATTAAGCGGTGAAAACACATGTGGCATGCAATACACGTGTTTTGGCATTCGACTTTATCCAATAAAGTAACAATGAGAAGGAAGTATAAGAGTTTCAATACTAAACCAATCTTACAAACACAGGCCAACATGTTGGGCTGAGTAACAGAAATCACTGGGCTCGTTAACGGGCTAACATCAAAGGCCACTAACAAATAATATTTTAATGGTTCGCCGAGAACTGATATATAGAGTCGAGAGGTGAGATCAATAAAGATCACATAAAAATTAAAGATCAAATGGATCATTCTCAACCATTAATTTTTGATCAAATTAATTAAATTCACTTTCACCCTTATATTTAAAAATTAAATATCTCACAAACCGTTAATAGTTAGATAAAACTAATTATACCATTGCGACAAGAATAAAATTATCTTTCTATAGAGATCCAATATTGTATACTTTCGACGAAGTTATTTTTTATCGTTTTTTGCGGGTTTCGATATATTACACTATAAATGAAAATTTTAAAAATACTTTTTTGTGTTAACACAACCCGTAAACCCTAAAAAACCCTAACCCCTAAACCCTAAAAACCATAACCCCTAAACCCTGAAAACCCTAAACCTCTAAAACCCTAACCGCTAAACCAAAAAACCTAAACCATATCCGCTAAACCGTAAGAAACTTAAACACTTAACCCATAAAAAGCTTAACCCAAAAAAGTCAAACCCTTAAACCCTAAACCGTAACCGTCAACCCTAAACCCACAAAAAAGTTGGAAAAAAAATTTCGTCGAAAGTATATATGATGTAAGATATCAAATTAAAGGTAATTTTATGCTTGTTGTGACGATATGATTAGTTTCGTCTAACGATCAATGAATTATGAGATATTTAGTTTTTAAAAATTAGATGAAAGTTTATTTTATTGTTTTAATAGCGGTTGTTTATTTGATGCTTTTTGCCTTTAGATATAGATAATGACATAAAGGAAAAAGTGGGCATATGAATTGTAAATTATAATTAGGCTATAGCATATAAATAGCAAGTGAAGGTTCCCGCCATAGGGCATACATTTTGGCGCCACCCAGATCGATCTCTGAAAACAAAAGGAAGAGGTGAGCTAGGGTTTGGTGAATTGGAGACATGGAGCAGCAAGTTGGTGATCTTCTTCTCAACACGCTCAGCTCCGATGGCCAATTACGCCGTTCCGCCACCGATGCTCTCGACGCCCTTTCTCTCAATAATTCAACTTTCCCCTTTGCTCTTATCTCCATCGCCTCCCGAGGTCAGTCAGTCTGTCTGTCTTTTTTACTAGTTATGGTCAATTGTTATGTTATGAAGAAATGAAGGTATTGAAATATAGACTTAGATGTAATTATGCATATGTTAGGGTTTGTTTATTATTATACATAAGAGCCAAAAATTACCACTTCAAAAAACTCGCGCATACATGATATTGTAGATTACAATTTTTGTGATTGGATGAAAGTAAGGGTATGATAGGAAACTAAGTAAATCATTTGGATAACCACCTCGGATGGGCAAGAGTTTGTGACTTATTCTTAATATGTGAGAGGTCTCAAGTTCAAACCAAACAAACCTCAAGTGGTCACGCCAACATTCCCGAAAGGGAGGTCTTTAGTTTGTTTGGCGGTGGGCTCAAACCTTATGGATTAGTTGGCCAAAAGGTCGGAAACCATGGTTTTCCAAAATATAAACAAGGTGGCCAGTTATTATGGGATGAAGGGAGTACTTGTTGTACTGCTTAATGTAGTTAGAGTGGTTATATATGTTATTTACAAACTAGTTATGAAATCTACGTGTTATCATATATGGGAATTTCTTTATGTAGAAAGTTGGCCAGTTAATGATTCCATGTAATGTTACTACTATGTATGAAATTTTGGATGGGTAATTCAATTGCAGGAGGGGAGAATCAAGGTCAAAGTATCGCTGCTGCAACATATCTAAAGAACTTCACAAGACGGAATACGACTGAAGGCGTCTTAGCTTCAAGACCTAGCAAGGAGTTTAAAGATGTGCTTGTACGCACTCTGCTTCAAGCGGAACCTGCAGTTTTGAAAGTGTTGATAGAAGCGGTATGTGTATTCACTGTTATGTTTATTGTTTCATTTAGTACGTTGCTGACACATGCTGTTGCAGTTTCGTCCTATTGTTGATGCTGAGTTCGTAAAGCAAAGTTTGTGGCCTGAACTGGTACCTGAGCTTAGATCAGTAATTCAAGACAGTGATCTGGTTAATAAAAGTGGGATTTCCGCATGGAAAACCATCAATGCCCTTACAGTTCTTCAGTCAGTAATCAGACCATTTCAGGTGCTCTTAAAAAGCGTTAACAGTGGCTATTAACAATTTTGTTTGCAGTCCTTACTTTGGCCAGCTTTGATGTTATAACTCTTTTTTTTCCCCCTTCTTGCAGTACTTTTTGAATCCCAAATTAGCAAAGGAGCCAGTTCCACCGCAGTTGGAGCTAATTGCACAAGAAATTATAGTACCTTTGATTTCTGTATTTCATCAATTCGTTGAAGAACTGTGTAGTCAAAATAAAGCTGATATGAATGCTGAGAAGAGCCTTCTCGTAATGGGCAAGTGTATCTATTATGCTGTAAGTATACATGCTCAGGAGACGATAATTGTGACTTGTTACAAGTACTAACCATAAAACAGCATATTACAGTGACAAAGTTTTTGGTTGGCTTCAGTTGTAACATTTCCTAAATTTTGCAAAGACCTTTGTATTAAAAAAACAAACCAAAATTGATGGCGAAAAGAAACTTGTTACTATTTGCATTGCCGTATTCTCATAAGAACAAACTTAGCAGACATTTATCTTTGTGTTTATTTATCATATACTCATAAAAAGCATCTTATACCAATATAACAAGGCAGTCGCTGATCAAGTATCCAGATTCGATCACGAACCTTGTTTATCTTAACTAATATAGAATGTATTGCATAATCTTCGACTTGAAATTGAGTGTAATACTTTAGCATGTATGTTTGTTCTCAAACTTGGGTTTAGTTTGGTCTCTACTTGCCATTTCAGTAACACAAGCTAATCTTAAATAAATTTCCCCGTCTTTTCATGTTTATACCATGCCTCTTTTATTATTTATATTGCTGCCAGGAGTATTTATCGTTGTCAGCTGTGTAGGTGAGATCACATATGCCGTCTGCTTTGGTTCCTCTGCTTCCTTCTCTTTGCCGTGATTTAATTCGCATTGTTCACTCTTTAAGACTTCAAAGTTGTGATTCTTCTGAAGATGCGTACACACTAAGGTTGAAGACTGGGAAGAGATGTTTGCTCATTTTCTGTGCCCTAATCACCCGACATAGGAAGTTCTCTGATAAGTAATGCATTAACATTCTTTTATTCTATTAAGCTATTGCTACATGGGTCTATCGTGACTTATTTTAACCCATCTCTTTTCTACAGACTCATGCCAGACATCATAAATTCAGTTGTAAAACTTGTCAAGCTTGAAACTGACCTCAGTGTAAGCTCTCATATATTATGAATAAAAGATACTTTTGTTTATATTAGGTGGCAGCATAATGTGATTTTCAAAGTGGAATATACAGTTTTGATACTTCAGCCTTCTAGACATGCTCTGCTGCAAAACATATCTGCTTGATACCTATATAAAAGTGCCAAAAATAAATTAGATAATTAAACTTTGTAATTACTTATAGCTACAATTCGTATCATGGTTCCTGATATTTTGATAGATAATGTCAATCCATACATTCATTTCTGATTATTATGCTTCATTAGATGTTAGCCATCTGCAAGTGTTGTTTGATTTTCTACTGTTATCTGTACAACTCCCCTGCCCTCAATATGGTAGCGTGTTGATCTGATATGCTTCTGTTTACAGAAGCTGGATAATTTGGCAGAGAGGATTGTGTATTTAGCTTTTGATGTTATATCTCGACTCCTAGAAACAGGCCCTGTGAGTTTGAAATTTGCTGCATCAGCCATTTTAGTTCATTGCTTATATGATTTTTCTTACATTTGAAGAACTACTATCTGGGAACAGGGATGGAGGCTTGTCTCACCACACTTTTCATCTTTGCTGGAGTCTGCAATCTTTCCAGCAATAGTAATGAATGAAAAGGTTTGATATCTCACTTTGATTCATAAGTTGAATACATCTGGAATGGCGATGTAAATTCAAAACAGGGATGGTCCTATTGAAATACTGTTTGCGTCAAAGTATTAATTGCATGTGAGAGTAAGGCTGACATGGAAATAATTTTTTGTGGAATGGTCCATTTCTGGTGCAGGATATTACGGAGTGGGAAGAAGATGCAGATGAGTATATAAGAAAGAACCTCCCATCTGAATTGGTACGTATTTATTATTGTTTTTTTTCATGTTATGTTTGATCATTCAGTTTTTTTACCAAGTTGCTTTTATTTTGCAGGAAGAAATTTCAGGATTGAGAGATGACTTGTTCACTCCCAGAAAAAGTGCATTGAACTTACTTGGTGTTATTTCAATATCAAAGGTCAGTTCAATAAGTTTGTCTACACCTTCATATTGTTAGATGTTTGAAATGCTCTAAATCATGTTTGCAGGGCCCTCCTGTTGCTGCCTCAGTGACATCAAAGCGTAAAAAAGGTGAAAAGAACAAGCTAAAGGGCCGCAGTTCTATGGGAGAGTTGTTGGTGCTCCCGTTCTTGTCGAAATTCCCTGTTCCATCTGATGTAACTACACCAGTCATGATGAAAGCTACAAATGAGTAAGTTCCTGAGTCTCTAACTAATTCTAGCAGCAATCCGGATCTTATGTAGACAGATGTGCATCTTAACATTTGGTGTGGTTCATATCAAAGTATACAAAAATAACCGAGGGCTAAGAATTTTGTGCACAATCTTATCAGTATTTTCTAATTGGGACTGAAGCTGGCTAAATCACCAACTCTTTGAACTAACAATGATAGATGCAAGGCCCAAAAAAATATGGTCAGCTTTGCCACAACTATTTCGGTACCCTGCTTACTTGTAGTGAGATATCCATGTTCTCCATTACCTTTAACAAACCAGAAAGAGTGCATAGTGCATTATAGGCACATGTATGTGATAGTACTACCATGTCAAACCACCAACTCATCAAAAGTTTTAACTTTAAGTTGGTATTTGGAGCGACGACAGTCAGTTTCATCATTAATGCAACATCTTTTACATTGTGTAGCGTTTGGTAATTGTTACTCCCTAGGTTGATTATTATTTAAGTAAACTGTTTTCAAAGACAGAGACAATAGTTTAAGTATTGTAGGGTAAAGAAACTTTGGTTTATAGCTGGATGACATTGTATATTGTTTTGATAAATTAAATATGGGAATGGATGAATTTATTATGGAAAAGAAATGCAGGAGAAAACTTAAAATGGGATGATTAGAAGGGCAAATGAAATCAGTGTTGCAAAACAAGGGCTACAAGGCTGAGTAATCGGTGACTACTCGCTACAAGGTCAATGACCGATTAATTGCGGATTACTCACTACAAGGTCAAAACTCAAATCATATTTGGTCAAAAATCGGTCAAAGTTTGGGGTTAACTCGGACAAACTCAGCCAAAACTCGGTTTGAAGTATTTGAACAAATTTTGTTAATGTTTCTAAGCATATGTCAATGGTCCTATGTAAAATCTATAGTCCTATCAGTATGTCATACATATAATTTCGAAAGTTATATATAAAAGTTCCAATCCAATCAATCCCCGATTACTCCCTGCCTATACACGTTGGAAAACGACATTGCATACCTTTAATACAATCTTGGATCTGCCAGGGTTAAGGATTTAGAGACATGCCCCTAAAGCATCCTACATTCTAAACCGGGTTATATAAACTCATTTTTAGGTTTTACTGTAAGGTGGGTTCTATAAACCCATTTAGGTCTTACTATAAGCTGGGTGGTGACTCAGTGCGTTACTATCTCATCGGCAAGCAATCTATAAATTGCTCTGATGCCAAATGCACACAGCGCAATACAACACATGCATGTACACATATTTATGCATACTTTTTATCATTTTTTGCCCGTAGTGCACACATACATTTATATTTAGAATCTGGAACAATTTTGTTAGGTGGTATATACATTTACTTTAATGTATTGTTCTTAATAGGCAATTTTAAGGTTCTCCCGGAACCTTTTTTATATCGTTTTTGACTTTGTATTTACTTCATTTTTGCAGTTATTACGGCGTTTTGATGGCATATGGCAGCCTCGTAGATGTAAGAATATCTCAATTAAAACTGTTACATATTGACTTTAAAAAAGTTGGTAGGCATCACATAGGCATTATTTTCATGACACCAAAACCTTGTGATGCACACACCATCTCCTAGATTTTCACATTGCCTAACTAATATTATACTCAGTTTTTGAGGGAGCAGAAACCTGCATATACAACTATGCTTATTCGGTCCAGGGTGCTACCATTGTACAGTGCATCGTTTTGTCATCCTTATTTAGTTGCTTCTGCTAACTGGATACTTGGAGAGCTTGTTTCTTGTATTCCTGAGGTGAGTAATTTTTTTTAGTAATAGTTCTAGTTCATCTGTTCTTTCATTGTTTCATATATGCTTTTTGTTGCGTATATCTCTACATGTGGTACCTATGGTCTATCAAGCAGTTGACCATCATAACATATTTCTACTTGAGATTTTAAATTCTTTAATATATTCATAAGTTTCTTCCTTTTATTATTTTCAGGAGATGAGCTCTGACATCTATACTTCTTTGCTAAAAGCCCTGACAATGGAAGACATGGATGACATTTCATGCTATCCTGTACGGGTATCCGCTGCTGGTGCAATTGCACAACTTGTTGAGGTATGTAGCTTGTGCTAGTATATAACATTGATTTTGCAGCTGTTTCTTTCAGACGGTCCCTTCACATCAAGATTCTCATTTTGCTTTTGCTCCCTGCAGAATGACTTCTTTCCACCCGAGTGGCTGCCAGTTCTTCAACATGTAGTTGGTAAAATCAGAGACAATGATGAAGATACATCTGTTATGTTTGAGCTTCTTAAAACTTTGGTGGAGGCTGGAGGTGATATTGTGGCTCCTCATATCCCGCACATTATTTCAGTGCTGGGCGAAGATATTCAGAAGCATATCCCCCTTAGTCCGGAGCAATGGCCTCAAGTAAGCACAATTTTTTATACAGGTTCATTGTACTTGTAATTCAACATCCCCGCGAAGAGGAAACAGAAGTGCAAAAAATATCTGTGAAATGCTTGTCATGCGAAAAACATCTTTCCTTGTGTATGAAGCAACCAAAATGATATAATTTAAACACAAGGTGTACTTGTGTCTGAACTATATCCTTTTTCTGTTGCTTCTTATTAGAGAAAGATGTGTTACACATAATATGCATTTCAATCATGCATCTGTTCCATCTTTCATGATAAGGATATTTACTAGTTATAGGCTTCTTTGTTATTTCACCAGCTCGCAGACTGCCCCACAGTTTATAGTAGAGGTGAATGGGTGTGCCTCCAGATTAAATTGCATATGTGAATATATATCAGCTAGGATTTATGACTGTAGTTAAGATCTGCTTCAGCTTGTAGAACCCTTGTTCCTCGTGTAATTTATAATATTAAAAGTAAAATCTAATGGTACTCTGACTCCAGCTCTTACATTGTTGAAATTGAATTGTTAAGATACTGACATAAGTTCTGTTTAGGTGGTTGAGCGAGGTTTTGCAGCATTATCGGTTATGGTTCAGTGTTGGGAAGAATCTTTGCCTGAGGAAGGAGAGGATGGTGTAACAAATAATGTTGTGGTTGCTGGTCGAGCAACCATTGCCAAAGCTCTTACCAATCTCTTGCAAGTGGCTTGGCTTAGACCTGTTGAAATGGTTGGTTTTTAATATTCTATTTACTTTCCGGTATTCTATTATAATAAATAAGAAATGCACGTATAAATTCTCTGTTTCTAATAAGTTGTAATTGTATTGTTGATCGGTCGTCACCAAAGGTTGTTAATGGGTCAAACAATATGTACTCGTGACTGTGACATCCGATTTACCAGCGTTTAAGTGTTTAACTTCTACCCACATTCTATGTACTTCACTGTTTTTTGGAGTAATATATTTCCCGGGTTAAAACCGTTTACCCAAAAAAAGTGGTTAAATTTTGTTCACTATAGATGTCATTGACTTGTTTCCAATGTGAATTGTCAGGAAGGGGAAGTTACAGAATCGCTCTCTTCATGCTGCATAGATGATTCATCAACATTACTAACATTCATCATGTCTGATATTAATGGAAGTGATGTGGTTCAGAAGCAAAATGTCTCACAGCTGTTGCTAGTTTGGGGTAATCTGCTTCCAAATTGGGATGCTTGGGAGGAAGAGGAGGATTCATCTATCTTCAATTGCATCAAAGAAGCTGCTTATTTGCACAAGAGGGTCTCTTTGATGAACTTCATTGCCCGGCCCATTCCCTCACCTCACTTTCCATCCTTAACTCAGCGTTCTATTATAGAAGGAATATGTGGCTTTGTCAGCAATGCCTTTTTACAGTATCCATCTGCAATCTACAGAGCTGCGTCTTCGGCCCACATACTCTTGCATCTTTCAACCCATTCACCTGAAGAAGAACATACAATGCATGCTGTGGCCGCAGCTCTCAGCCGATCTGCATTTTCTTGTTTTAGAGAAAAACAATCAAAACCTTCTCCTCTTTGGAAGCCGTTGTTGCTTAGCATATCCTCGTGTTATTTATGCTATCCTGATATTGTTGAAATTACGTTAGAGGAGGATCAACATGAAGGCTTCAGAGCCTGGGCATTGGCTCTTTTTTCCATTTCTTCAAGCCAGTTTGAACATGGACTATCAACAGAGTCTGAAATTAAGTTAACTGGTAAATATCTGTTACTGTATTTTGTATTCTCTTAGTATTTATGTGTATTTCTGTCTGTATCTCTAGAAATGGCAATTTCAACCTATTACCAACACATGATTAATTTGGGTTTATGTTATCTCTACTTGGTAACACCGGTAACAAAAGTTAGCTAAAAAGGATATGGGTCGGAAGTTGAAGTGTATTTATATGAATAAAAGCTACATAATTGCTTTATTAAAAATTTAAAATAAAACTGGAGTATGAGTGTAATTATATAGTTTATCTAATCATATCCAACACCTTAACTATTTATTTCCAAACAGATAAGAAGTGTTTTACGCCGAACCCATTACGCAAAGTTTGCCACCTCTATTTATCTTTTTATGCACTCCCTACTTTCTTTCTGGAGAGGAGTTACATTTCTGCTTCTGTTTCTCGCAATCTAATTTATTCTTACAGCATCTTGCCAGTTCTGGTTAATGTTTTAGTAACTTTTGTTGTTCACCTTGGGAACTCCTCAACAAACTAACCAATGGTATATGTCAAACTTCTAGTGATGACATTAGCAAAGTTGATGACCCGGCTGCTTACAAGGAATCAGAGTAATGGATTATTGTGGGAGTGCTTTGCTGCACTGATGGATGCATCTGTGCGATTGAAAGAAGCTCAAGATGAGGAGGAAGATGATGATGAAAATGATGATGACAATGAGGATGAGGAGGATGACGAAGATGATGACGATGATGATGACGACGAGGTCTGAATTTTCTACCCGCACTCTTCATATTACTTCTCTTTCAATCATGTCTGAATTGGCATATATTATTCTGGCACTGTTTGTACTTGCCAGTTGTTTTGTTATTGCTGGATAGCTATCGTTAGAGGTGGCAAGATGGGCGGGTCTCGTAAGCTTGGTAACGGGCTCATGATGAAATGGCCAAGGCTGCTTGGCTTGACCTGCTTTTAGTATCTTGTCCATTTAGGAGGTTGCAGACTTGTAGGCATTAGTGCATTACTAATTGACTTGTGTGCTGCCTTCAACCCATTCCCCTTTTATTGAAGCTTTGTATCTTAACCATTTGAGAATTAAATAGCCCAAATCGACCCATTATTCAGTTCAAATTTTGTATTCTGCTTGCAATTTAGATTGAAAATTTTGTCTCCCTGGGAAATGGTGACATGTATTTTATCTCTTCATTCTTGGGAAATGGTGACATGTATTTTATCTCTTCATTCATTCTCTATGTTAGGATTCTGATGATGATGATGTACATGAAGAAACTGAAGAAGAATTTTTGGAAAGGTGTGCACAAGCAGCTATCGACTTGGAAAATGGGACTGGCGTTGAAGAACTAGACGAAGAAGATGAGGAGCAAGAAATAGAATTGGGTAACTCTACTTGATCATTTCCAACTATAGAAACATAGTTATAATTTTTGGATAGCTGGTCTGCAAGGAACCCTTCTGCAAAGTTATATAAATAGTTTTTATAATCAGCAGGCAGTGTTTATATAGTATAGATAACCAATCTGACTACCAAATAAATTTGGTCCTATGGAATTGCAAACATATAAACGAGGCACACCTTATTGTTATTGCAGAATTCATGCTGACCCTTTGTGTGCCAGAGGTGATTTTATTAATCAGATTTAAGGCTAAAGTAATGAAATCTGTGCAGGAGAGTTGGAGGAAGTTGATGCGCTAAGCGTTGTGAAGTCTTTGATCGAAAGAAATCACCAAATACTTTTGCAAGGACCACAGTTGCCACAACAAGCTATTTCAAGCTTCGTAGATGTTTTCCCTGAAAGTGCTTCATTCTTTAAGCAGTATCCGCGATAAGGTGCTCCAAAAGGGGGATGCAGTCTTTGTTTGCAGGTTCTGTTTTGCACCATTTTTGTATTTGAATTGAGAAAAGATTGTGTGATTGCTGTAGATTTGAGATGGCTTGTGACAATGTTATTCTTAAAATGGGTGTGATTCTTTTTATTTTATATGAGAGTGAAAGAGTTGTGCTTGCTTAAATTTACCCATACTTTCAATAATACACACTTTTTTCGGATTTATAAACTATTGACTAAAATACACCGTTAGTCTCTAAACTTGTTCATGCGCATCGTGATGGGACAAAGTTGGGCGTTATCATCGCTGGAGGTCCAAAACTTGTGTTTTATACTTTAGACTAGTCTCTTGATCAGGATTGTCATAGTCAACATGAATTTTCTGGCTTTACTTCGAAGGTATAATAGACCATTCATAATTTTAACCCAACCTTCAACCCAGGGACCAAATGTGATTATGCCTACTAGCCGTTTCTTCCATGATACGCTAGCATTAAATTTCGCGCGAACCAATACTCCCACCCAACAAACAACTTTACCAATCATAATAACACCATTATTCAGAAACGATCAATTGAAAATCGAAATCTTAATCTAAATCCTCATTTCCATAACTCAAAAGACCAACCCAACTTCCAACAATACCATGTCGATCGATCGTATTAGCAACATGCCAGATATAGTGATCAGTAACATTTTGAATCGGTTGCCTTTGTTAGAAGCGGTGAGAACCTCTAGTTTAGCGCGAAATCGGAGGTCTAAGTGGACTTTGCTCACCAATGTCATAGTTGATGAGGATTTCTTTTATTATTTAACATATGAGTTTGATGGGAGGCTTGTTACTAGACTCTTAAATCGGCTTATGGGTCCAATAAGAAAGTTTGTCTTCTTTGTAGAGCCAAGATCAATGCTTGGAAGAGACGACTTTCATTATGAAGAGATTTGTTATTGGCTTTTGTTTTGGCTCGGCATGGAATTGAGGAGCTGATTATTACAAACTGGTATGGTGAACGAGTTACGTTCCCAACCCAACTTTACTCTCGTAGGGAGTTGAAACATCTGGTTCTTCATGTTTGTGCTATGGCTACTTTGGAATATTTTCATGGCTTTCCAAATCTATTGAGCTTAGAATTGATTCATGTCACTTTTCTAACCGGTACAGTTTGGGAGTTTATTGCTGGTTGTCCCTCACTTGAATCTCTTAAAATGAATCGTCCTACTACAAACGAGATGAGACTATGGGATATTGCAAAAGTTAGGAATTTGAAGAAGTTAGATTTGTCATTCGGTCTTTATAATGTTGTGACGACAATCACAACATCCGATATCTTTCACCTCACAAGATTTCAAAATCTTGAGACCCTTACATTGGATTTTGATGATTGCATGGTAAGAACAATTTGACTTTTACACTTATAATTTTACAATGTTAAAGAAATGTGTAATAGTAATGAAATTTAATCTTTAAAACTTGTTGTAGTTGATACATGAAGCTAATTCTAGGATGAATGTGCCCTCTGTATCCCTGATTAACCTTAAGCTGTCCGATGTCGATTTTGGGAATAGTGTTATGGTATCGTTCATCATTGAAATGATTCGTGGATCTCCAAATTTGAAAATGTTGGATACCATAGTAAGTGTAATACTGTAATGCATATGTATCAAATAAACATTCCTAAATTGCCATGTTTGTGTATCTCAACACTATTTGATTTTTCAGGCTGCAAACACGCTTAGTGTTCTACCTTTGGAGAAATTTTCCTATGTTGTAGACAGAAACACAATCAGCCATGGCCAGCTACAGATTGTGGTGTTTCGAGCTTTTCCTAGAACAGAGCATGAATTAACTTTAATAAAGTTTATACTTGCGTGTTCCCGGTCGCTAAAGACAATCAATATCAAGCTCAGCGATACGAGTCATGATGGGAATGAAAATATCAGGAAGAACTGGGAGTTGGCTAGGAAGCTGTTGAAACTCCACCGAGCTTCCCCCACAGCCGTGGTAGATTTCTTTGAGTGGTTGTAGTTTATGTATGGGTTGAATACCCTATGACAATTCATGTTGCAAATTAGTTTTTGTATTTGGGTACAGTATTTGTTTATATGGTTTGCTTAAAATTAGTTTGTTCATATGTTGTTGTTTGTGCGTATTGTAGGTGATGCAAATTTGACATTCGAAAGTCAAAATTCCATTTAGCATTTCAATTTGATTGTAGAAAGTAAAACTGCATTTCCAGTTTACTTTAGTTAGTCAATACTTGAAAATGGTGAATGGCTATTTTGTACGTAGTATTTGCTTTTTGACTTTGTAAAGTCAAAATTGCAAAACCATTACTCAATATTTGTTTTGGATTTTATTGATATGTTTCAGAAGTTTGACTTAACAAAGTCAAACTTCTAATGGTTTTGTGTTGTTTAATCTTCAACTAAGTTGTAGTATACGTAACTTGGCAACTTGAGGGACCAATTGTGTATTTTAAAAGTGATTATTGGGCGGGAGTTTTAAGGATGACAACGACAACCAAGACAAATTCAGGGACCGAGTGTGAAAAAAAAGTCACTATTAGACCCTTGACCGTCTCTTACCGGATATGCTATTTACTTGTGCACACGAACCGATAAACCCATCCACCACTTTTTCCACACACAAACAATTTCCAATGGAAGATTTCCCTATTTTGAATGAACTCATGGAGATTGTCGGTTCATCCAAGTTGAATGATCGTATGGCAGTGTGGTTTGAAGAAGAGGCTGCACAAGAAGGGCTTTTGAAAAAGCTAGTTCGTCAGTGCATTGATCATCTAAAGAGGGGAATCATGAAGCATAGGGAGCTGATCGAAGAGAACGAAGCTCTGGGACCTCGGGGAATAGCGCTTGACTGTTTGGATGTGTTGAGGAAAATCCAGGCGAGGCACACACACCAACTTGTTCAATTCATACAGATTCTTAGTCAAACTGATGAAGCTGTTCATTTCAATGAAGGTTTTGTTAAGAAAATGGCTGAGCATAATGCCTGAATTTTGGGTATTTCATGGGGGTAGATAAATGTGGTCTTTTGGGTGCTAGTTTTGGAAATATAGGTTGGTAAAAAGGGTATGTAAGTTGGATCTTTTGTTTGGTTGTTGGTCTTGGTTTGATGTAGTTGTTTCTGATCTTGTAACCGACTATATTAATGATGAAATATCATCTAAGTTTATGTATTTAATCTGTTCTTGTATTGTGATATTGGGTGTATTTTAGTCTAATTAGTATCAGCAAAACCAAACATCCCCTTGTATCAGCAAAACCAAACATCCCCTTTTATCAGCAAAAGTTGTATCAGCAAAACCAAACACCCCTTTGTATCAGCAAAAGCAAAGGCAGTGGTTTAAAAATATGTGTTGAAAATACAAATGCTTTAGCACTAAATCATAATGTATTGACAATGTTGTATTGTTTAGGAAGAAATTAGTTTGGTGTTAGTGTTGACAGTGGGACTGAACACACCCAATGCCTCAAATTGTAACATCTTGAATTTTGACTTACCCAAGTCAAACAAATTTATGAAAGGCAACAAATTGTAACTTACTATTGTGGTATGACTTGGGTAAGTCAAACCTATTTAGAAATGCAAAATGATTTCAAGCAGTTACAATGCACAACCAAACACTATTACTTACATAAGAACCCAATTTTTTATTCATCGATTTCATGTTCTCAACAACTACAAAGTTTCCTATCATCTAAACATACACTTAGCTAGACCCACAACTCTCCCTATCATCATTTTCCTTCATTTCCTTCCTTTCCTTAAGATATTTAAACAAAATTTCCAGATTTGTAATCCTTTCACCCAAATCGTTAACCTTTGATAACACGATGTCAGCCTCTTCCTTCTCCTTCTTAATACCCAAATCCTTTTCATTTGGGCAGTATTCTTTCCTCAACGAACTCAACAAAGCCTTCCCCTTATCGTTTTGTGCCATTATAGTTTTTTTTTGCTTTGGGTAGAATGTGTGTTGCTTGTATTTTAGGGTTCAATGTTGTGTGTTGCCGGTACTAATATGGTTGAAGGTTGGGTTAGATTTTAACTATGTTGGGTTAAAATTGTGAATGGTCTATTATACCCTCGAAGTAAAGCCAGAAAATTCATGTTGACTATGGAAATCCTGGTCAAGGGACTAGTCTAGAGTATAAAACACAAGTTTTGGACCTCCAGCGATGATAACGCCCAACTTTGTCCCATCGCGATGTGCATGAACATGTTTAGGGACCAACGGTGTATTTTAGTCTAAACTATTATTATTCATATGGTTTCTAAAATATTTAAAGTGCATAATAAGCATTAGTACGTGTTGTCTCAACATTAACGTCATTTTACATGTCTCAAAGACTCGAACGACGCTTGTGTCTAGACAAGATATTGTCATATCAAACAGAAATTCATAACGATAAGCTTATTTTTCAGATATTTTGTTTTATCAAATAGTTGTCCATGCGGCCATGCCAATCGTTCTCCTCATTACTAAAGGCAATGATCGTCTATAACTACAAACCGATATTTACAAAGAAAACGCCAAACATGATAAGCTTGGACATTTCCCAAACACACCAGATGCAGGCAAAATACAATGAAAATATACAAGCATTATTCCTCTCTTAAGAAACATTCACAGTAATCTAACAATCACGTTTCATACCAGTAATCTAACAATCATGTTTCATATCGAAATAAATATACAAAAATATATTATCGTAGCAATATAAAGTTTATATTATGTAACATATATTATTGTATGAACATATACAAAAATACAAAAATTAAGTTTCATACGAAAATAAAAATTTTAGTAAAATAAAATATCGTATCTAACAATTAGGAAGGAAAATTGTATATATACATAGAGTAAGGATCAAAAAAGAATAAATGTAAAATGAGAAGAATGAGAAATAACCACAATGGCACATTTTAGATGCACATACAAAAAAAGATGCATCTCACATGAAATTCTTCATTTTCATTTGAAATGTGTGGTTGAAAAAATTTCTTCGTATATCTTGTATTGGCTCAATCTCAATAGATTCAACATTTATTATACAAGAGAGTTTTTATATTTTTAATTAATTTTTTTTTATTAAAATAAACAACTACTCTACTTTGTTATTACAAATTACAAAAAGTATAAAACAAAAGGATTGAAATCCTCTCATGTTTTATTTGAATATGAGAGGCCATGTTAGTTTTTTTCTTTCTTCACAATGATACATTTATTAAATAATGATCTTACAATGACTAATTTTTTATTTTTTTTTACTCACATAAATGACCGGATCTCAATATAAAACAAAAAACAAACAAGAGTGGCTAGAAACACCCGAAAATGGGCTAATATCATTTCCATGGGCCTAAAGCCTTATTCCACCACCAAACCACAATATATAACCACAACATTTCACAACCCTAATCCCACATCTTCACAAAAAACCCTAGCAGCAGCAGCCGCACCTCAAAATGCAGATCTTCGTGAAAACCCTAACGGGCAAAACCATCACCCTAGAGGTGGAGTCATCGGACACCATCGACAACGTCAAAGCCAAGATCCAGGACAAGGAAGGCATCCCACCAGACCAACAACGTCTCATCTTCGCAGGAAAGCAGCTAGAAGACGGCAGAACCCTAGCAGACTACAACATCCAAAAGGAGTCCACTCTCCATCTTGTCCTCCGTCTACGTGGAGGAGCAAAGAAGAGGAAGAAGAAGACGTACACCAAGCCCAAGAAGATCAAGCACAAGCACAGGAAAGTGAAGCTAGCTGTGTTGCAGTTTTACAAAGTGGGAGATGATGGAAAGGTGATGAGGTTGAGGAAAGAGTGCCCTAATGCTGAGTGTGGGGCCGGGACTTTTATGGCTAGCCATAAGGATAGGCATTACTGTGGTAAGTGTGGCCTCACTTATGTCTACCAGAAGGCTGGTGGTGATTGAGACATTTTTTCTTCAGAAGAATGGATGGTGATGGTCTGTTATTTTGTTAGATGTTTTTTAATATTTCCTATGAAACTATTGTCTTTGTGTTTCTTGTCATTTCATTTTCAGACTTGTTGAGATGTTATGGTAATCTGTTATCAAGTTTTGTTATGGTTTATGATATTTTAAGTTAATTAGTTATTAATATAATTAATGGTAATGGTATCATTTAGGCTAGTTTTGATGAAGATATATGTTATTTGTAGATGTTGTAAATTGTTTGCTTGATGAAACCTATGTATTTTTTGTTGTGTTGCTAAGATGTTTTCATTTTAATAGATGGTTTTATGGTATGTAGTTTTATTAGCTTATGGCTTAATGAAGGGTCAGTCATGTTTCATGGTAATACTTAGGTTAATTATTTTTGTGATAATAGGTAAAATTAGCATTCTTTTGCTTGATGCTTTATTGCATCTAGTTTGTGACTGGGTTTTGTTTTGGTGAACTTTGACTGGTTTGTTTGTTGGTTATGTTTTGTTTTTTCTTGACTGATAATGAAATATTATGATATTTTATGTTTTGGTTATGCTATATGCGTTGTGAAAGGTTGTGATCAGTTGCTTTTATTTAGTTATTTGGTATTTGAGAAGCATTTTGGTGATATTTTGCTATAAAATTCATTTCTATGGAGTTCTTTTAATTTTATTTTAGTGGTATTTTGTGTTATTTTACGCAGCTTTCTCATGGTTTATGAAATTTCATGTTAACTGGATTTCTAGGAATATATATTGTTTGTTAGCATCTGACTTGTGAAAGGTATTGGTGTTGCGCCTTCTGTTTATTTGTTTTAGGGATAACATGATAAATATTGTTGCTGTGCTCCATGATTAGTTGTTGTGAGCTTTTTAGCTTTATTGTTCTGTTAGACTAGCTTGATTCTATTATCCAGGCTATTTACAAAACTTTTTGGTGACACTTTGCCTCATTTTTCATGATCATTTGGTTGCTGACTGTACTGATTAGTTATTTTTGCTGTATGTTTGTTTGATTAAATTCGAATTAATCAGAAACGATACATGGTTGTATTCATCTTTAGTTATTGAGTGCTTAATTATTTCTTAGGAAGAATTTATCTGCATGTGCTTTCGAAATTTAGTAAACGCGTGCTTTGTTTTGAGAAGCTCTACTTGTTTCAAGTGTTTTGCCCTTCAAGAGAACTTGTTAGTGATAAAATTTGATATTTCAGCATGCAAGTTTGTTAGTGATAATGATGATATTTGAATTCTTATTGCATGATTACTTTTGTTCGCTATCTTGAGATGAATTTGGACTTGGCTAGTTTTTATAGGAATTTTTTATTAGGGATCTTTGTATTCATGATATTGATGCATCAAATTGGTTATATTTGCAGTAGTATCTGAGCTTGTTTTATACACAAACTGGCAATTGGGACAACTGTGAGATTGAAATGAAACATCATTACTTGAAACTTGAAAGAATGATAGACAGCAATACATTGTATGGCTTATTGTTTTTTGATTATCTTGGTTTAGTTCGGTATTATAGTTTTTTTTTGTTATAAGAATATGCAATATTCAATTATGTAAATTGGAATTTAAGAGGTCTTAAGTTAACCCGACTAGTAATCTCTACAACTGAGATAAGAGAGTATAAAAGTGTACTATAGTTGTAATTGCTGATAAAATACTGTTTGTTCATTGGTTGCTTATCTGAATTTTGATTTGTTATATACATAAATTGTTACCTCAGCATTGCTAAGATTTCATACATAAATTGTAGATCAGATTGGCTGTATTCATATTTTTTATGTGCTGAGGTTGGTTATACTTTTGAAAATTATATGGAAACTAGTTAACCACACATGTAAGAATAGATGTACACCTCTAAGATCTTGCATTTTCTTGTAATTTGACCCCTCGGCACATTTTGGAGCGCTGTTTATCTTGTTATGCAATATGAGCGTTGGCGAGATGGATATTGCGACTTCTCTATTAGCAATTGCGTATTTAGCCTGGTTTGTGAACTCTAAAACCTATATGTAAATTAACTGAAGAGCTGACAAAAAGAATATGGTATCTCTTTGCTGGTCACTTCACCATACTTGCATATATTTTGCACTGATGAAGCATGATAATTTGTCCATATGCTTTAAATTGCTCATCTGCCTGTGTTGGTTTTGTTTGGGCTCTTGCTATTTACCTGTTTTAGAAGCGTATATTACGTGGCCACTTCAGGATGAATTGAACAAGAAACCTCACACATTTTAGTGGTATTAGTCGCAAGGCTTTTACCATTAGGCCAGCCTTGAGAGCTCTAGGTGTCATAACCAATGTTTTAAAACCCGGGTGTTCGGTCGGTTCAACCGGTTGAATCAGGAACCGGATGAGAGACCGGGCCGGATGTGACCCAGTTTTTGCTTGTTTAAAAACCGGATTGAACTGGCGGTTTTCGATTGACCCGGATCAACTCGGTTCGATTAACTCGGCCGGGCCATACTTTCGTTTCAAGATAAAAGTATCATAACAAAGCTTTTTTGTTTCTTAAATTTGCATGCTTTCAATGAGTTAAAGAACTCGAAAAGAAATGAAAATGTAGATGATTATATTCAAACTTAAATTGATGCCTCTAGTAAGTAATACATTAAATAGTTGACTAAAAGTATGTTGTAACTTGTAACAATTAATAATGTCAAATGTTCTATTAAGAACACTAATTGTGATGCACAAAAAGGATAATAGTTAAACAAAAACCTGTAGACGCCAATGCTAACCAAAACAAAATGGTTTATATATAGTAACAGCGTAACACTGCACATTTAAAACATTTATCTACTGTTTGAAACTAACAATTGTTACATGTTTAAAACTAAACACTATCATTTTAAATTATCCATCTATTATCTTGGGGCTGTTTATAGGCCTATTACAATTTGGTGATGTTTTCTATTGAATTTTCAGTGTTTAAAAGTTGTTCGAACATAATATATATTGACGTTTTCGTTTACTCATAAAACCGGTTGGACCTGGTAGTTCAACCGGTTGAACCAGTGACCTGGTGAACCGATCTCTCGTCCAAGTCAATAAAAAAACTGGGTTTTAAAACATTGGTCATAACACCATTAACACAAAAAAGTGCTACCACCTCAGTGTAGAGCTGAGCGTCGGTCCAAAACCGACCCGAACCGACAAAACCGAAAACCAAAAACCATAAAAAACCTAAACCGAAACCGAACCGAATATGGTCGGGTCGGTTCGGTTTAGT
Source organism: Chrysanthemum seticuspe (assembly GCA_019973895.1). NCBI lineage: Eukaryota > Viridiplantae > Streptophyta > Magnoliopsida > Asterales > Asteraceae > Chrysanthemum > Chrysanthemum seticuspe. The sequence continues at coordinate 233,035,468 of BPTQ01000006.1, read as the reverse complement.
GTCGGGTCCGTCGGTTCGGTTCGGTTTACGTGTGTTTGTGCATGTTTTTGTCGGTTTTGGGTCGGACCGAACCGAAACCGAAAATCATAAAAAACCAAAACCAAAACCGAACCGAAAGGTTGTCGGTTTGGTTCGGTTTTTGTCGGTTCGGTCGGTTTTGTCGGTCCGGTTCGGTTTTGAACCTTCCATGCTCAGCCCTACCTCAGTGTATCCACATCATTCCCACTTTTAACACAAACACATGCACCAAAATACCCCCACACTCATAACATCATTAACACACTTTTTGGGACCCAGTATTTTTATTTAATTTTTCATTGTTCAAACAAATCTTTTATTCACGGAATACAAAGTACAATACGAAAACAAACAAATAATACGGAAATTAAAAATTATATATATGAAAAAGATTAGAAGAAATACGAGAATATAAAAATACATCAAATTATCAATAAATTAATTTTGTTGTTGTTGATGTCATTGCCACATACACTCCATAATATTTTGCTGAATGTGTGTTGCCTTATCGCTAATTTTTTTGCTTTCCGTCGGTGCACTTCGCACCTATCGATCCAAGTACGTTGTATATTTGGTTGCAGACTAATATAGAAGTTGTTGAATTCACTCGTCACAAACTTTTAATCTTTCAAAATCATGTTATGCATTATGATGTAAGTATACCTGATTCTTCTTATCTTGTTGACACCAAAATCTCGTTCGACATCCTTTCGTGCGCCTTCTTGTTGTCTTTTAAATAATTCATGTTTCTCGTTACATGCCACCGTAATTGATTTGAGAAAGTTGCCCACTATGAGTAAATCCCTTCAGTTAGGTAATACCCTTTTTCATACGTAACTCAATTTACTTCAAACAAAGCCACATAGGCGATGTCATTAAGTAGGCCGTCAAATAACGAAGAATTATATACAAATTAAATATCGTTATCCGCACCCGCTACCCTAAAAAATGCATGTCAAATCCACAAATCCTACGATGCAACAACTTCTAGCATTATAGCTGGGTATTTTTTTTTTTCACCTCTCCCAAATTGTCCGTGCCATGATTTTAGACAGTTTTTCCATTCTCAATGCACACAATCAATGCTTCCAAGCATTCCCGGAGACCCGTGAACCCTTTAATGTGTTGCATATAAATTTGGAATGTCTAAAACCCCAGGCATGTGCAAATCAATAATGCACTTAGTAAAATGATCTAGACAATCGCATGCACAATGTTCACCAATTTGTCGATATTGCATCATGTGTTGTGCCGTATGCCAATTGGCGTATGGCGGAAGTGCATTTCATAATAACACTAAAACTCATTAGACCTGTAGCATCGTGTCGAACTTCAAAGAATTTAAAATGGTCGGGAAGTGGATTAGAAGTATAAGTTTCAATACCTTTGACTATTTCTAAAAGTAGCTTCATGCTCATACGAAATCGACGTCTAAAATACAATGCCATATATTATGGATCGTCACTAAAATAGTCGGCCAACAAACGTGCTTCAGCAACCTCACGTTCACGGTATATCGGATTACGGGCATGGGAAGTTTGAGCTTCTTGTTGTTGCAAAGATTGGTGATACTGACACGCTTGCGTCATGAAGAAAATGTCACTTCTATCATCGACATCGGAAAAATAAACATGTTCATCATTCGGATTTGGATCCATAGTTTACAAGTATGTGTGTCTTGATAGAGAATTAAAAAATTTGTGTGAAAATTAGTTAAATGGGATCCTATCTTCCATCTATCTAACGTTGGCACTAGCCAACGGCTAGAATTTTCAAAAAGTGAGCAAATCGAGGCATGTTGCTGAGTTAACGCCCAAACCAACACCAGACAAACGCCGGCTACCTCGGTGTCGTAACGGCGGTACCGGCTACGCATAACGCCGAGTTGGACGTTACCACAACTAGACCTCTGAGTGGTTGATAAGTTTTAATTATGTCCTTTTAGATATTAGAATACACTGTTTATCGACGCTTCTTGTGTGACGAGCTAGAAGCCTAGAACTCTAACAAAGGTGAAAAAAACATTCACACAATCACACCAACTAAATCTGTAAGATAGTGTGGATACTCCACAAATACATTTAGTATAAAATTAAAGAAAATTGACAGTTAGATACAATCACGTTGTTAATATCAGGAAATGAAACCATGTGAATTTGAGTCTAAAAGGAAAAAAGTGCAACAAGAAGACGACTAGCTCGACATGATAAACATGCAAGTAGGCCAATTCCACATATAAAACTTGTAGTTTACGCTTTTGTTTACTAGTTTATATATAAACCATAACAAGATATCTATTTAAAGTTTAAACTGAGTACTTATATATCAACTACTAATTCCACATAACCACACATGGCCACATATCAAATTCATTACTTCGTAAACAGGTCGTCCACAATATCAATAAGTTTTAGTTGTCATAAACTGTGTGAAGTATAACATTATTTTTAAAACGTTGACAAAAACAAATGTTAGACTTTCCTCTATATAACAAACATGGGTGAATTGATCATTCATCTAATGTTTTCCTTTACTAGCAATGTTGTTGGAAAGCCAATCCAGTCCCTCGTACAGACCTTCCCCAGAAGTCGCACATGTACTCTGAATATACCTGTCACGTTACTTAACACAATTATTTAGGGCAATCACTTTATAAATCAAACTATGATCATGTTAAACCATTACTTGGTTGATCTAAAAATATTGATGGATTGCAATTTTGTAGTAACATGTAAATATCAGAGGTGGCAAGATTGTTGGGTAAGCATTCTTAAAAGCCTTTTCCAAAAAAATCAGGAGTTCTAGTTTGGTGAAGTACAAAAATAGAAATTTGTGACTCATGTTAAAATGGGTCATTGGTTGGGTTGAGACACATACTATTTATGTCCATATTTCAAAACATATTAATATAAAGAATATTTCAAAAGCAATTTTAGTACATTAATGAGCCAAGTGTTTGGATTTAGAAGATGGACAACGGGCCAAGTCAGGCGAGTCGGGTAGCTGGTCAAAACCAGTTTGGATTGTAACAGGCCATTATAAGTAGCACATAAATTAGACTTTAGATGAAAAAGAAGCTTGTTGAATGTGTACAGATAACAATAATATCAAAAAAAAATAAAAAAAAATGCATTGATATGATGAAACTTCAATCCGTTTAACCAGTTTGACCTTCCAGTTTTAGCCAACTATTTTAATATGCTAAAAAACACAACTCAAATGGACCTATTTATATGTTAATGGATTGACACTGCCACCTTTAGTTCATATAAAATCGGTCAGATCAAAACTATAGAAAGATCCATCCATCTCTTATAACTAAATGACCACCATTTGTATTTGTAATAGAGATTTACCAGTGTCGTTGTCGAAGAGAATGCAGACCGAGTTTATCTGTGATCTCAGCAGCATTCATAGCATTCGGAAGATCTTGCTTGTTGGCAAACACAAGCAATACTGCATCTTTCAGTTCATCCTATAATAACACAAGTCCATATGCATTTCATTACTAAAGAGAAATCAAATTCCTACTAAACAGACATGATCAAGTTAACACTATCAATGTGGAATACCTCACTAAGCATCCGCTGTAGCTCATCTCTAGCCTCAGTTACACGATCACGATCATTGCTATCAACTACAAAAATAAGACCTTGTGTGTTCTGAAAGTAGTGCCTCCACAAAGGTCGAATCTAAAAACAACTCAAATAAACATTTGATTGTAGAGATACTATAGTTGTCAACAAACTGGAGCTAAAGCTGAATGTGAGTTTCAAAAAATGCATAAGGTAATTGAGTAATCATATAAGCAAAATCTGAGCTCAAATATTATCTTGAGGTTTAGAGGTGGCAAATTGGGTAGCGGGTCAAGACAGTTTGGGGTTGAAATATGTACTCAATATTTTAGGACGGGTTGGGTTCACAAACATTTTTTTGGTCCATATCTAATATTACAAAACAATATTGCTAGAAAAGTAATCCTAAATAGTTATAAAGGCAGTTTAAGAGGTTGTAAGTGTTTAAAATACACTTCAAGTGACTAAACCCGTTCTACCCATTTGATTTTTTTCCTCTTTTAGCTGTGACATTTATCATCTGATTTAACTAAAATTCCAAAATTAAGAGGGTAATTTGCCATCTTTAAACTCAAGTGATGCTCATATTGCATAGCATTCAAAACTAAAATCCGTGTCACAGGTTCACAAATTTAGAAAATGACTTTTAAACTAACGGAATGCTTGTATGAGCGTATCAAAATTGTCAATTTTATAGGAAATTAGCTATACTAAGTGGATATAAAGAAAAAAAATGCGTTGTTTATGTAATGAAGAGCTACCATTTTGCTTGGTGACCCTGAGTAATGTAAAAATAGACTGCTGAAATATCAGTCCTTTTAAGTTTCTAAGATATACTCATTAACTCAAGGAATCAGTATCATTTAATAAGTTAAAGACAAAATTACCTTGTCCTGACCACCAACATCCCATACAGTGAAGCTGATGTTCTTGTACTCAACAGTCTCCACGTTAAATCCTGCCACAATACGAGTATATGTGATTTGAGTTTATTGACTTATTCCATTAACTTCTAGGTTGATCAAAAAGACGAAGTGCAAGTTTGGATGCAGCTGCATATCAAGAGGCATGCAAGAAAACTATAATGATCCTCTGTCACCAAATTTAAGTGTAATTCGTGTGACGAGTATTCAAGAAAACTTAAGGAGATTTGGGTTAAAGAGATTACAAAATCTTTAAGTGACTGTTACACTTTAAGGAGCTTTAATCAATTTAGTTGTCAAAAACATATTGTTTCTAATGTTTTACCATCAATCTTTAAAATATACGAAGTTATAACCAAAATTCCGAAATACATTTATGAGTGAATCTCTGAATCACAGGAGTAGCTCTATTGGTCCTTTAACACATTATCCATTTCTTCCACCAGTTCTACTTTGCTTGAAGACGCATAAAATATTTTGCAGTAAACGAAAAAAAAAAAGAAAAAAAAGAAAAAAAAGAGAGAGAGTTAATAAGAATTAGGTGTACTGAAATGAAACCATACCAATAGTAGGGATAGTGGTGACGATTTCGCCCAACTTGAGCTTGTACAAGATAGTGGTTTTACCAGCTGCATCGAGACCAACCATCAAAATGCGCATCTCTTTCTTAGTAAACAAGCGCTTAAATAGCTTGCTAAAGGACAGACCCATCTTTAGATCTAACAAAAAGAATTGAAAGAGAAAAGGTTAGTATATATTCACTTGTTAATCATAAAACTGTTAATAATTGACACCGAGGAACAAACCAAACATATCATAAAAAATATCAGTTTTCCTAGTGATAATTGCAAGACAAACTCATACCCTCAAATGTTAGCTAGTAAATTGCTTAAAATTATTAATAAAAAGTATATGCATATCGATCAGCATATGTATCTTATATATATAACCATAGAAAACTTGTTCTACAAATAAGAATTTGTATTCTTGGAGTGACAACACAGTTAAGCACAAGTATCATCTGCAAAATCAGATACCACTCATACCAGAAGTAAACTTTAGGCATTGAAGCTTTTATTTATAACCATGCAAACTAACACCAACAATGCAAAATTTTATTTAAAAAAAAATGATACAACACCAAATATCAGTTTTCCTAGCGGTAAGATATTAAGATGTGCTTGATTAGATAATAAATTAGCTAACAAAATAAATAATTAGAAATATAAATCGTTTCGCATAGAAAAAACAATATAATGTTCAGAGTTTGAACATTTATTGATCCAAAATGACGTACGAGAATACATGCATGCATGTATTAAAAGAATGAGCATGAAGAACAACAACGTAGAATAATGCTCGAAACGAAATAGGACTTACGATCTGCCGAAGAACGAATAATTTGACGAAGAATGTTGACGATTTGAGGAACACGACCACAATATTTGTTGGAGATTTCTTTTTTGCTTGCGAGAGAAGATGAATTGAAAGCTGATAATAGATTCGGGATAGATAGACATATAGATAATGCAAATTATAAGCTTTTGTTCATGTCACCTAAGCATTTTCGTATTTTCTCTACAATTTTAAATTTGTAAAGTATTATTACTAGTTATAATACCCGTGCACGCACGAGGTTTTGACAAAAAAATTTATTTTGTATTAATACTGAATATTGTGTCTTTAAAAGTAATTTCATATAATTATATAATTATAAGTTTCGTGCACGCATGAATTTTACACATAAATCAAATTTATTTTAACATTTTAGTTCAGTATATACACATATAAGAATTTGCTCATGAAAATTGTGATATAAGTACAACTAATACTTATGCATGAGTTTTTCATTATGCATTAATATCCATTAAAATTTGGTAAAATTTTCGTAAAAATTTCTTTTAGGTAACTCAAGATTTAATTTAATTTAGCTGATAAAAATGTTGATGTTGTTATTTAAATTTCACTACTGATGTTATATTGTACAGATGATGCAAGTTTAATAGCACATAATGAGGTTGATAAAGTTAAAGTATACTCCTTAAAGTTTTTTAAAATGTTTTTCTATATACCCTTATAAGAATTATATGAGTCATTGTTATATGTACAATCACGTATATTTATTTTTATATTAAAGTAACCCGTGCTTACAATTTGATAATTATATTCCCGTTTTCAGTCATTTAGCCGTATTTAAAATGTAAACTCGTGTCCACGTAGGTTAAACTTTTAAAAATGAGATAAATGAGTCATTATTGAGCGTATGTAGTAAAAAAAATTGATACATATAATCTTATGCAAATTTATATGTTGTTATTTTAAAACAACATATACATTGTATTTTTTAAGATATAAATTATAAAGGGTATAAAGTATAAGGGGGTATTTGTTTATAATCAAAAGTTATTAAAAAATATAGAGGATTATAATATTACACTTAACTCTATATAATTTTTAAAAATTCAACCACTAAAGTTTTATTAATTGCTTTCTCTTTTTTTAAGTTTTTGTTTTTACAAATTTGACACCTATATTTTTATGTGTTTTTTTTATCAACCAAATTTCTTCACCTAATTTATTGAAGTGTGACCAAAATCAATTTAATTTTGACTTTTATTAACCAATCACATCACACGATTTTGGTTACATGGCGAAATCGAGCTCTCTTATTGGCCCAATTGTTTTTTTAAGGGCAAATTGCATAAAAGTGTACTCAACTTATAGTCAATTTCAATTTAATGTACTCTACTTTTTTTTCTTCAATTTAATGTACTCAACTTATTTTTGGTTGCAATGTAAGACATATAACGGATTTCTCAGTTATCTTATGTTGAAAAAATTACATGTTTCGTCCCTATGGTTTATCCCAATAACATTCGTAGTCCCTATTTCATTTTAATTACGCCAGAAAAATGTTTTCGTCCACTTTTATACGTTTTCATACGTTTTGTCAATTTTTATACGTTAAAATTTAAAAAAAATACATTTTTTTTTAAATTAATGTTTTAAAAAAAATTATTTTTTTTTGAAAAAAATAAACTTTTATAAAAACAATAAAATTTTTAATTTTTTTTTAAAAGAATTTTTTTAAAAAAATTAAAGTTTTAAAAAAAATAAAAAAGTTAAATTTAAAAAATAAAATTTTTAAAAAATTAAAATTTTTAAAAAATATATAAAAAGTTTTAAAATTTAAATAAAAATAATTTTTTTTTTAAATTAATTTTTTTTTAAAAGATTAAAATTTTTAAAATTTATTTTTTTTTAAATCTGGATAAAAACTTTTTTTAAAAATTTTAATTTTTTTAAAAACTTAAAGTTTTTTTAAAAAAATTATTTTTTTTAAATAAATTTAAAAATGTTGTTGTTTTTTTTAAAAATTATTTTTTAATTTTTTTTAAATTGTAATTTTTTTTAAAATTTTAATTTCTTTAAAAAAGTTAACTTATAAAAATTGACAAAACGTATGAAAACGTATAAAAACGGACGAAAACATTTTTCTGGCATAAGATAACTATAGGGACGAAACATGTAATTTTTTCAACATAAGATAACTGAGAAATCCGTTATATGTCTTACATTGCAACCAAAAATAAGTTGAGTACATTAAATTGAAGAAAAAAAAGTAAAGTACATTAAATTGAAATTGGCTATAAGTTGAGTACACTTTTATGCAATTTGCCCTTTTTTTAATAAGAATGAATTGACAAAATCACTCCGAAATGATGTAATTCCTTTATTATATAAAAGATTCAATTCTTTTAAATACTCGAGTTTTGGTATAATTAAAAGAGCATATTCTGTTAAGCTTACTTTAATTTTAAAGTTCAAAAATCCCATAAAGTATTAATAAGTATGCAAATTTATAATTTAAAAGTAAAAAGTAAAAACAAATTGAAATTATATACGTTCATTTAAAAATTATCAAATATACATGAGGCTTATCTGATCAATTTGGAAACTTATTTCTACTACTTATAATGCATGCATATGTATTCTTTAAACTTAAAATATTTAAAATTTATGATTAATTTCATATATCACCCTACATTCATGATTAATTTCATACTAGCAGGGTACCCGCGCAATGCGACGGCGGGTACCCTGTGACTAAATATTGTGACTAAAGTAACTGTTTTTTTTCCAACAATTTCTTTACGTATTTTAATTTTCAGTGAACTACGTATTTTAATTTATTACATTTTTATATAATAAATGTACGAATTTTATGTCGAATATTTTAACTCTTTAACCGTTGATAATGTTTTTTATTTATACAATTGTAATAATAAATATTTAGTAAGCAACATTTTTTCGTTGTTTAAAATGACTACATGATTTATATAAGAGAAAATTTCTGAAACGAACACTTTCACCTACTACTTTACACATATAAACCTCGCCCATACAATTTTCTAAAATGAACTTTTCAATATTAGACGTTAGATTTGTAGCGTAATACGTTTTAAACCATACACGTGTACACCAATTCTCTGGGCGTGGTCGAGGCGAGAAGTTTGGGCGTGATGCGTGTTCTGGGCGTGCCCCGGGCGAGGGAGTGAGCTGGGCGTGCCCTGGGCGTGGCATGCCTAGGCGTGGAGCAGCTGGGCGTGAACCTGGGCGTGGAGCCTGGCGTGTCCTGGGCGTGGAACCTGGGTGTCCTGGGCGTGGAACCTGCGTTCGTATAGTTTGAAGCTGTGTTTCTTTTGTGGGCATGTTTTGATTGGTGGTATGGATGATATTTTTGATGAATCTTGATGTTGTTGTTGTTGGTTTGTAGGGTTAGGGTTTGATGAGCCTGTTAACATTTGTACTACTTGTTTGAAGTTGTTTGTGTCAGCTTGGATGAAAGTTGTAGGGTATGGATTTGGTTCGGATCTTGATAAGGGTATTGGTGTTGATGGTGATGTTTGGATGGTGGTGGTGGTGCTGCCATGGCTTGTAGGAGAGTTTACCGGAGATGGGTTTGCTGGAGATGTGATTTCTTCCATTGATGGGATGGTTAATGGTTTTTCTCTCTAGGTGTAGTTTTCTAGAGAGAGAGAGGGTAAGTGAAAAACAAGAAAATGTTTTCTTGTTATGACTTTAAGTCACACATGTATGTTAGCTTCACTTTCACTATTTTCCTTGCCACTTTACTTCAACTGTTAGAACTTAAAAGCTTTAAGTTTAATGAAGGTTGTTATAAAAGATAAAGATATGTTGTGGGGCAATGGAAAAAGGTATGATTGTGACACAATGAAAAATGTATGATAGTGACATAAATTGGTCATCTCGGTAAACTATAGAAAAAAGGTCCAGTCTCGTATAATCACTGTGTATATGGTTTATTTTTGTAATTTGCTTTTTATATAAAGTTAAGCTTTATGGATATGGTGTTCAAAAAATATGTAAAATCAAAACACCAAACCGACTTGCTCAATCTAAAACCGCAAAAACCGATCATTAATAAACCGAAACCAAGCTTATAGGTTTTAAGATTCAAACATTTTGAAATAATCAACCCCGCAAAAATTAAGAGTCCAAAATACACCGTTAGTCCATAATTGCATTTGTAAGATATAACTTTTCACATACACATCAAACCATAACACAAAGTAGCATATAGATGGAATTCTAGAGAGAGAAAGTTAGAGGTTTAGGGAACTTAGTGAGAGAAAGTGAAAGATATTATTATAAGCTCCAACTCTCTACCTTGGAAGGTAGAGAGTATTTATAGTCTTACATAACTCGCCACACTTTGGGCTGTGGATCAGGCATACAGTGGGTAAAGACCCGTCCGTCCTCCACGGTGTTACTTAACTAAATTACTACTTAACTTAAAAGAACTACGACTACGAGCTTTCTAATGATTACATATACTTGAGGTGACCGACTCTTTAATACCGGGAATTTCTAATTCCTAACAATCTCCCCCTAAGGGAGGTCACCTCAATCATGTACCAAAATTACATTGAATACAAATAGATATTACATTTAACAATTGATCTTGCATTCTTGATGTAGTCCTTTGCTCCTAAGCTCGTAGTCAGTGATTCTTCACATTGCATGTTTGGTTATTCCAAATGGAGGTCTTTTACTGATCCACGTGATGATAAGTTTGAGCCATCTTTGGAGATCATCAGCTATCAACAATCTCTGACACATCCTTTGTGGTGTTGGTATTTTGTGATGTTGTGACTTTGGGACCGACATGCTCACATTCTGGATCATGAAGTCTTCACATCAGAGTAGCGGAAGCTTTTGTTGAATCATGATATTGGCAGCAGCGTAGCAGAAGCTTGGTGTGAAAATATCAGAGACATTGATGCACTAATCATGATTTCTTTGAGTTGAATGTGTTAAGTGAGCATGCGGCAATGGATTGACCGCTCCATTCTGATCAGCTGCAAACGTCGGGAGTACCTGCATACAACAGTTAGCAATAAAACACACGAAAGTGTCTTTGATCACTTTCGTTGAATTGAGGTACACGGCCCACGGTTCCCCGTTGATCAGTACAAGTACTGCCTGTGATCAGGTAGGATTCCTAAGAATCTCCTTGACAGGGTTTCGCAGCTGTTCTAGCTGTTCTCAAACCGGAACATCTCAAAGAAGACAACACGGAGTGAGTGAACCAGCGAATTTTTTAAGTCCACTGATTGATGAAAAGAGATTTGAAAAACAATCGTGTATTGCTCAATAGAAATTGTTTTTGCAATACAACGAAGGTTTTATTGAAAATCAATTATCAATCATAAACATACCTTTTGGTTAGAAAAATGAGTACACAGTCAATGTGCTAAAGAAAAGAGTTTTTAAGCACAAAGACAGGTTTTTTCAAAGGTATCCGTCAATCCATAACCTGAACCAGGATTGATTCAAGAGATTGAATCGCCCCATTGTTTCTGTTCAGTTGTCACATGGTTGATCTATATAATAGATCTCACATGCCACCTACCAGGAGCTTGTTTGATGTTGGCTCCAGAAGGCTTTCCATCTTCATTGTGAATATGTAAACACATCACTCAGATGTTCTGGCAATACCACAAGGATACTGCGTAGGACTCAAGATATAATCTCTCTTTCCACATTGTGTGAAACAGAGAGTCTTCATTGAAAGTGTCCTAATGAGATTTATTGATGATCTCGTGGCTCTAGACTCAATTAGTGCATATTTGGATCCTGTGCCGGAGACTAGGGAGAGGGTCTCCTTCTTCAATATCAACAATCTCTAAGAGAAAGTCGATAGATAATGTCGGTTCCCCGTGAGAATGAAACAAGTCCTTTTAAGAGGAACTTGAGTGGTTTGGAAAGTTGAAGTGCAGTGCGTCACTGGGTCCATGATGTCTTGTCTTCAATACCGATGTTACCATCAGTAGCATATGAATTGAACCCGGTTTCTGCCCTAAGGTTGAATAACTGGAGGGCTATTTGTTTTCACCCTTTTCTCATTCGATTCTTTTTAATTCTTCAACCCCTTCAGTGCTTAGACTTCATTGCAAGAACCTTGTTGGGTTTGTTCCAGTACTTGCTCTGTCTCAGTCCGCACACTTCCCATATCTCACTTTTCTCCTTTTATCATCATACCTAAGGACCTCTACACTAACTAGTGGATTGTCCCTGGGTAGATCCCTCCGGTTCTGGCGGATCATGGGAACCAATACCTAACCTTATCATCCTTATATCACCGTACATAAAGTAAAGTTGGTCGGTCAATTTGGTATTGTTCATCTGCCATTGGATCCAATAGAAAACCATTTGAAAATCAATTCAGATACTTGTGATATATTATCAAAGCATTTTGTACCTGAATTGTTTTTGATATTTCTAGAACGAGAACTCCCCCTCAACATGTGCATCAAGTATTTGAAAATGTTTTGCACAAGGAGGCAAGAGAAAGAATTAACTTCTTTGATAACCATTTTCTAAAAGATATCAACATCACTTCCCATATCAAATTAAGTAGATATCGCATTTCCGGGAAGGATGAGGTTTCCATAAATTTGCTCCCCCTCAATATGTGCCTCGAGATTTGAAAAGAGTTTTGCACATAATAGAGGGACCTTGCACATTGAGATAAGTTGATCACATTTCAAATCATAGGTTTAAGATAGATGCTCCCCCTCAACATGTGCATGGAAAATTTGAAATCGTTTGTCACATGTGGGCAGGATAGCATGTACATCCTTATAAAACCATTTACCTATTTATCAGTTTAAATCCAATTTAAATCACACATTCTCCCCCGATCACAATTATCAAATCATTTGAGATTTGTGATCTCTTATAGATTTAAATTGATTTTGAAAGCTTTTAGGGAGAATTGTGACTTGATTATGAAAGCGTTTGAACTGATTTGATCGGATTTTAAGACTTTAAACTCCATTGATAAAACATGCATGTATATCTTTTGAAAACAGTTTAATGCCAAATAACTTTTTGATTTAATTGACATCATTCTCCCCCTCAATCAATGACATAGGTTGTTGATTGAGAGATAGAGATTTTGACAAATAAGTCCAGATGATTATCAAAAATAGAGATCGAGTTATTTTTCAAAGCATTTGGTTTTCAGAGATAAATGTTTATAGAATCAGAGCATGGAATTTGAAAACATGTTAAAACATGGCTCTGTTCTTTCTTTTAAAACCGGGTTACTGCCTGAAAATGACAATAAACCATTTCTCTTTCTCCCAAAAAATATTTTTTTTTTGATTTTTTTTTTTTTTTTTTTTTTTTAAGAATTCGAACAACATCTAAAGTCCCGTGTCATTCTTTGAATGACAGCACAAAGACCGTAGATATTATCGAACCGGAAGAAACATGACAAAAATGACAATATATTTTTTTTTTTTTTTTTTTTTGAAGATTTTTTTTTTCGAATTTTTCAAATTTTTATGGATTTTGAAAGTTTTATATTTTTCTATTTGATTTTTGAAGGTTTTATAATTTTGTATTTTGTTTTTCGAATAGATATATACAAAAGATAGATGAAGATAGACCTTTACTCCTCGTCTTCCTCCTGAAGACGTTTGAGAGTTTCTGGTTGAAGGCTTTTCAAACCAAGACGTGGAAGAATAAACTCAAAACGTTCTCTAGGAAGAGCTTTGGTGAAGATGTCCGCTAACTGTTATTCAGACCTCACAAAATATAGTTCCACCACACCTTTTTCCACTTGTTCCCTGATGAAATGATGTCGAATGTCGATATGCTTTGCTCTTGAGTGTTGGACGTTGTTGCATGAGAGAGCAATAGCACTTTTATTATCACAGTACAGAGGGATTTTGTTGAATTCAAAGCCATAGTCAGATAATTGAGATCTCATCCATAAGATTTGAGCACAACAAGATGACATGGCTATGTATTCAGCCTCTGTAGAGGAAATAGAAGTACTCATTTGCTTCTTTGAAGACCAGCTTACAAGCTTATCACCCAAAAACTGAGCACCTCCAGATGTACTTCGACGTGTATCTTGACAACCTGCATGATCAGCATCTGCATAGGCCGTTAGTGACATACCGGTGTCCTTCGGGTACCATAGTCCCATATTGATGGTTCCTTGGAGATACCGAAAGACCCGTTTAACTGCTTCAAGGTGCTTTTTAGTAGGCTTAGCCTGGTATCTAGCACACATGCACACAAAGAACAAAATGTCTGGTCTACTAGCAGTGAGATACATCAGGGATCCAATCATACTCTGATATTTTGTTTGGTCAATCATGATCCCTGAGAGGTCCTCATCTAATTTGGTTCGGTCAATCATGGGGGTGTCAACAGGGTCACATGAATCAAATCCAAATTTCTTTAAAATCTCTGTTGCATATTTAGATTGATTTATGAAAATGCCTCCGGGACTTTGTGAAATTTGTAATCCTAAGAAAAATGACATTTGTCCCATCATTGACATTTGAAACTTTGAACTCATTTCATTAGAAAAACGATCACATTCCATTGGGTCAGTCGAGGCAAAAATAATATCATCAACATAAATTTGAACATGAATCAAATGTTTTCCTGACTTCCTGGTGAACAATGTAGGATCAACTGCTCCTTTGATGAATCCGGTTGATAGAAGAAACTTTGACAGTGTATCATACCATGCCCTTGGAGCTTGCTTTAAACCGTAAAGAGCCTTCTTCAAACGATAAACGTGAGTAGGATGCTCTTGATTCACAAATCCTTCAGGTTGGCTGACGTAGACGACTTCTTTAAGATCTCCGTTCAGAAATGCCGTCTTTACATCCATCTGATATACCACCATGTTCTTACTAGCAGCATTAGCCAGAAAGATTCTGATTGCCTCAATTCGAGCAACTGGAGCAAACGATTCTTCAAAGTCTATACCCTCCTCTTGACGATATCCTTTAGCAACTAATCGAGCCTTGTTCTTCAACACATCACCATGCTCATCAAGTTTTACTTTGAAGATCCATTTTAGAGCTATAATCATAGCACAGTCTGGAGCAGGTACTAACTCCCATACATCAAGACGATCAAACTCATGAATTTCATCTTGCATAGCATTGAACCAGCTATCTTCATTCATAGCAGTTTTAACATCTTTTGGTTCGATCTTAGATAGTACGGAGTTGAAGAAGCACCATAAGGCATCGGTTGCGAGTTGCTTCCGGGTTGATACAGGACGAGAGGGATTTCCAATGATGTTGTCTAAT
This sequence comes from Chrysanthemum seticuspe, assembly GCA_019973895.1. NCBI lineage: Eukaryota > Viridiplantae > Streptophyta > Magnoliopsida > Asterales > Asteraceae > Chrysanthemum > Chrysanthemum seticuspe. Next base: position 233,020,300 of record BPTQ01000006.1, on the reverse strand, counting down.
GGATGATCGTGAGTCCATTTTCTGAGGTGTTCATGTGGCATTTGTTGAGGAACTGAGGTAGCTGAGTCGATGTCTCCTGAAGAAGATGGTTCTGATGATGATTCAGGAGTAGCAAATATGTTTTCAAATGGAGCATCTTCAGGAGTCGCAAAGGGATTAACTTCATCATTGATGCCAGAAACATTTCCATGATGTACATTTGAAGAATGATGATTTGTTGATGAGACTGAAGGATCAGCAGCATGTGCTTCTTGACTTACAGATATTGAGACTGATGGATTGACTTCATTCACTGGAATATGAGCATCCTCTGTTGTAGGGATCAGCACCTCATTAGTAGTAGACTCATACAGTTCATCAAACATGGGATCAAACAATTTCTTTACATCATCTTCAGATGGAGGTACATATGGAGTTTCTTGAGAGGAGTTTGGAACAAGGGATGAACCAATAGGACTATTTTGAAGTGCGGGTCCTGAGCTGGAGTGTCCAGGAGCCATTTGACCGGTCAGCTCATCAAACGTAACGTGAATTGTTTCCATGATATTTCGGGTTCTTTTGTTGTAGATTCGGTATCCCTTTTTGTTTGGTGCATATCCTACAAATACTCCAATGTCAGCTTTAGCCCTAAGTTTGCCCAAGTCTTGACCCTCATTAGTTGGATAGCACAAGGCACCAAACACACGAAGGAAAGATAGATTAGGTTTTCTGTTGTGGACAAGTTCATATGGAGTTTTTCCATGAGAGGTGTGAATCAGGGAACGATTTTGTGTGTAGCATGCAGTGGCGATTGCTTCAGACCAGAGAAACATTGGAACCTTTGAGTAGATCAGCATTGTTCTAGCAGCTTCAACAAGGGTACGATTTCGTCTTTCAACTACACCGTTCTGTTGTGGGGTTCGTGGAACACTTCTTTGATGGCTGATTCCAACGCTTTCATAGAATTCACTAAGTTGTTTGTTGACAAACTCAGTTCCATTGTCTGTTCTGATAATTCTGACAGTTTTATTAAGTCGAACCTGCAGCTGTTTGATGAGTTTGATGATGATATCAGGAGTTTCATCCTTTGTCCTTAAGAACTTGACCCAGGTGAATCTAGAGTAATCATCAACCACAACTAACACATATTTCTTCCCAAAGATGTTCTGCACCCTCATTGGTCCACATAAATCCATATGAAGCATATGAAGAACTTTTGTGACAGAGTTAGTAGGTTTGGGTTTATGGGCATACTTCTTGCTTTTTCCCAATTGACATGCTGAACAAAGATGACCCTTTTCATACTTTAGTCTAGGTAAACCTACAACTAAGTCCTTTCTGGAAAGATCGTTGATGGTGCCGAAGTTCAAGTGATTGAGACGACGATGCCATAACCATGACTTTGTTTTTGAAGCCTTTGATAACAAGCAGATTGGTGAAGCTCTCATCATGTCATCGATAGAGATGGTGTAAAGGTTTGAGCCACGAGTTCCTTTCAACAGTTCCTTACCATTAAGATCTCTAACAAAGCAGGTATGTTTTCTGAAGGCTACTTCTAGATCAGAATCACAGAATTGACCAACAGAGAACAGATTATGACCTAAACCTTCCACATAATACACTCTGGAGATGACACTATCACCAACAACATAATCTCCATAACCCATAATAGCACCGAAATGATCATTACCAAATCTAACAGTCCCGATGAATTTGCTCACGAAGTTCATGAGCCGTGACCGGTCTCCAGTCATATGCTTGGAACAGCCTGAGTCCAGGTACCACAGAACGATTTGAACGATCTGCAGTTGAACACAGACAAGAATGGATAACTGGATAATTGGGATCCCCATGCAAGAATGGGTTCCATTTGGTTAGTTACAATGGTTGGACCACCCACATCAGAAATAGAAGCATTCGTATCAGAAAATGAGGTAATGGAATCATTGTGAATAGATGCAATACTAGTGTCTGTATTAGCCCTATTTACAGTGTGACCACTTCTTAAGGGAATAGTTCTACCAGTAGGCATCCATTTTCTAGTGGGCATTATCTGATTAGTCTTATGACCAACAGGTATCCAATAAAGGCCTATTCTGCTGAATGTTCTTCCTGTGGGTTTCCACTGTTTTCTAACTTTCTTTCGTTTTTGCCTTTTAGCCTTCTTAGCATGAATTTTAGCATTAACAGTATTAACTGGACAATTAACATCATTAGGCAGAACAGTAACACCACATTCATGATTAGAGACAGAATTCAAGCAGACATCAGTACAAGGTTTGCAAATAGTATCAGAATTCGAATTAATTACAGTACGCCTATGGCTAATACTAGAATCAACACGATTCGTTTTATTCGATTCAAACTTAAAGTTCCTAGATTGTTCTTCTACTCTTTTCCAGTGCACATTCTTATCTTGCGAGGTCCTATCATTCCTTGTATTGTCTTGAGACTTTGACCTGCTCCCTTTAATGTCACTGATTACTCCTGTAGAGGGAATGGGAACATTAGTTTGTTTTACTACTCTTTGCATCACCTGTTTAGATGTGCTGGGATCTGAACTACATGCAGGTGCACTAAGGTTCACTTTCTTAACACTAGAGGTACTGAGACTAGTACTCCTAGAAGGCATATTTGAGTTCACTTTCCTAGCATTGACAGATCTAGAATCTGAACTACTCAATGGTACACTACTCCTCACATTCAAGCCATTGGGAATCGAGTGCATGTCATGTTTGGCCTTAGGCATTGAGCATGGAATCAAAGGGTTAACTCTCTCACCTAATGTTTTTGGGCATATTGTGATCAAACATTCTAAGATTTCTTGAGATCGTTTGGCATATAAGCATGCATGTCCAATTGCATTATCATGAGGTTTTTCTAGCTTATCCTCTTCAACAATCTCACGCAGGCATTCTAAGCAATCCTTAAGGGATGAGAAATATGTTTGAATGGCAAGTTTGTTGTTCCTTAGATGAGGGGGGACATATGTCACAGATACAGCATATTTATTACTAGAGTGAACCTTAGATACAACATTCTCCTCATGGATCATTGGCATTTTCCCTTTTACCTGACTCTCCAGATTCTCAATTTCCTTTTGCAATGAAGTTATTTGATCGTTGTTTTTGTTACGAGTGACTTTAATTGATTCAAACAACTCATTGAAATGACGTTTAACCTTTTCATTTTCTTCTAGAAAACTTTCGTTTTCTTTTTGTAAAGCATTTACAAGGTTTTGAAGATGAAACGTTTGAGAATTCTGAGAATCTAAAGGAGGAGGCATTTGGGAGCCTGTCATATTGTTCGTTTGACCCTTTAATTGAGAGATTTGGGCTTTCAACTTTCTGATCGTGTTGCACTGAGCTTGGATCTGTTCATCACGTTTGTTAATTTGAAAAACTGCATCAAACTCTGGAGCATCTGAAGATGTCTTGACATTTGAAGTTTTGACATTTTCTTTAAGATGTTGATATTTTAGTTGTAAATTAAAATGTTCAACTTCTAATTTAGAAAAATGTTTAACTAAATTGTCGTGATCATCCAGTTCAATTTTCTCGTTTAGTTTAGAGTTAGTTTGTTCAAGCTCAATGACTCGATCATGGGAGACTTTCAGGGCCACAGATAGTTCATGAAATTTGGAAGCATTAATAGAGCAATTTGAAGCAGTGAAAAACACATCTTGAGCAACACATTCAGTAATAAGATTCTCATTCAATGTATGCAGGTTCTTCCTCTCAATGTCATTATGTCTCAGTGCACGCTCATAGTCACTAATTTCAACTATTATTGCATCAAATTCTTTTTCCATTCCCTTAATATCCGTTTCTATCCCCTTTTTAAGACTCTCAAAGTGATCTTTTAGAAGTTTAAAGAAAGGCATGACCTCAGTTAAATAACATTCTTTCATTTGTTCAAAACCCCTTTCTCCTTCAGTTATACCAGTGGGTGTGATCCTTTTCTTGCAAGTTTTCTCAAAATCAACAAATAGTTGAAATATAACGTATTGGCTAATTAATATCTTGCTTTTAGTGGCAATTGTTCTAGGTACAAGATGCATTGGTGTATTAGGAGGATACACAGTCGCTCTAGGCATTTTCCGAAGGGGAGGGTTTGTTTCTACAATCTTTTCAGCTTTCTGCTTATCTATATCCATTTTCCAGAAGACTTGTTCGGGAGTCAACAATGTCTGAGTCTTAAACTTGTTCAAGGAAATCCAGTTTTCCTTCTTGTAGTCATGGGGAGTGATAATTACTTTCTTCTCTTTGCATTTAGGATCATTTAGTTTCTTATTCATCTTTTCCCTAGTGACTTCATCTAATTTCTTGTCATCCTCAGTGCACTCAATGCAACTAGGTTTTTGTCTAGGTTTAAGGATCTCATTGCCATCATAGATAACACTTTGAGCTGCTTTTGCTATCTTTCCATACTCAGGGTTGGGTTTATCTATAATGGGAATGCTATGCTTATCGCTTAGAACTCTATGCTTAGTGATCATGTGAGCAGTCTGAATGGTGTTTCCTTGCATGTACAGCTTGTTTTCAAGTTTGTTTTTCAAAGTTTTCAGATTAGAAAAATCTCTTAAGAGCTTTGATTCCTTTGCATTAAATTCTTGCTTAAGCATTTTCATATTTTCTTGAAGTTCTTGTTTTTGCTTAGCAGTTTTAGAAAGTTTTTCTTGCAAGGAATTTAATTCTTGTTTCAATACTTCTTCTCTAAAATTACTTTTTCTAATTACTGTACGCACTTGGTCATCCATTTCCTGCTCACGAGTGGTCAACTCAAATTTTGCACGTTGTTCATAAATAGCAACACGTTCCTTATAGGCATTTAGTTCAGAAATTATGGAATCATCAGGAGCACATGCAGTGTATTCATCAAAGACATAGTCATTGTTGACTGCAGAAGATGCATCACTTGGTACAACTTCACTTTCACTTTGTTTCACGTATTGATCGTATGGGACAATATTGTTATTCCCCATATTTTCAACATTTGATTCAAAAGTTTCAGTTGGTTGTACTTTGTCATGCATCTGTTGCACATCAGCATCATTGTATAGTTTTAATACCTCTGAGATGAGTTTGTCCTTGGATGGGCCAGTTTGTGGTGAAGAAGAAATCTTGGGAGAAACCATTGGAGAGATGCTAGCCATAAAGATTGTGTGAGCAGTAGGTCCATCATCTACATCCGAGTCGTATGCATCACAGTCAGCGACTTGAAAGGCGTTCTGATGATTGTGACCTATCTCCTGAATAGGCTGCTCATCCACATCTGCATCATAGGTCTTGGCATTGCCCTCAGCAAGAAATAGCAATTCCTCTTCATCCAACGCAGCACCATTGTCCTGAGCTTGTGCCAGCAACATCTTATCTCTGAAGTAATCAGCATTCTGTGGACGCTTTGGAGATGTGCAGTTCCTTGCAATGTGTCCTTCACCACCACAGTTATAGCATTTGATTGGCTTAGGTTGACCTTGGTTACCATTTCTTCCTCGATTCTGGTTTCCAACATAACCTCTCCCAGCTCCACCTCTTCCCTGATCATACTGTCTTTCCTGAACTGGTTGCACCACGATCCTTCCATCTTTAACAGTGGCTTGATTATGTGGGTTAGATGCAGTTCTGAGGTTGTTGTTGGTTTGTGGGAGAGAATTCATGTTTTGACTAATGAGAAGAGCTAGTTTATTGATGATGTTACCCACGTGTGCATCAACATCAGCTTGTTTGAACATGGGATCAGGAATGAGTTTGTGATTACCATTCCCCAAGGGTATGACTTGTGATGCTTTGGTTGTGATTCCGATGTTTGAGTAGAAGGCTGTTGAGTCATTAGACGAGCTTGTCTCTCCCTGGTTGGTTTTGAACTGATTGAGAATCAATTTTTCAAACATGGCATGTCTCTCATTCTGAAGGAGGAAGGCATAGAGTTGCTCATAGTTTGTATTCTTCAATCCTTTAGTGAGCTTCACAGCTGTGACAAACTTGTGCCATTCGGGATTCATGTTGTTCACAAACTTTGAGTTGAGCTGAATGTTAGGCATAGTCATTCTGATGTTCCTCATGTCATTCACTAACTTATGAAATCTCACATAGTACTCATAGACACTCTCATCTGGTTTCATCTTGAAGTGCTCAAATTCGTCATAGAGTTGGGATTCTCTGTCTTCCATAGTTAATTCTGATCCTGAGAGAAGCATCTTGACATTATCCCATACTGCCTTTGCATCGGTGTTGTGATTGATCAGCTTGTAGATGTCTTTAGGAAGACCTTGAAGAACAATGTTAGAAGCCCTGATATCTGCATCGAATCTCTTTTTCTCCTTATCATCAAGCTCATCATACATTTTAGGTCTGTCCATTCCGTAAATAGGAGTTCCATCATCATTAGTATCAAGTATGTCTCTAGTCGTCTCAACTCGATATGGTCCTTCATCAATGGATTTGAGAATGTTGACACCATTTTCCTTTCCAAGGCAATACAATCTGATTCGTTGAGCCCAAGAATCGTAGTCAGTTCTGTCAAGCATGGGTGGACGAGTATCTGAACCAGCTGCTTGTACATCTTCGGCAACAGTGGATAAGACAGTAGGGACGTTGGTAGACATGTTAACAGATTATACGGGATTTTATAACTCTATGATTAAACCGGGAAATAGATTCTTTCACGGGATTTTACTAAATCAAGAGAAAACCGTAAACAAACACTCAAGTCGCTAGATGATAATGCACTAAGTCGCTAGAGACAAATGCACTAAGTCGCTACCAATTAATTCGCTAGAAAGCCAAGTCGCTAGACACCCAAGTCGCTAACAGAAAAGCAAGTCGCTAAGTAGTAACTCGCTACAGACCAAGTCGCTAACCAAATTTTGGCAGCAATTCGCTACACAAGTCGCTAGAAACACAAGTCGCTAAAGAGCAACTCGCTACTGACCAAGTCGCTACCACAAGTCGCTACCCGTAGTGGAGAGTCCACTACTTGTACTTTAACTCGCTAGATCTAACTCGCTAGCTTTAACACTGTAAGTCGCTACAAAACTGTGAAGCAAGTCGCTACCAAGAAAATAGTCCGAGAGCTAAGTCGCTAGCTTGAAAAACCAAATAAACTTCACTTTTCAATCCAAAAACAACCCAACCAAGATGATTCAAGCTTACCAAATGAAAACCTAAACACTTTTGATGATTCTAAACATAAAAGTACCAACAAAATTCAAACTTTAACACAAGAAATCAACCAAATGGTGCAAAAACCACTAAACTTTTTCAAACTCAAAAACCACCTAAAAACCACTATAAATCCAAAGATGTGCAAGATATGATCTAACCATGGCTCTTGATACCAATTGTAAGATATAACTTTTCACATACACATCAAACCATAACACAAAGTAGCATATAGATGGAATTCTAGAGAGAGAAAGTTAGAGGTTTAGGGAACTTAGTGAGAGAAAGTGAAAGATATTATTATAAGCTCCAACTCTCTACCTTGGAAGGTAGAGAGTATTTATAGTCTTACATAACTCGCCACACTTTAGGCTGTGGATCAGGCATACAGTGGGTAAAGACCCGTCCGTCCTCCACGGTGTTACTTAACTAAATTACTACTTAACTTAAAAGAACTACGACTACGAGCTTTCTAATGATTACATATACTTGAGGTGACCGACTCTTTAATACCGGGAATTTCTAATTCCTAACAGCATTTATCCCCAATATTACCATTAACCAAATAATATATTAAAAATTAGCCTAATTCAAAAAGTTTACTAATTTTCAAATATTAAACATTTTAGCCCCAACAATTTTTAGATATTATGGGAACGCTTAACAATATTGGGATAAGCCCATTATGACATCATACAACCCATAATCAAAGTTGTTAACCCTAAGGATAGAAGATCTTATCCGTGATTTTGTGCAACCATCACTTCTTACACATTTCTTGTGCAGTCACACACAATCCACTCCACTCTTCTCTCTTCTTGCAACCAAAACACACAAACAAGCACCAAACATATATCTTCCAAAAAATAATACTTGTCTTAATAATCTATCCATCACCCTTATAACTCACAGACAAAAGACATAACAAAACCTTTTTTTTCCTGTTATACGAACACACGAAGCAAGAGACACGAACCCTTTTCTTGATTCTGTTTCACGAACACAAATGCATACCCAAGGTACTCTCTTAGTTGGCTTCAAGATTTGTGAAAGGTCTCGGGTAAGTTGTTTGTTATTTTGTTTTTCTTTTTTGTAGATCGAGGATGGGTATGTTCAAATTTAAATTATATCTTAAGAAGATTGCAAACAAAGTTTGAACTTATCTGAGATCTTGTTTAATTTTTATTTCGTGTTGAGTCTTAGTTGGAGATGGATGTTGATTGTGGTTTCTTGAGGAGGATGAGACATAGGATAGACATGTTTGTTGTTGTTGTTAGATGTGAGGTGAAATGGTGGTTTGAGTCATCTTTGTGTTTCATCTTTATTTCCTTTTCTGTTTAAACCGAATAAAAGAAATGAATGAAAACCAAGTAGTATAGATTTGTACATTTGTGTTGTGTACATTGTGCTTAGTGATTTGTATTTATTAGTGAACGGGTGTATTAATTGTAGGTAATAAATAGTGTTTTAAGATGACAGTTATTTGTGCTTAACATAATTGTATTTTATGTTTGGTGAGTTGTATTTGCTTAAAATTGCATTAATGGTGGTCTTAAAAATTAAATAGGAGAGAAGGTCATCTATGCATTATAAGTAGTATATAGGGGCGGCAATTCGGGTCGGGTTCGGGTTATCAGGTTGGCGGGTCAGAAAATCCCAACCCAAACCTGACCCATTTAAATCATCGGGTCAGCTATGTCAACCCTAACCTGTTTAGACATAACCCGAACCTAACCCATTTAACCCGTATATATACTTGGGTTGGCGGGTTAAGTAGGTTACACGGGTTGAATATGTTAAACGGGTTGAATCGGTTCAGCGGGTTTCAGGTTGACCCATTTAACCCTTTTTATACACAAAAGTTGGCACATTACACGAGTCAAACAGGTTGTTAGGTTGACTTGTTTAACACATTTGACCCGCATAATAAAATATACATAATTTTGAGTTTATGAAAAAAATTTAAACGGGTTGGCGGGTCGACCCGCTTATTTTATTCTCAACCCGAACCTGACCTATTTAATAAACGGGTTAGATAGGTCGACCCAAACCTGACCTGAATTCTATTTAGCACAACCCGAACCTGTTAATTTTCGTGTCGGTTTCAGATCGAGTTTCGTGTCGGGTCAGAAATTGACACCCCTAGTAGTATAGATATACCCAAAGTGTAAGTATTCAGTGCATAATATATAATATTTTTAATGCATAATTGGTTATATATGAAATTTCCAACTAAAATAAGGTGAGATATGAAATTTGTCCCTAAAATTTAAGTAATGTTGATTGTCTATAATACTCCTTAAACTTAAATGATTAATGTAACACCCCCAAATCTCGGTACAGCGGAAGACTTAATCAAGTTTTCGGGGCGTTACGACTGGATTAGTATCTCATACAAGTATAGCAAACAAGATAGTCATTTTCATTCAAAACCAATCCCAAATTTAAATATTCAAAACATTAATCCAAAAGTATAAATATTAGGCCCAAAACATGATTTAATAAAATAGGTCCCCATAATTTATCAGAGTCAAATATGATCCTTGAACCATGCCTCCTTGCCAAGCTTCCACCGATCACGTATTCCAAACATCATTTAAACACCTGAGAAAACATGCTAAAAGGTCAGCTTACGCTGGTGAGTTCATAGGTTTAATTTCAATAAAATCATAGTGGACCTGTAGGAGTTGATTTGCTATGCAAGACCTAAGATAGATAAATATCATTCACAAACTGATCCTAACCGGATCACCAACCGATCCTAACCGGATCACCATCCATATCCCGCATCCAGGGATCACTCGGGCCCCGCGACTCTAGTCCAACACTGTCGTGGCAAAATCTAGAACAATTGCCAACCCCGGACTAGGTCGAGGTAGAAGTCTATTCTTAGCTAGGCAACAGTTATAGCAATTAGGATTGCTACCCTAGTCTAAGTCAACAACTACCGCACATCTATCTAAACAGTCAAGCACATAAGCAAATCCAAATGGTTTTAAAGGTCCAAAAACAGTAGCATGATTCTCACCCCAATTTAGTTAAAAACGTAGATAAAAGTGAGGCTATGAAACTCACCTCAAGCAAGCAACGCACGAATAAACACTAGCATAAGATAACAGGTAATCACGGCACAACAACTATCGACTCGGCACAACCTATTAATGTAAACCAATTTTAATATATATTTCCCAAAATCAACGTTATCTACCCCAATGTATTCCATTTCGTTATTTCCAAAAATGTCTCGTTTCACCGTTTAATCCTAGTGTTTGGTATCCTCATGTGGGTGTATCGACTTAATATGATGCCATGAATGCACTCAAACAACCAATATGTGACTCAATGCGACACAATGAGACGTCTAAGCGATGAGCTCCATAGTCCAATAAGTTTCGGAATAAATAGTAGACCTTATCGAATTCGTCAACTTGATAAACTCAATTACTTATTCGTGTCACTTATTTTCCCATAAATCAGTCGCATCCTAAAGAGTCATAAGGATAATTCACCCATTAATAAGGTTACCTAGCGGGCTCTCTTATTAGATTCGTCAACCTAATAAGTACGCTACCCACGTGGATCAACACTATTAATGTTAGGTTATCCGTAACCCATGCACACAACGTAAGTAAATAAATACTTGAAACTAGTATTAATGCCCATAATTGGCATGTATCGATAAACGTGTACTCGAAACATTAATTACTTATTTATTACAAAACATTTCCATTTTTAGTCGTTAGTTTCCATTTAAAATAGTAAATAACAAGATAAGTCTTGTTATCGATATTTTTAGTATAAAAGTCCTTTTTATTATTTACATTTCATAGTCTATTAGCATTTTCATCTAAATATATATTTCGTCAAATTCCAATATTAGTTTCATATCGTTATTCGTTTCGAGTCCACAAGCACGAGTCATGACTTCTCGGCTTTTAATCAATCAATAGTCCAAACTATACTAAAGTCCATGTTACGGCGTTGTCGGGGTCAACTATTGACTAAAAAGTCAAAGTAACACCGACGTTGCTCAAAGTTGACAATTTATATATCAAGTCCAATTTAAAGTCATAATAACGCAATTCAATCCCAAATCAACTCCTATCAATCTCGCCAACCAATCAACCAACCAAATATACCCGAAACCAATGTTATGACCCTAATGGTCATGACATGGTCACGGTTAAGACCACGTGAACCAAACAAGCTCTAGAAGCTTTTCGGCTCCACGCGTCTCATCCAAACACCAACAATATCAACCCACAAGCTACCACAACGACCCGACCTGGACCCAAGGTCCAAGTGGGCCACGTACGCAACCCAAGGTGCATGTACGTGCCCTAGGTGGCTCATATACCATTTCTTTCCCAACCAAACACTACCAAATCAATACCACAACATCCAAATACAATCAATCTGTTAGGTTCCCATTTATGTAACACAAGCATCAATATGAAGAAATGAGGTAAAGAAGGATCGGATGAACACAAAAACAAGTATACGAATGACTATGTGAAATGATAAGCTTAGGATAAATGTGAAAGTGAACAACCAACTCTCAAATGAGAGTTACAAAGGTATTTATAGGGAAGGAGCTAGGGCAACACTCAAGCTCCCTTCCTTTACTTATTGGGCTTTTGGATAGGCTCATGGGCTTTCTACATGAGCCTAGCCTTGATTACTAACTTAAAAGCCTTAATTAAACTAACTATTACATATTGATTACAAACACTTGAGATATGGTTTAGGAGTGATTCCAACAATCTCCCCCTAAGTGTTGGTAATTAATGATTAGAGTGATAAACGTTGTAGGTGCTGATGTAATAGTTGCTTTGACGTCTTCTGACATTCTTCTTTCTTGTGAGAAGAAGTGTATTGATTCCAACAATCTCCCCAGTGTGAGGATCTTGTTTACTTTGAAGTTTTCAGCTTTGACGTCTTCATTAATCTTTGTTCTTTGATATTTCTTCTTTGTGGTGGTAGTGATAGTATGTTGTAGTTATCTGCATCAGGTCTGCTTCGTTGCTCCAGTGTCTCTACGTCTTTCTCCAACATGATCACACGCTCTTTAACGTTGAATTTCAGTATTGATGTAGTTCTCTTAGTCTTTAAACTTTGTAGATTCTTTGATTTTGACGAAGAATCATTCTGACTTTGTGTTGCCTTTTGAGAGAACTTCATTTAGTGTTGTTGTTGGTATGAGCATGTGAAGAATCTGCACGATCTTTTCCACCCGCGAGCATCCATAAGAAGAAAACATAAAACATGGGTTAGAAATAATCCAGCGCTTACAAGTTTGAACTTCGAGCGTGTTAAGAACACAGTGTGAAAACACATCTCTAATTCTCACTAAGGCTGTTCCTGAACTGGATTCCCACAAGTGAGATAACGCGATGTACCGAAGTACACCTACAGTTCAGGTGAGTCGCTGAGGTACACCAAAGCATCACCCCACGACTGTAGACCGTTTGAGACACACTAAGCATAACCCACAAGGAGTTACCGAAGTGACCTGATGTCAGGGCTGTTTGATGTTGACCCTGGCAGGAGTTTCCATTCAATCACTGAGGATCACAGTTGTGAACCCCTCATAAATGTTCTTGACAGATTGCTAAGATATGTGAAGGACTCGATAATGTATCACTTGTGTTGTTATTGTTGAACGACAAGCGATGAATTGTCAAGTGTACCTAAGAGATCTTTTGGTGAATCTCATGGCTCTAGACTCAATAGTGCGCTTTGGTTTTCCTGAGCGGAGATTAGGGAGAGGGTCTCCTTCTTCAATACCAGCAATCTCTAAGAGAAAGCCGATAGTTTACGTATGGTTCCCTGTGAGAATGAAACAAGCTTATGTTGAGAGAAACTTGAGTGGCTAAGAAGGTTTAGTGCATGCGTCACTGGGTCCATGCCGACTTTGATCTTCAATACCGGTGTCATCAAGTGACAACCAGTAGCATATGAATTGAACCCGGTGTCTGCCCTAAGTTGAATAATCTGGAGGGCTATTTCTTTTCACCCTTTTTCTTTACTTTTCTTTTTAATTCTTCAACTCCTTCTTTCTCCGATTCTCATTTTCTCATTTTTATAATCATACCTAAGGACTTCTAAATTCTAACTATTGGTGGTGTCCTTGGGTAGATCCCTCCGGCTCTGGCCGATCATAGGACGGTTATTCCTAACCTTAGTCACCTAATAACTCCATGACTAACCTATGTAGCCATAAAACCATTTACATGAAAAATCTCTCAAAGTGGTTATGATTAAAACATTTTGTACCACTGAAAGAGTTTTACATTTTGCAGAAATACTCCCCCTCAACACGTGCTTAAATGTTTAGACAGAAATATGCACGGTGAGAGAAGAGCGCGCACTTTTGAATTGATTCAAGATAGACAATTCCCCGCGAGACACGGTTACATCACTGACTAGGTCAGATTGAAGTTGTAAACACTCCTTGGTAAGGAGGTTTGACCCGTCCAGGTTCATGTCTACCAAGAATTTCTCGAATGGTACATTCTACTAGGACAAGTCCTTTGCGAGACACGTTTACATCACTGGCGAACTAGTATGAAATTATTACCTGTAGGACCACTACGATATCAACCTTATCACTTTACCAAGCAAACCCAACACACGTAACCCAAGTTACGCGTATAAAACGTGAAACACAAACACAAACAAAGCTTAGAAATAAGATGAGAAAGATGGTGACTTGAATGATATAAAACCGTGTATATGTGAGATAAAGATGAACACAAGATGTTGTATATTCCAAAGGAAAAACACACACACACACACTTTCAAGCACACCCCTCAAATGACCATTTGAGGGGTATATATAGTACAAGTTACTTAAAACCCTAAAAGGCTTTGCTTGGGCTTTTCGTGGGTTGGACATGGATTGGGCTTTGGATACTTAAGCTTCAAACGGCTAGCATAATCATAACGCCTAGCCATTTAGCTTAGTCCAATCCACGAGCCCGTTGACTATTCTATCACGATATCTAACACACGTTACAAAGTTCCTAAACGTGAATGACCATCACTTCTAATAAAACAATTAAGGCTAACAATCTCCCCCTAAGGGGTGGTCATTCAAAAGATGCTCCACTTGATTAGGTCATTACTTTCCTTGAGCTTGAACTTTGTGTGTAGATATAGAATAGTCTTGATTCTTTGTTCCTTCATGCTTTGTGATCAGATAATGTGGTTGTCTGCCGTTGTCAACTTCGTTGGTTAGGTGTCTCCACGCCTTTCTCCACCATGCTCACACTTCTATTTGTCTTTTGGTTACCAATGATGTAGTTCTCGAGTCTTTAAACTTTGTAGATTCTTTGACATAGACGAAGAATCATCTTTAACTTTGAGTTGCCTTTGATTTTGATGAGAACTTTCATGTGTTGTTGGTATGAGCATGTGGCGAGTCTGCACGATCCATCCGCTCCGGAGCTTCTATAAGAAGAAAACATAAAACGGGTTAGTAATAAGCGGATTCCGACACTTACAAGTTTGAATTTCGAGGGTGTTAACAGCATAGTGTTAAAACACGTCTCTAATTCTCACAAGGGCCGTTCCTGAACTGGAGTCCCACAAGTGAGATAACGCGATATACCGAAGTACATCTACAGTTCAGATGAGTCGCTGAGGTACACCGAAGCATCACCCCACGACTGTAGACCGTTTGAGACACACTCAGCGTAATCCACGGGGAGTTACCGAAGTGACCTGCTGTCAGGGCTGATTGATGTTGACCCTGGCAGGAGTTTCCATTCAATCACTGAAGATCATAGATGTGAAACTTCTCATAAATGTTCTGGCAGAATGCTAAGATCTGCGTAGGACTCTATAATATATCACTTGTGCCCTTATTGATGAACAACAAGTGATGTCATGTCAAGTGTTCCTATAAGATCTTTTGATGAATCTCGTGGCTCTAGACTCAATAGTGCATTTTGGTTTTCTTGAGCGGAGACTAGGGAGAGGGTCTCCTTCTTCAATACCAACGATCTCTAAGAGAAAGTCGATAGATTATGTAGGGTTCCCAGTGAGAATGAAACAAATCCCTTTTAAGAGGAATTGAGTGGCTAGAAGGTTTAGTGCAGTGCGTCACTGGGTCCATGACATCTTTGTCTTCAATACCAGTGTCATCTAGTGACAACTAGTAGCAGATGAATTGAACCCGGTTTCTGCCCTAAGGTTGAATATGGAGGGCTATTTCTTTTCACCCTTTCTTTTTAATTCTTCAACCCCTTCTTTCTCCTTTCTCACATTACTCCTTTTTTTCAATCATACCTAAGGACTTCTAATACTAACTATGGGTATTGTCCTTGGGTAGATCCCTCCGGCTCTAGCGGATCATAGGACGAATTTCCTATCCGTAGACACCTTATAACTCCATGACTGTCCTATTGTTGCCATAAAACCTTTTTCCTTGAAAATCTCAGAGTGTTTATGATAGAAAACATGTTTGAAACATTCCGAGAGTTTTATATTTTTAGAAACACTCCCCCTTCACATGTGCTTATATGTTTTAACTGAAATCTGCACAGAGAGGGTAGAGTTCGCACTTTTTGAATTGATCGACTTTAAATGAACTAGACCGATTCGAGACACGTTTACATCACTAGAGAACTAGCTTGAAATTATTACCCGTCCTGGTCAAGTCCATAGAAAGTTTCTCGAGATGGTACATGATTGCTCGTCAATTCATTGGTTTCAACTGAGTCGAGCTCATTTTGAGATTCAAACAACGATCATTAAACTTTTTGATCACATTTTAATCACGTCTCCTCCCCCTAAAAAATAGCATATTCGTGATATTTTTGATATCAACTGATTAAACAACATTTTAGAATCTTTTGGGGAGATAAACGGATTTGATTTAAGCATGAGTTTGGAACATTTTGTTTTATACTCCCCCTTTAATAAAGCATAATCAATTAAAGGGTTTTAGAGGGAGTTATCTTGAGCACAAAATATTTGAAAGATTTTGAAAAAATCTTTTTGAACAATCTTGAAAAAGGTGCTCAAGATGATGATGATTTCTCACCATTTTTAAATGTAGTGCACTGAAGCGTACACTTGATTTTTTCATTAAAAACACGAGTTTTGATTTGAAAATAATCAAAAGTCATCATTTTGGTCCGGGTTTCGTACTGATGTATACGAAAGCCATTATTATGAAGAAATTTTGAGAAACGACATGTTTTAGAAAAAAATTAAAAGAACTCTCGCTCAAGCATCTGTACATTCCCGTATCATTGTTGAATGACATTTCTAGAAACGTACAGAATATCGATTATACGAGAGACATGTCGTGAGAAGAATATTTTTGGATTTTTGATTTTATATTGTTTTTGTATTTTTGAAAATTTTATATTTTTATATTTTGCTTTTGTTGGTTTTTCAAATTTTGTATTTTGTTTTTGAAAAATATTTACAGCGAAGCTTTTTAGAAAATCATTTTCAAGAAGATTCGAGAAGACGTTCTAACTCCTCAGGGGTTAGGCTTCGCATTCCAATTCGTCGAACTAAATACTCAAACCTTTCTTTTGGAAGGGCTTTAGTTAATAGATCGGCGAGTTGGTAATCTGTCTTCACGAAGAATAATTCAACAGTACCATTTTCGACGTACTCTTTGATGAAGTGGTAGCGGACACGGATATGCTTAGTTTTTGAGTGATGAACAGGATTGCATGATATGGCTATGGCACTTTTCGAGTCAAAATACATAGGTATTTTATCGAAAGTAAAGCCATAATCTGTGAGTTGTGTTCTCATCCATAGAACTTGAGCACAACACGCAGATAGAGACACATACTCAGCTTCAGCGGTTGAAAGTGCAGTGCAATCTTGTTTCTTTGAAGACCAGCTGACTAACTTTTCACCCAAAAATTGTGCTCCTCCGGATGTACTTTTTGCTGTAACTTGATCACCTGCGTGGTCCGCATCTGAAAAGGCAATTAGATCAAATCCGGATTCCTTCGGATACCAAAGTCCCATGTGAATGGATGTCTTTAGGTACCGAAAGATCCTTTTAACCTCTTTGAGGTGCAGTTCGGTAGGCTTTGCCTGAAACCGTGCTAATAAGCAAACAGCAAAATGAATATCTGGTCGACTAGCAATGAGGTACATGAGAGAACCAATCATGCTCCGATATTTCTTCGGATCAATAGGTTTCCCAAACAAATCGGCTCCAATTTTTGGTGAAGTTACCATTGGTGTTCCGACCGAGTCACAATTATCCATACCATGATTTTTCAAAATCTTAGTTGTGTATATAGCTTGATTTATAAAAATTCCATGAGGGGACTGATGAATTTGTAAACCAAGAAAGAATTTTAGTTCCCCCATCATGGACATTTCAAATTTGCTTTTCATGAGATTTTCAAAATGTTTTGAAAGATTCGGATTAGTGGACCCAAAGATGATGTCGTCCACGTAAATCTGAACAATCAAAATGTCGTTTTTGCATTTTTGTGTAAACAAGGTAGGATCAACTATTCCTTTGGTGAAATTGTTTTGGATAAGGAAAGAGGACAGTTCGTCATATATACGCTCTCTCGGAGCTTGTTTCAAACCATAGATTGCCTTTTTGAGTTTGTAGACGTAGTCTGGATGTTCCATGTCTATGAAGCCTTCTGGCTGACTCACGTACACTTCTTCTTTCAGAGTTGCATTCAAGAACGCGGTCTTAATGTCCATCTGATAAACCGTGATGTTTTTGTGAGCTGCATAGGCCAAGAATATCCTGACTGCTTCAAGTCTAGCTACCGGCGCGAATGACTCTTCAAAGTCTATCCCTTCCTCTTGTCTGTATCCTTTGGCCACAAGAGGAGCTTTGTTGCGAATTACAGTCATCTCTTCATCCCTTTTGTTCTTCCATAACCATTTGAGATCAATGACGCGAACGTCAATGGGTCTTGGAACCATTTCCCAAGAGTCATGAAGACGGTATTGGAGAAGTTCCTCCTGCATCGCTTCTATCCATGCAGGTTCTGCCATTGCCTCGCGAATATTCTTTGGCTCTATATTGCTAATTGAGCAAAGGTAAATGCATAAGTCGCAATCGGTGGCAAGTTGGCGTCTCGTCTGAATTGGCCTTGAAGGTTCACCAATAACTTGTTCAATTGGGTGGTCTTTTGTCCACTTCAGAGTAGAAGGATACCGTTGGTTAAACGTATGCGAGTTAGATGGTTCTCGTAAGCTTGAAGAAGATTCAGCTGATTCCGTAGCAAACGGGTTTTCAAATAAGTCTTCATCTAACGTTGCATCGTTTCGGTTTTGGTTTTGCTCATCAACTACTGGTAGAACGGGTGCAATAACTGTAGTAGATGTAGATGATGTAGATGGAGTTGGTGCGTTGTTTTCGACCGTTGTAGATGCATCTTCTGTTGGTGGTGGAGGATGATTTTGAGCGGGTGCAGTGGAATGATGGTTTGATGCATTTGTCGAAGTTCCACCATAGTATTCATCGAACATTAACTCGAAGAAATTCTCCCATTCTTGTTCTTTAGGATTGTCAAACGAAGTTGATTGAGCTCTGTGAGGTACGAGTCCTGAACTAATGTGTCCAGAAGTCTGTCGGTTTAGTGCGGGTTCTAGAGCGAGTCTCTCAGAAGCCATTTGTGAAAGTTCATCAAATTTCACATTCATCGTCTCCATGATCCTCCTAGTTCTTCTGTTATACACCCTGAATGCCCTCGAGTTATCTGAATATCCAATGAAGATTCCAATATCACCTTTAGCTTTCAATTTACCTAGATCTTCTCTGTCGTTCGTCGGATAACACAAAGCGCCAAATACGTGAAAGTAAGAGATATCCGGTTTTCTGTTGTTCACAAGCTCATATGTGGTTTTATTGAATCTAGGATGGATTAGGGATCGGTTCTGAGTGAATCAAGCAGTGGCAACAGCATCAGCCCATAGGAATAACGGTGCACAAGAATAGATTAGCATTGTGCGAGCAGCTTCCACAAGAGTTCTATTTCTTCTTTCAACTACCCCATTTTGCTGTGGAGTTCTAACTGCTGATGTTTGATGAGTAATTCCAACATCTTCAAAATAAGCTCTTAACTCCTGATTTGTGAATTCTGTGCCGTTGTCTGTTCGTACTACTCTTACTGGAGTTTGAAGAACTACTTGGATACATTTCAGGAAGGTGATGATGATGCCTGGTGCTTCGTCTTTTGATCTCAAAAACTTAACCCATGTATATCTCGAATAATCATCGACGATGACAAGAATATACTTTTTCCCATTAATGCTTTCAACTCTCATTGGGCCACATAAGTCCATGTGTAACATATGCAACTTTGCTTCCAAACTAGGTATGGTTTTGGGTTTATATGATGCTCTTTTGCTTTTTCCTTGTTCGCATGATGGACATAAGTGATCCTTGGTGTATTTGAACTTTGGAAGTCCATTGACGATGTTGTCTTTGGCAATATTGTTTATGGTGTCGAAATTGAGATGAGATAACCTTCTATGCCACAACCAGGACTGTGTTCCAGATGCTCGTGTCGTAAGACATATTGGTGATGAAGAGGCCATTTGATTGATGTCGATAGCATACAAGTTTGTATCACGATTCCCAGTTAAGAGATCAGTGCCATCCAAGTTTCTAACGAAGCAAGCATTTTTCCTAAAAGCAACCTCTAAATCTGCATCACAGAACTGCCTGACTGAAAACAAATTATGTCCCAACCCTTCGACATAGTAAACCCGAGTGATCAAATAATTTCCAAAAAGTAGATCTCCATAACCCATGATAGCTGCTACATGATCATTTCCAAAATGTACGGTTCCCATGAATTTCCAGACGAAATTGATCAGCAGCTTCAGATTCCCGGTCATGTGCTTGGAGCAACCCGAGTCGACGATCCAAAGACAAATTTCGATAACCTGCCAGTAACAGAAAAAGAATATTGTGGAAACCGTTTTGATTTAGGTTCCTTTGGGTTAGAGGTAAAATCCTGATCACACTCAAAGAGGTTTTCTACAGGGAATTCTGGTTTATTACTCATTGTACCATTTTGAGTGTGAAAGTTCTACCTGTGGGTTTCCAAATATCATCCCTAAAGTAAACGCTTTGGTTCCTGTCAGTAGTGTAAAGTCTAAGTTTTGCAACTAGTCTTCCTACTGGTTTAGCGTAAGATCTTTTTGGGACGTTCTTCTTAACAGGCTTATCATTCACATTCTTAGAAACATAATCATCTTGATCATTAATTAAAGATTTCTTGCAAGTTAAACAAAGAGGTTCAACACATTCATTAGACTTAGCAAGTTTCATAGGTTCAGTACATTCAGATGAAATGTCTTTCTTATTCAAAAGCTGTAAATTCCTAGGGTGTTCTTCTACTTTCTTCTCTTTATTCAAGCTACTACTCCTAGAGGCAGTTGAGACTCTATTGTTCCTTGTATTGCTCTTAGGCTTTAGTCTGCTGCTCCTAGAGGTGCTTTCTAGTCCTGTAGAAGGTAAGCACACGCATTAGGATTCACATTTTTATGAAGGGAGGTGGTTTCAGCTTTCATAGTCTCTTTAGAGTGCTTTTCTAAACTTATGTCGTTTGTTCTATATGTTTTAGATGTGGAGGCAGACGCATTAGTGGTACTCATCTTATAAAGGCCAGGTGCTAAAACTTTTGGTTTCTCGATAACCGCTTTTCCCTTATCAACATTATGTTTAGGTAGGGCAGGTGGAGTGACTGGTTTTGATGAAACATTTTTCTCATTGACTTTTGGAGGAGGCATAGAAACAGACATTTTTGGTTTGGAAACCGGTTTGGGAACATTTGCTTTCTCCGCAGTCAATGGTTTTTTAATCACAGTATCCACTGCCTTTCCTTTTTGACTTTCCAGCTGAGCCCTCAAAAGATCATTTTTCGCTTTCATGTCATTGTAGGCACGCTCATACGACAGTTTGTCATACTTGCATTCCTCAGGTTTTCGATCAAGTTGCTTAAAATATGAGATATTTTCTTTTTCAAGTTTTTCAAGAGCTTTTTCATATTTTGAAACAATTTTGGAGGTTTCAGACTGGAGTCTTTCATGATCTTCAACAGAATATGTTTGCAAAATGATGGACATAATATCAGTAGTCAGAACATCTTCGAAGAGAGAATCATTTAAATTTTCCAAAACTTTGATGTGTTCAACACTTTCATTAGCTTGCTTTACCAGGGATATATGGTCCTTGACAAAGTCAGCTGTTTCTTTCAAAAAGGCTTGTTCAAAATGGATTACCCTTGAGTTGATGTTAGTCAGCTGAGGGGCAATTTGAGTTTCAAAAAACTTTTTCTGTTCAATATCAAAACTATTAAACCAGATGTTTGTTGTAATATTGGTTTTAGTTTTAACGGTCTCTTGAAGATCCGCAATTCTCATTTTCACATTTTCCAAAATACTTCTGGCATCACTTGTGTTAAAAGGATTGTTTGAAGACATTTGTTCAATGTTCGAAAGAGATTTGGATACAACACCTGGTTTTGAAACTGATTTTGAAACTAGTGTTGACACTTTGTTTGAAACACTTGGTTTGGTGGAAAACGTTGATTGAGAAACAAACGAAATACCATTAATTTGGTTCCATTTATTATAATCAATAGGTTTGATTTCCGGATGTTTTTGTTTCATTTTTGATCTACTCTCCTCAGATAGTTCCAACGTTTCAAGAGAATCATGCACAATTATAGGTTCATGCAAAGGTTTTCCATTGTTCAACACATTCTAAGATTTCTGAGCTTTCTTGAGGAAACAAGGAGGCGAGTTACCAAGAGCCATTTTATGTGAAGTATGAAAAATCGGATTTACTTGATTAGAAAGCATCTTGTTTGTTTTAGCGGAATGACCCGTTGTAAGGAGTAAATTATCCAATTTTTTGATCGTTTCAGTTTTATCCAGAATCTCATCAAGAAGAGAATCTTCTCGTTTTGCAAAATCAGTTATCAACTTCTTCTTCTCTTTTTCAAGATCAGAATATGTTGCTTTTTGTTTTGAAAGTTGGTCATTTAGTTCAGAAATTTCCTTGTTTAAAGATTTGATTTTCAAATTCAGATTCACATCAAGTGTGTCATACTTGATTGGGCTTTGGATACTTAAGCTTCAAACGGCTAGCATAATCATAACGCATAGCCATTTAGCTTAGTCCAATCCACGAGCCCGTTGACTATTCTATCACGATATCTAACACACGTTACAAAGTTCCTAAACGTGAATGGCCATCACTTCTAATAAAACAATTAAGGCTAACATTACCCGTCCCGGACAAGTCTTTTCGAGTTACTAACATTGAAGTGCTCGTCAATTCATTGGTTAAGTCTTTATCCCGATAATTCAATAGCAATTCACAACATATTTCTTATCGCATAACTTTCTCCCCCTCAAAAATGGCATATAAATGTTGTTTTTGATGAAATTTTGATATCGAATATGACCATTTCGAGTTTTATGGGAAGATTACCACGAAGAACAATTTTTGAACAAATTTTTAAGCAAATACTCCCCCTCAACAAGTGATATTAACTTTTGAGGTTTTGAAAATCATAAGGGGAAGTACTTGTTCTTTTGAGCAAAACTTTGAAAGTGAAAGTTTTGATTAGTTTTACTCAAAAGTAAGAAGCTTTCGCTCCTTTTATAAGGATTGTGGCACTGAAGCGTACCACAGGGTCCTTTCATGACAAGTACGGTTTGTACACTGTTATGTGTGCACAAGCCATTGTTAGTTATAAATCACACATCCAAATAATGATAAGGAAATAAATCAAGGGTTACCAGGAGTCTCAGATAGTCCAGCAATAACTCCAGGAGTGCGTTCTGGATGTTGGTAGCCCGTGAGAGATATGCTTGGACGACCGCCTACGAAACTCTCCAAAGTTCTGATCCGATCTCTTCTGAACAGCCTTTCATCAATCCGCGTGATGATCTTCTTAACATCCCTTCTATCCCTCGAATTCCATCTCTTCGGTGACCCTATGCCGTCATGTATCTCCTTTAACCGATAAGCTAAACCGTCCCTGACTTTCTTCAATGTGTGATCCCCAAACTTGTGTAGCTCTTTGCACGCCATGAAGCGATTGTGGTGTAGTTCACTTCTGTAGACTACCCCAAATGGTTTCTTGATAAGGGTGTACTGAGCAAGTTGGTTTATGTCGGGAAGGTCTAGTTGACGTTTTGTGAGGTTTACACGTTTCTGATAAGATTCCACGGCAAATTGAATGTCTTCTACACGTTCTTGGATCACGATGCTTCTGATGAAGATAAGCAGTGACTTGATGTACTCGCGTTGGATAGTTGTAGAGAATTGTCGCATTCGTCCTTGTACCTTTGCAAGATACATATCTTCAATGTTGTTAGGAGACAATCTCGGAAAATCTGCTTCACAGAAGTCATATTCCTCTTTGTCTTGTCGTTTGACCACAATTTTCTTAAGGAATGTGTAGTCCCACTTCGACGACAAGGAAACATGCTGAATAGCAATGATCCGTTGATCACTAAACACTTCCTTTTTCGACTTTAGAACCTGGTAGCTTTTGTAGTAGATTCTTCGGCGTTCAGGCCAATGATGAATCCCATACAATGCATCGAGGTCATACTTTTCCACTTTGTTAGCAAACATGTGTGTGGCTTCTTCCTCGATGGCTATGATGTTGGAGTATATTGCTGCCGGGAAAGGGAGTGTGAGTGATGTAGCTTATTTCTTGGAGATATCGCTACCGTGTAGAAGAAACTCTAGGTCGTTGTTGAAGAAATAGCGGTATGGAATCTTGGGTTGATCCGGTCGGCCAATGGTAGGTAGAGGTTTGGTCCAGTCAGTGTAGTATGGAGCTTTGTCTGGTCTTGTGAAGTCGATGTTAGCTTCAGGGTTGAGCCAATCGATGTTGTTTGACATGGCTCGTGCAATGTTGTCGAGATGATATTCGACTTCAATTGCACTGTCTGAGTTGTCTTTAAGCAGTTGGAAAGCATCATTCTTTATTCACCTTAGCTCTGCCTTTGTCATCTTCTTCACTTTAAACTTTTCTTGAATCAGCTTCACATGCTCCATGGTACGGCCATCTACCATTTCTTGACCTTCTGGTAATGAGGGGGTAGCATCAACAAGTCTAGAAAACCAGTCATATTCTTCGGTTGTATCGTCATCTAGCCATGAGACAACAGGGGTCTTCGTATTCTTTTTCTTTGGCTTTGATGATGACTCTGGTTTCTTTGTTGTGGCAGAAGAGGTGGGTTGTTGTTGGGGCTCAGGGATCTCTTCATCGTCACCACCAGTGTATTCGAAATGATCACCTGTTTTCTCTATTTGTGGTGGTAACTTAGAGTCATGAGGTTTCTCAGTAGCAGCAGAACGTGGAAGAGATCTTCTTTCGGTGGTCCTTGGGTGTGGTGGAGGCATGGAGGAGGATTCACCAGACTTCTTCTTGCGTTTGGACTCTTTATCTTTATCCTGATCATCATCGTCTCTTGGACGCTTTGGCTGTTCAACTGCCGCTTTGCATGAAGTTTTAAGTTGGTATTCCAGCAATGCGTCAAACAATTTACCTTCATCAGAAGTAAATGTTGCAGATCGTCGAGACATTTGTAGTACAAGCTTGGAAACCATTTCTGCATCGGAGGCAACTGCAGGCTCAGTTGGGTTGATTGTTATTGTTAAAGGCGTTGCTTTTATTGTTTGCTTGACCAACTGCATGAGATTCGGATAGAGTTGTCTGGTGAACATCTCTCTTGTTACTCCAGGAACAGTGTCGAGAAGGAACTTATGAGTATATTCCCTAATCATCTTGTTCATTTCACCCTGTATATCTCGATCAAGAAACTTCTGGATCTGTTCCCGTTCTCCCAACATCTCGTTTATCACTTTTTGAAGAAGATTGACTCTGTCAGCGAGTTGATTCAGTTTCTTGTTGGTCACGTCTTTCTTCCTGACTTTCCTGACAGCTTTGACAATCTTTGTCTTAGCTCGTGATATCCAAGTGTCGGTTGGTTTCTTTACCGATCTGGATGCGGATCTGGTGGTGGCTTTGGATGGTGGTGGAGATGAGTGAGAAGATGAGTCTGACGATGATGATTCATGAGGAGGCTCAGAGTCCTTTGGTGGCTTAGAAGTTTGTTCCTTGCTATGTGCGGGACTATCTAGAAGATAGTCATTGGCTTCCTTTTCAGCTTGAGCCTTTTCTGCAGCCTTGACCTTTGCCTCTTCATCCACTTGAGCTTGAGCTTCTTTTCCTGTTTTTCTTTAGCCGCAGCCTCAACATCTTCATCAGAAATTTTCTCAGACTTCTCCATTTCTGGTTCCTCAAAGTCATAGGTGATAGAATCCTCTAGTTGCTTCTGTTCTGATTGGTGGGTGGTGGTACCAGTTCCCTTATCGGGTTGATTAACCGCATCAGAAACTGGTGTGGTTAGTGCACCACCACTTGACCCTCCAGGGGCACGAGTTTGTTGCAGGTTGAATTCTTTAGCAACATGTTCGAGTCTGAGATTCTTCATCGTCTTTCTGAAGTCTTTGTCTTTGTCCAGTGGCTCTTCGTCTGAGCTCTCTTCTTCCTCTGGCTCAGCGACTGGGGTTTTCCCTTTATCTGACTTGGGACTTGGAGGTTTTGCAACTATCAGAGTATCATCGGTTGGAGTTTCAGAGTAGATAACCTCTTCATCCGTATCAGTTTCCTCGGAGCTTTCATCCATGAGTTTAGGTTCCGGTTTTGGATTAGGGATGGCACCAGTGAAAGGAATTCTCTTTTTGACAGTGTGAGTCCTCTTTGGTACCTTCTTGTACTCCCAGTGCTAGCAACACTTCCAGTACTGCCAGATCTCCTTGTCCTCTTGGCAGATACTAGAAGTCTTCTCATCGATAAATCCTACTTTGCCCGCTTCAACTGCTACCAAATATCTTTTGTACGATTGGAGTCCTTTGATAACATCAGTAAGAAGATAATCTGGCAACACTACACCCTGTTTCTTCGTAGTTGATTCTTTGAATCTTACCATGTTGAGTGTGGGTTCAAGTAGCACGGAGTGATGGTTGGGGTCTTCAAGTCTTTGGGGAATATCTGGATTGGTTTCAAGAATCCTTTTAATCAATAGTTTTGTGTATCTGATATAAGGGATCTTGGTGCCAGGTCTTTTCAGGTAAGTCATCATGTCGTCCCAGATCAGAGCTGGAAATTCGATGTGTTTCATGTTAACCATGCCCCAAAAGATTTGAAGTTCCATGAGCTTCGGATGCTCATAACCACTGTCACGTTCGGAAATGGATTTAGCAATCATAATGTACATTGTTCTCCATGGTTGAGGAATATTATTGAGATCTACTGAGGAGTGTTTTGTGATAACCCCAGCAGCTTCATCATAGCCGATGTCGACCATGAACTGGAGAGCGACCTCTTCCGTAGGAGTAGTAGAGAAATCAGTAGGCTCGATGGTTGGTAGAAGAAGAACAGCCCTTAAATCTGCAGGAGTGATGGTGACTTGTTTGTTGTTAAGCGTCACCGTCAAAGCACTTTGACCTTTGACCTTTTGTATCGTGTGCCAGAATTGGTGAACATAGATCTCCGGCACAGTAGCAGAATTCGTGAGCATGTTCTGGTATGGATGAGTCTTTAGGATGTCCACAGCAATTAGACAAGAAGACTCAGAACATGTGAAGTTGTCAAAATCAACTCTGAGGTTGTTCTTTCCGATATTCATTGTGTAACCGTTGGGGAAGATGTCTTCCATTGAGAGAACATTTGGTGCATCAACATTTTCCATTTGGACGTCCATATTGTAATCTGAAAGATATCTAGCCAAAAGAACCAACATATCGAAAGACATTAAGTTAGTCAAGAGTTGATTTTATTGTCTAATTATTGAATGTGATATGTTAATGAATGTTACGAGTCCAATGTCACTTGATTCTCAAATAGTCCAAAGTAGTCGTGATAAGTTTCGTGAGTTGATTAACTTTGAGTTTTAAAGTCTAAATTTTCACTTATTTTTACAACATATTAACCATTTAAGCTTATTAATGACATTTTGGTTTCGTGACGTTATGATTTATTTATTTACAACTTTTTACGTGTAACAATTCACAATTTTGGTTAAAAATTAGGCTTAGGTGTAGGATTTGCAAGCTTATGCGTAAACAGAAGACTATACGCGTAGGCATAAGCTTATGCGTAGGATCTTGACTTACGCGTAAGAAATGTTACGCGTAGGAAAAGAGAGCCTTAGACTCACTGTTTACGCATATCCTTCATAGGATACGCGTAGTCCCTTTGTAGAACCTTACGCGTAAGATTACTCTTACGTGTAACTTTCTACGCGTAAGATGATCCTTATGCGTAGAAGTCCATGGTTAACCTTGATTCTGAATATTTCACGCGTAAAACCTGAAACAAATACATCATAACACCATCATTAAGATATTTATCCAATCTTTTTCACTTTTCACAAGAACTTATATTCCTAAACAGTTTACGCGTAAGAATTGCTTATGCGTAAGAGTTAAACCCTAGGGTTTAATTCTTACGAATAAGAATTCTAGCCATGGAAATGGTACCAAATAGTTTCTGGGATAACTTAGAGGCCTTATGATAGTGTTGCAACAAGTTTTAACATCTAAAACCTCTTGAATCAAAAATACCCAATTCATATGAGTATAAACCCTAAATCTTAATTTTCACAAAATTCATGTTTCTGGGACCAATTCAAGAGTGGATTAGGTCATTTAAGCCTATCACAAACATCCTACAACCAATTAAATACTCAGAAACACACTCACAAGAAAACCCCCAATTCAAACGTATGAACCTTAAATTTGAAAATGATTATTTTGTGTTTCTGGGTGGATTTGGTGATTAGAGATAGCTTTAGAATGATTATATCAACGTTTAAACACATTTATTTCAACACCAAACACCCAAACATGATTACATGTTCATACGCTTATGCGTAGAACATGAAATCATGCCTAGTGAAAAATCTAACCGTTGGTTTTACGAATAAATCAAAACCTATGTTTAGTTTAACACCTAGAACAATTAAACACTTACAGATTTGAGATTAGAAACACGGATTTGAAGATTAATTCTTATGCGTGGGATATGGTAGATGGGGTAATAAATATTTGTAATAAATGTGGTAAAGAGTTAGTTGGAAGAGTTTTGAATAAAATTAGTTTAAGTATTTGACAACATTGGCCCTTCCATCTTAACCATTTTTCATATATAGCCCATAACTACCATTTTGGTTACGAAAAGCATGATAATTGGAAAGAAACTTGACGACACTCCCCCTCGACTTAAGAAATAATGAAATTTTACAAGTTTGGGTCCGGGGAGTGTCAATAAACCAGAAATGTGACCACCATTATCAAAGAAACAACCGGGATGAAGTAACATGCAAGTACAAGGTTTTATGAAATAGAAAAATATTTACTTTCTCCCCCTCAACACTTGACTGAGAAAATATAGAATTTTGAAATAGTAAAGTGTTGTCGGAAGATTTTTACTTGCCATGTTTGATAGAAATAAGATAGGAGAATATTTTTGTAGTTTTGTAAGTTTTTTATATTTTTGTATTTTGTTTTTGAAAAGTATTTACAAAAGAGGTTTTGGTGTTTGAATGGTTTTAAGATTGTTTTAAAAGTTCATCCAGTTCTTCTGGAGTCAAACACCGCATACCAATCCGGTGGACCAACTCAGTAAACCTAGCAAGAGCTAAGGCTTTAGTGAGAAGATCTGCCAGTTGGTATTCAGTACCCACAAAGTATAATTCAACGGTACACTTTTCCACATGCTCCTTGATGAAATGATATCTAAGATCGATGTGCTCTGATTTCGAATGTTGAACAGAGTTGCACGAGATCGCAATAGCACTTCGATTGTCGCAGTACATCGAGATTCTCTCAAATACGTAACCATAGTCTTTGAGTTGTGTTCGCATCCAAATGACTTGAGCACAACACGCTGAAATGGCTACATATTCTACTTCAGTTGAAGACAACGATGTACAATCCTGCTTCTTCGATTGCCATGACACCAGTTTATCACCAAGAAATTGTAAAGCTCCTGAAGTACTTTTCCGAGAATCTAAGCAACCTGCGTGATCAGCGTCTGAAAAAGCTATTAGTTCAAAACCAGAATCCTTCGGATACCAGATCCCCAAGTTAATGGTTCCCTTGATGTATCGGAGGATTCTTTTAGCCTCAGAGAGGTGAGTTTCAGTTGGTCTCGACTGATAACGGGAGCAAAGATATACAACAAAGACAATATCAGGTCTACTGGCTGTTAGATACATGAGAGACCCAATGATACTTCGGTATTTGGTAGGGTCAACCAATTTCCCATGCAAATCAGCGTCCAGTTTCTTGGTATGTGCCATTGGTGTGGCATAGGTATCACAATTTTGCATTCCATTTTTGTTTAAAATTTCAAGGGCATATTTGGACTGACTCAAGAAAATACCACGAGGTGATTGATGAACTTGCAGTCCTAGAAAGAATGTAAGTTCACCCATCATGGACATTTCAAAATGTTTTTTCGTAAGTTTTGAAAAAGCGTTTGAGTAATTTAGATGTGTTGACCCAAAAATGATGTCATCCACATAAATTTGAACGATTAAAATGTGTGCCCCGTGATATTGTATGAATAGTGTAGGGTCGACCGATCCTTTGACGAAATTATTAGCGATAAGAAAGGATGACAACTTATCATACCACGCCCGAGGGGCTTGTTTGAGACCGTAGAGAGCCTTGTTCAGTTTGTAGACGTGATTAGGGAACTCTGGATCAACAAATCCTTCTGGCTGACTGACATAAACCATTTCTTTCAGTTTTCCATTTAGAAAGGCTGTTTTGACGTCCATCTGAAAGACCATGATGTTCATGTGGGCCGCGAACGCCAGAAAAATCCGAACAGCCTCAAGCCTAACAACCGGTGCGAATGATTCCTCGTAATCAATCTCTTCTTCTTGTCTATAACCCTTAGCCACCAGACGTGACTTGTTTCTGATAACTGTACCTTCAGCATCCAGCTTGTTTTTCCAAATCCATTTAAGACCAATAACATAGACTCCAGTTGGTTTTGCAACCAATTCCCATACTTCAAGACGTTTAAACTGATTAAGTTCTTCTTGCATGGATTCAATCCAGTTATCATATGTCATGGCTTCCTTAATGTTTTTGGGTTCAGCTTGGCAGACGGTAAGTGCATAAATGCAATATTCACCGTCAGTCTGAATTTGTTGTCTGGTTACGACTGGTTGATTCGGGTTGCCAATAATGTTCACTAGAGGATGGTCTTTGGTCCAACGATGTGTTGAGGGTTGATGTTGATATACATTCTGCAGCTTAGGAGGATTCAAATGACTTGTCGATGATTCTGCAACATCAGATGTGGCAGTTTCATTAGCAAAAGGGTTGAAGAACACATTTGGATCATAATCTGCAGGTGGGGGTACTTCATTGTTCAGAAGATCATCAGCTAGTTCAGCGTCATTGGATACGGTTTGTTCGACTGTTGTTATAGAATCAACTGGTGGTGCTTCTTCAACAGTAGTTTTTGTAGCAGGTGTATCAGGTAGTGGATTATGATTAGGTTGAGCAGCGGAAACATTTGATACATCTGGAGCACGTTCATCAATATCATCACTAAACAGAGGAGCAAATAGCTGTTCCATTTGACGTCGAGTAAGTTGTAAACTAGGTTCAGCTGATGAAGGGGTTTGAGGGAAGTTTAAACGGTTATGACCAGGTTCCAAGCTGTTATGCTCAGAAGCCATTTCCGTAAGCTCATCGAAATTGGCATGAATTGTTTCCATAATCTCCTTTGTACGACGATTCCAGATTCGGTAACCCTTAGAATTTTCACAGTATCCAATAAAACTCCAATGTCAGCTTTAGCCTTGAGATTTCCAAAGTCATCACGATCATTATTTGGATAGCAAAGAGATCCAAAGACATGAAAGTGTTTGAGGTTCGGTTTGTGGTTGTGGATAAGCTCATAAGGTGTTTTGTTGTGGCGTTTTGTAATCATTGAACGGTTTTGAGTGTAGCATGCAGTTGACACGGCTTTAGCCCACAAGTAATCTGGAAGTTTGGCATTGATTAACATCATTCTTGTAGCTTCTACTAACGTACAATTTCATTTTTCAACAACTCCGTTTTGTTCTGGTGTTCGTGCAATGGATGTTTGATGCGCAATTCCCACTTTCTCATAATATGCACGAAGAGTTTGATTCACAAATTCAGTTCCTTTGTCTGTTCTAATTTGTCTGACTGTGTTCTGGACCTGAACTTGAATTTTCGTGAGAAAGGTGATGATCATCTGTGGAGCTTGATCTTTACTTCGAAGAAAATAAACCCAAGTCCCTCTTGAGTAGTCATCGACTATTACCAAGATGTAGCGTTTGCCATTAATCGTCTGCACGCGCATCGGGCTACAAAAATCCATGTGAAGAAGATGAAGCACATGCTGTGAGCTGTGTTCCACCTTTGAAGAAAAGTGAGCACGAGTGCTTTTCCCTTGTTCACAAGCTGAGCAAAGGTGATCTTTAGAATACTGAAATCTTGGGAGACCTTCAACAAGTTTGTATCGTGCAAGATTGGTTATGGTTTGAAAGTTTAAATGTGAGAGACGACGGTGCCATAGCCAAGATTTTGTAGATGTTGCCTTTGACAGTAGACAGATGGGAGATGAAGCAATCATGTCTTGCATTGAGATTGTATAAAGACTTGAGTTGCGGGTGCCGGACATCATATCGTTTCCTTGTAGATCACGAATGAAACAAGTTTTCTCCCGAAAAGCAACTTCCAAATCTCCATCACAAAACTGACCAACTGAGAAGAGATTATGACCGAGACCTTCCACATAATAAACCCTGCTAATTTCGATGTTGCCATTGATGTAATCTCCATAGCCCATGATAGCTGAGAAGTGATCATTCCCGAATCTGACAGTGCCAATGAACTTTGCAACAAAGTTTGAGATTGCCTGTCATGTGTCGGGAACATCCGCTATCAACAATCCAGAGGATGATCTGTATCACCTGCATTACACACAGACGACACAGATGGAATAGAAGTAGATGTGGAACCCGAAGAGTTAGAGGGTTCCGATGCAATTATAGGAAAGACACACATGTTTATGATTTTAGGTAACCATGTAAATCCAAATGTATTATGTAACCATTTCTGCCTTCTCTAACTAGTCTTAGCTTTGGTCTTAGTAAATGCACTAGGTGAGAAGTTCTTCCTAGGATGTGAAGGGGGTACTATGGGTACATCAATGATCTTAGCCGGAACACTAGAAGGTGGTTTACCTAGCACAGACTTAGAAGCATTAGTGGGCCTAGAGGTATTCCGTTTTCTATTATTCCGCTTACGATTCAAGATAGCCTTAGCAACACATTTATCATGACAACCAGAAAACATGCTTTTACGACAACCAACACAAGAAGCTTCAAACATAACATTTAAAGTACTTAAAGATTTAGCATTCGTTACATCACTTTTTCCATTACATTTGTCAGACGCAATATCTAAAGTGGGTGCAACTTGAGTTTTATTCAAAGTCCTAAGGTGTTCTTCTACTTCAGCATTCTTTATTGTTCTTTTCTTACATCGCAACTTCCTATTCTTCCTTGTATTGCTCCTAGGCTGTGAAGTGCGGGCGTTGGGAAAAGAGGCAACTAATCCTGTTTCAGTAGAGGGAAGCACATTAGTTTCTTGTGGTTTGTCATTAGATGTTCTAGAGTCATTTTGAATCTGTTTAGGTGCAGTTACTACATTGTTACTATCCCTATCTTGCATAAGTTTTACCAACTCTGCTTTTAAATCATGGATAGTGTGTAACAAATCTTGATTTTGAGAACGAGTATTTCCATTTTGTCGTAAAACATCTTTGGTATATGCAAGATGATCATCAATATCTTTTGATGCTTGAGCACGAGTCTTTTTGAGTAAATCAAATATGACACCATATTCCTTTTAAACTTTTGAAATTTCTTGTTCATATTTTAAAATTTGACACTTCAAAGACACGTTTTGATCATCCAGTTGCTCAAGTTTTGGATTAAAAGTTTTACTGTGCAACTGGTTGATTTTGTTTTGCAAAGCGAGTTCTCGATTCTGACAATCTTTTTGACACCATTGAAGACGACGTTTTGCATTTGAAAGCTCGTTAAACAAACATTCATTTTCAACTTTTAAAGACTTGATTTGTGACACAGTATCAGTATTCTCAACAATTTCAACGGAATCAACAGAATCAGCAGAGATATAATTAAATGCATATGCAACCGAATGTAATAACACAACATTATGGATATCAGCACAGATAACATCTTCCAAGAGTCGATCAACATCTTTTCTCAACAATTTCTTTTTACGTTTAGTATTTGAAATCGATGTTTCTGTTTGTTCGAAATCTCTTTTCATAAGTCCAAGTTCCTTGTGAAAATCCCTTTCCCAATATATTGCACAATTTTTCAAATTTTGGACATGTGGTAAAATTCTTTTCTGAAAAATATCTCTTTGGGCTCTCGCTTGAGGCGATTGAAAATGTTCAACTTTTATTTCAGAATTGATTTCAATTTCACGTTCCAAAAGTTTGATGTCCGATAAGAATGTTTCAAAATATTTTATAACTTTACATTGTTCGGCTAATGGTTTTATTTCACTAAGTGAAGGTAAAGGACCATTAATTTGTGCAATATTGGAAAGGGGACCCTCAGAACTAGGTGTGATAACCCAAGGTGTGTTAGAAAAATCCTGTTGTGTGACAAAAGTAACGGCTTTTGAATAGTTAAATGGTTCGTTATAAACAACATTTTCTAATTTTGACAGACTCTCGTCTTCTGCATCTAATTCCTCTTGACGATTATATTCAACAACACTCATAATGGAATCATCAATTCTATGTTCTGCACTGTAAACGTCAGGATTTGGTTTGAATGCTCTATTTGAAAACTTTGGTTTGTAATCAGCAAGATTCGGTCCATATCCATTTGGATTTGGTTAAAAAGTAAACTTTTGAATAGTTGTGATTGACTAACCATGTTTATAAACAAAATTTCAAAACTCTTTGATTTTGTTTTGTAAGTCGACAATTTCTTCAAGATAGTCATGTATTCGTTTCGTTGAATGCTTTTTGTACTCAGAGAACTGTTTTTGACAAGTTAACAACTCATACTTGGTTTTTTGAGTTTCCAAAGTGAGAGCGTTAAGTTGTTGTTTATTGATAACGCTACACGCGTCGTTCGGGGTCAAGGAAACTTCCTTTTCTTCGAGCAAGTTTTATAACACCCTAGGCAGTGAGCCTAATCGTTGTAGTGTAGTAATTAGGGTAAGCCACGGGTATTGATATCGTTCTCTAGGGGAATAGGAATGCTAGTAAGGAGTTACTACGCTAAGGTTAAGGTTGAGGAAGATTATTTTTTATCTTTTTATGTTTTATGAAATGGAAAGGTACGAATCTCGGGTATTGGATTTGGGGGGTTGGTATTTTTACCTATTACTCTACTATTATCTAATTATCTAAACTAAGGTTGTGGGAGTCTATGTCTAATTAATGTGTGCTCGTATGATAGTTTAAAGATGTGTTTACTTAGGTTGTACTACTCCTTAATTATCTCCTATTGGTGGTTGAATTGTCACGTCCTTATTCTTAGTTGCGTTGTGTGTCTAAAGTTGTAGGGTATGCGTTTCTCCCTAACTCTTTGAACTTACTAAAGGGTCTCGTCTACAAACCCACTAGGGATGATAAACTCCTACTCTAAGGCGCTCTTTGGATGGTTTAGCCTACAACTACTCAGGTAATTATATTCTAAGGTTCACAAAGATGAATCAAGCATTAAGTACACAACGAATGACCTATCACATTACTAGATCATTAATCAACTAAGATAAGAAACAACCAATCAATATTCAATAATTAAGTTTCATACTTTCTAAGCAAACACACAAATAAATTAGCCGGACATGGAGAACATGCAAGCATACACACAAATAATCAAAGACATAATTGAATTAATGAAGTAAAGACTTATCTTGATGTAAGATAGGGTTTAAAACCCTAAAATACTGTACAAGACACCTTAGGTACGGTTTTAGGTTTTCACTCCAAAAGACTCTCCACAAAAGACTGAAAAATTCGGATTCTATATATAAGATTACATATGCGACGGCGTCACCTTATGTTTCGTGACGCCGTCGTGTCGCCGTCATTAGGGTTTCGTCTTGGCCACGTTAACCTTGCGACGGCGTCACCTTATGTCCGTGACGCCGTCCTCTTCAGCTTCTGACGTCGTCTGGATTGCATCTAGGCCGTCTGAGTAGCGACGGCCTACTCTTTTACAACTGGACGTCGTCGCTTGAAAATACGAGTTTTGGGTTCTGGACCGTCACAACAATTTTGGGACGGCGTCGCAATTTGCACCTGACGCCGTCGCCTTCTAATTTCAGCAACTGTGAGTGTCTCAATTTTGACTTTGGCCATTTTCTTCATATATTCGCGCCTTTTCGTCCAAATAAGTGCCATTCCAGCATTTTGCCTTCAAGAGACCTAAAAAGTGAAAAGGAACGATATTAAGCAATAACGGATACAAAAGTGATCAAATAAGGACTTAAATGACCCCTCAAAATGGTACCTTTTAAAACCTTATCAAATATCCCTACACTTGTTATTTGCTTGTCCTCAAGCAAATGTGCTTTTAGCCAATTAATTTATAAGTTAGGGGTCATGAAGCATTAATTCAAAACGGTCCACAACACATATAAGCCCCGCAAAAGTCATAACAAGCACGGAAATTACATACTAGCACCTCACATGGGGTGTTTGGATACTCACATCTCTCTCGGGTGTATATATGAAATATAACAAATAGGAAATGGAAGATAAACACTCATTAACCGGTCCTAGTACATAGATTACCATAGGCTTGAGAATAGATCAAACCTCCATCGCTTTGGCGTAAGCACCTAGGAAAGACTATCAAAGAGGTCTTTTAAAGGGTTGTAATGTTAGGCTTACGGTAGGGAAACAAGGGTTTGGTGGGATAGGCTATTTAGTGGTGGTAAGTCAAAAATCTCTATGTTAAATGCATACGAAGAATGGCGTTGCTAAGCCAAGACTCGACACTCTAAACTCTAGATAACTGAAATAAATAAACATAAATTTAAAGGATAGATGTAGGATGGTAGCCCGTTTTTTTTTTTTTTTTTTTTTTTTTCACACTTTTTTTTTTTTTTTTTTTTTTTTTTTTTTTTTTTTTTTTTTTTTTTCATACACTTTTACTCTACCATCCTCTACGGTAACATCAAAATAATAGGGATTTATAGGCACATCCCTACACTTGAGTTTTTATTACTCTAACACTAATTTGACCCGATTTGAAAAGATCAAAACACTTGGGGTACATTATTACGCAAACAAAGGGAAAATGAATTTTTAACGTTCCCTTCCCGTCATTTCATAAACTTTAACTTTTCCCATGAATCCCAATCATCCCAAAACTGTATACAAAGGATATGACTCGACTTAGCAACTTATGCAAGCAACTAGATAATTGAACTAAGGGTTTAGGG
Source organism: Chrysanthemum seticuspe (assembly GCA_019973895.1). Taxonomy (NCBI): domain Eukaryota; kingdom Viridiplantae; phylum Streptophyta; class Magnoliopsida; order Asterales; family Asteraceae; genus Chrysanthemum; species Chrysanthemum seticuspe. Next base: position 232,983,598 of record BPTQ01000006.1, on the reverse strand, counting down.
TGATAACAAACATTTGCACTAAAAGTGAGTGCATAAGGGATAGGCTAAGGCGATTTGGGTGTATATTTGGGGGTGGGGTGTAAACAATGCTCTTCATTGATATTCCGGAAAAACCGAAACATCACGAGAACCGCGAAAAGGATAGGCTCTGAGGGGTTAACTAGGGGTATCGTGTACTAAAGATGAGTACAACGCAAAAGGTGTGGGGGAATTACTCAACCGATATGGAAGAAGTAATTATATTACGGGTATCAAACAAGGGTTATCCTAATGCCTCTTATCATTTAGTTATTCCCAACTACACAAGTGTAGCCTCACTTGCGATCTCGGAATGCATCACAAAACAAGTTCTAGAATCTAATATACTACCGGTTCACACTCTAAGCATTGAAGATGAATGCTTTAATTCCTACTAATCTAAGGGCGATCCTCACATTTTGGTGGAATTTGGGTGGTAAAGGGTTTTTTGTGCTAGTCATGCAACTTCCTATCCATGAGACGCTTTTGTTAAGACTAATGGCCCACTCCTATATGTCATAAAAAATTTTAAATTTGGTGCCAAAATTACCCTAACCGACATTTCCTCATGGTTTATTACACAATCACATTTGGACAAAGCAAATAGTCAAGGATAAGCATAGTTTCAAAGTTCCCGTTTTATTTTCCCTCCCTACACTTAAACTGAACATTGTCCCCAATGTTCCCCGAAAGTATCAAAGTTATGATAATAGAAGGTAATTAAAAACGAAAGAAACTAATACTCCCCTGATTAGCTCGGTAGGATCCGTGTGTGAAGTAGTGGTTAAATTCTTTTCAAGAAGAATTATTGCGTGAAAAGCTCCTTCCAATCTTATGTAACTTCTTCTTGACAAACTAAACCTGCACACTTGAAGAAAACAAACGAAACCTTCGCGTAAAATCGGCGGTAATAATATATATAAGACTCGATTTAAACTAGGGTATAATGCTTGTGGAATGGATGTTTACAAAATTTCTAAGAAAATCAAGACCTGGAAAATTCCAAAAATTTATAAGTGGCTCAGAAAACGAGAAAAAAGTAAACTGATGTTTTTACTCCTTCCTGACGCCGTCAGGTTGCAATCCTGACGCCGTCAGGTTATCCTGACAAAAACTGGTCTGCGATTTTCTGAAAAAAATTCTGGAAAATTTACATCTTTAGAATCTGGAAAAATTTCTGCAAAACATCCATTATGACTCGATACAAGCATTTGACTCGAACAAACAAACATAAATATCTTTTAGTTAATTGTTATTCTCATGTTTACGTTTCTTTTGAAAACGTGTGTAATCCTCCCTACACTTATCCTTTATGTAAAATACCTTTACATGCAATTAAGACGAGGTTAAAGACAAAATAAAGCATTTTTACAAATTTAAACATGAGGATAAACAATTAATAAAAGATATATGACACTAACAAGCAAACAATTAAGCATGGGTTGCCTCCCACGAAGCGCTTTTCTTTATTTAAGAGTCTTGTAGCTAGACTCATAGTCGTGCTCCTACGTACCGATATACGTAAGTCTATCCTCAACAATGTCGTAAGGATAAAACTTATCATTCAAGTTCCTAGTAGTACGTTCGGTTAAATATGCCTTTTCAAACATCTCACCATCGGGATCATAGATTTGTATCCTAATGTGCCACTCTCCATTACCATCACTAGGCGGTCTATTCCAATCCCACTTGTTTTCAGATTTCTCAACTTTCCACTTATTCATGACAAGGTTAACGGGCAAGCTTCCTAGGAACTCGGTCATCTTCCTAAATACTAAGGCGTCCTCGAACGGGTTCACTTCTATGTCCCTAGCCATTTCTTTTTCTTGGAAAGTTGCTGCACTAGCGAAGGTTTTATCTAGGTAAAAAGGTCTTTGGGGGCCTATGATGTTCTTATCAATCCAAGGTCCATATCTAGAAGGCTCTCTATCCAACCCTATCTCTTGTGGGACTTCCTCATCCTTGTAGTATGTATGCTTTTTAACATCGTAAACGGATCTAGCACTCCCCTCTCCTACCACTATTTTGGACATCTTACAATCGATGATGGCACTAGCGGTAGCTAAAAATCCTCTTCCAACTAGTAATGGGCATGTCGGGTCCTTATTCATGTCTAGCACATGGAAGTCGGCCAAAAGAGTCAACTCTCCTACATGTACTACCATGTCCTTTATTATTCCTACCGGACGTGCTATACTACCGTCCGCTAGACCTAAGATGGTTTCCGTTGGTTCAATTTTACCTAAGTTAAGGCTTCTATGGAGGGACAACGGAACAAGATTGATGCACGATCCTAAATCGGCTAGAGCATCGAGTGGTTTGGAAGTTCCAAGTCTACACGGAAGAGTAAATAGCCCGGGATCGTCTAACTTCTTAGGTAAGTTGTTTCGCACAAAGGCGGACCCATGTTTTCCAAGCCTAAGTTCTAACTCATATTTTTCTTTTAAAGCATTATAGTAAGGTGCATGAGCTAAGACTTCAAGAATCGGTTTTGCTTGATGGAGTTCCTTGTACTCCTCCTCTAAACTAGGTTTGGATTCTTGGCTGACGGGTTTCTCAAGAGTAGGCTTTACCAAAGGTACCGGGCCTTGGTATCTCTTGGATGGCTTGGAACCCTTTTTGATAGCATTTACCGAGTAAACCGTTGGGTGGGAGGGGCATGGATGTGCACTCTCCCATGGTGAACTAGAACATGAATTCGATGCAATCGAATTCACTTTTGGGTTCTTTATGGTATCACTTGGGAGTGCTCCAACTTCCCGTTCATTGAAGGCTTTTAAGAGGGCATCAAGCTTGGTTGTCATCTCGCTCTGTTTTTGCTTAAAATCGGCTTCAAGCTTATTCAATCGAGTTTCTTGGGATGACAAAAATCTAGATGCAATTGCCTCAAGATTAGTGGGGTTCTCGGTATTAAAAGAGTTGACCCTAGTAGGCGAACTAGATAAGCTTTGGGGTGTGCTTGAGTTTTGGTTCCACTTAAGGTTAGGGTGATTTCTCCATGAAGGGTTGTACGAGTTTCCTAAGTTGTTTTGTTCGGGTTTGAAAGTGTACCACTTCTCTCCCGCTCCGTCGGTACGTATGGAGGCGTAGTCCGCAAAAGCTTGTTCGGGGAGCCTTGTGCAATCACGAGTGTCATGGGGACCACTACATAACTCACAAGGTAGAGTGATTTGATTCACTTGTCGTGAGGACTTAGGATTTTTGTAGGAACTCATGAGGAATCTAACTTGATCTTCAAGTTCGATCATCCTACGGTTGGGAGGAGGCAAGGAGATTGCCTTAACGATTTTGGGCAGCTCACGGGGGTCATCCCAACTTTCGTTGTCATAGAGGGCGAGGTCCTCAATTATTTCCCATGATTCTTCTGCGGTGAGATCACTAAGTTTTCCACCGGCCGCTTGGTCAATGGATCGCTTAGTGGGGAAGTTGACATGATCATAAAAGATTTGGACTTAGAGCCAAAGATCAATGCCGTGATGAGGGACTTTATGAAGTAAGTCCTTGAATCGGGTCCATGCTTCGTAGAGAGATTCACCTTGACGTTGTTGGAACATCAAGATGTCATTCCTAAGCTTAGTGGTTCTCCCCGGTGGGAAAAATTGAGCAAGGAAGCGAGAGGTAAGATCATCCCAACTTGAGATGGAGCCGGCGGGAAGTCGCTCAAGCCAATTACTAGCTTGGTCCCGTAGAGAGAATTGGAAGAGACGCAGGCGCGTGGTCTCCCGAGTAGTAGCATCAAGGTCGATGGAATCGACAATTTTGAGGAAATCCCTCAGATGCTGATTTGGATCTTCGGAACGAAGTCCATGGAATGCACATTCGTTTTGCACCAACCGGATGGTGTCGGATCGCAGGGCCGTAGTTTGGGCTTGGTCGGGAAGCTCAATGGTGTTCCTATAGCCTAGGTGGCTTGGTCTCGAGTATTCACCAAGAGTACGGGCTCTTGGCGGGTCATTTGGTGGTAGGTTGATGAATGGTAGTGGGTTATCACCTTCCATGATGAAAAGTGATGGGATTACGAATAAAGGTCACGAAGAAGGGGGATAGACTAAGAGGAAGCTAAAAATGAGAAAAAAGTTTACTTGATAGGAATCAAGCAAAGAACCTAAACGATGTGGACTACTAACTAGCTATTCTATTCCCCGGCAGCGGCGCCAAAAACTTGATAACGCTACACGCGTCGTTCGGGGTCAAGGAAACTTCCTTTTCTTCGAGCAAGTTTTATAACACCCTAGGCAGTGAACCTAATCGTTGTAGTGTAGTAATTAGGGTAAGCCACGGGTATTGATATCGTTCTCTAGGGGAATAGGAATGCTAGTAAGGAGTTACTACGCTAAGGTTAAGGTTGAGGAAGATTATTTTTTATCTTTTTATGTTTTATGAAATGGAAAGGTACGAATCTCGGGTATTGGATTTGGGGGGTTGGTATTTCTACCTATTACTCTACTATTATCTAATTATCTAAACTAAGGTTGTGGGAGTCTATGTCTAATTAATGTGTGCTCGTATGATAGTTTAAAGATGTGTTTACTTAGGTTGTACTACTCCTTAATTATCTCCTATTGGTGGTTCAATTGTCACGTCCTTATTATTAGTTGCGTTGTGTGTCTAAAGTTGTAGGGTATGCGTTTCTCCCTAACTCTTTGAACTTACCAAAGGGTCTCTTCTACAAACCCACTAGGGATGATAAACTCCTACTCTAAGGCGCTCTTTGGATGGTTTAGCCTACAACTACTCAGGTAATTATATTCTAAGGTTCACAAAGATGAATCAAGCATTAAGTACACAACGAATGACCTATCGCATTACTAGATCATTAATCAACTAAGATAAGAAACAACCAATCAATATTCAATAATTAAGTTTCATACTTTCTAAGCAAACACACAAATAAATTAGCCGGACATGGAGAACATGCAAGCATACACACAAATAATCAAAGACATAATTGAATTAATGAAGTAAAGACTTATCTTGATGTAAGATAGGGTTTAAAACCCTAAAATACTGTACAAGACACCTTAGGTTCGGTTTTAGGTTTTCACTCCAAAAGACTCTCCACAAAAGACTGAAAAATTCGGATTCTATATATAAGATTACATATGCGACGGCGTCACCTTATGTTTCGTGACGCCGTCGTGTCGCCGTCATTAGTGTTTCGTCTTGGCCACGTTAACCTTGCGACGGCGTCACCTTATGTCCGTGACGCCGTCCTCTTCAGCTTCTGACGTCGTCTGGATTGCATCTAGGCCATCTGAGTAGCGACGGCCTACTCTTTTACAACTGGACGTCGTCGCTTGAAAATACGAGTTTTGGGTTCTGGACCGTCACAACAATTTTGGGACGGCGTCGCAATTTGCACCTGACGCCGTCGCCTTCTAATTTCAGCAACTGTGAGTGTCTCGATTTTGACTTTGGCCATTTTCTTCATATATTCGCGCCTTTTCATCCAAATAAGTGCCATTCCAGCATTTTGCCTTCAAGAGACCTAAAAAGTGAAAAGGAACGATATTAAGCAATAACGGATACAAAAGTGATCAAATAAGGACTTAAATGACCCCTCAAAATGGTACCTTTTAAAACCTTATCATTTATGATCATATTTCAGTTGTTCTATTTGAGACAGCAAAGCATTCTTAGATGCGACTAGATCACGTATCTGTTGTTCTAATGATTTTTCGTTTTGGTAAGATTTAGCAAAATCGACTTCAAAACCTTTTTCACGTTTTTCTTGAGTTTGAAAAATGTTGAGTTGATACTTTAAGCATTCATTGTCCTTAGTTAACAGTGCGTTTTTATCTTTAAATTGCTGATTAAGGTTACGCCATATTTCCATTTGAGATTTTTGGTCGTTAAGTAAGGTCATGAGCTCAATATCCAGATTAGACGAAAGATCAGCTTGTTCAACGTGAGTCTCAACATGATCATTATTTAGATCTTCAAATATAAACACGGTGTCAACTTGATTATCAATGTTAACCATAAGGTCATCTTGATCGTCAAATATAACTACGGGATCTATTTGATATCATCGGAATGAGATGTAGACGGCTCATGTTGAACACTCTGATCCTTGTCGGATGCAGATGTTGGCGGAGATATCAGATCATTAATGAATATAGTTTGATCCGATACCTGAGACAAGCCGTCAGTGTCATACACTGGGCCTGTATCACTCATGTGGAGTTCGTGCATGTTTGCCATCAACATAACTGCTGCATTAGCCTGCAAGTCCTCCATATCATCATCAGAATCTGCATTTGCCATGAAGCTCTATTCCTTGTTGGTAAGAGTTCCACCAGCTTCATCCTTAAGAGCCAAGAGCAAAGCCTCTTTGTGATAAGCGATGCCTCTTGTCCTCGGCTTTGGGCATGCATTAGCCAGATGACCCTTTTCATTACAGTTATAACAACGAAGACCATTAACCCCATTCTGAGCATTACCCTGTTCAACCACTTGAGCCCTTTGTTGTTGTGGAGCACCCATGTTATTCCTTCCCATTGGATTAAATCCTTGACCACCGCCCATCTGACGAACTTGACCACGATTCTGAACCTCAACTCTTCCGTTGTTAACAACAGCCTGATTCCTTGTGTTAGATGAGGTGCTAATGCGATTGTTGTATTTGTTGGAGTATCGACCAAAGGCTTTAGCAATCATAACAAATCCTTGTTGCAATGCATCAAAAGCTTCCACATCCTCATTTGATGCACTGTAAAGTGCTTGAGTATTGTTGTTGTTGTATGGAACCAGTAGATTTTCTTGTGGTGTTTGCTGTTGTGAAGGATCATAAGGTGTTATCTTAGCAGATGGTTGAGCAGTAGGTTGTGGAGGATTTGTGAATACAGTTTGTAAGGTCGGGAATTGAGGATAACAAGCTTGAGCCCACAAAGCTAATTGTTGATTATCCGGAAGTGAAGGTGAGACAGGGAGTCCACGGATAACTCTTTCTTTGTCAACTTCTTTTTGGTGGGGATTCAAATAGTCGTACAACAATCCGTATGTAGCATGATGAAGGTTCTTCGCTTGACGGATGAAAATGACATACTTTTCCCAATCAGGACCAAGACTACTCAGGAACTTCGTGTTGACTGCAACTCTTGGCATGATGATGTTATGTTTGTCCAAGTCATTGATGATGTCTGAGAATTGATGATGAAATGACTCTAATGTCACTCCGGGTTCAATCATGAAGTGTTCATAAGCCAAGTAAATTTTGGATTCCATGTCCTCTTGATTGAGTTCAGTGCCTTTCATGAGAAGATGAATATGTTCCCACATTGCTTTAGCAGTCTTTTGAGCATCAACACTTCAAAGGATCGGATTGGGTAATCCCAAAAGGATGTATTGCATTGCCAGTTCACCAGCTTCAAAGTGTAAAAGTTGATAAGTAGTGAGTTCATTAAGACTGGCAATGTTAGTGACATCACCTCTTGGTGGATTAGCATTTGGATCTCCGGGTACAGTGACAGTAGGCATCTGAAATGGACCTTCCAGGATGACCTTCTTTAAGAACTTTCCATATGGTTTCTTTAGATCACAGAACCTAAAGAACCTTATCAACCATTGATCGTAGTTTCTGGGAGTGAGTATTGGAGGTCTATCAAGTGATCCAGCCTCATGAATGAATTGTTGGCTACTTAACGCTTCACACATCTTTGCAAACCAAGACGGTTCCTTCATAGTATTCCTGGATGGATGTTGATTGTGAAAGTTTGTGTAAGGTTGTACTTGAAGACTAGGTGGTGGTTGAATCATTTGTGGTTGAATTGCTCCAGGAGGAAATTGTTGTTGAAGTTGTTGTTGTTGTTGTTTTTGATAAAATTGTTGTTGTTGATTGTGTTGTTGTTGTTGTTGTTGAGGATACACATGAGGGAAGTAGCTAGAGTATGGTGGTTGAGACATCATGAAAATTTGTGTTGATTATGGATCTTTGTAGTCGAATGAAACTTTGTTGATGAAGTATCCTTAGGCGTAGAAAATAACTTAAGCGTAGAGAAAAACCTTATGCGTAAAAACACCAACTTACGCGTAAGAAGAGAGCTTACGCGTAGGATAAGCTTACGCGTAGGGTTGGTTAAACCTTAGGTTATGCGTAAACTAAAGACTTAGTAGTAAGAAACTTACGCGTAATATTTCCTTAGGCGTAAGACGTGCTTATACGTAGGAAATGCTTAGGCGTAAGATTTTTTTACTCGTAAGCTTTTATGCTTAGGCGTAAAACTAAGGTTTTATCCCAAAATTCCTTTACACTTATCCAGTGTAGAAGATATCCAAAGTCGAAGTGTTTTCAGGCTTATCCAAGCAAGAAAACACTGAGTAAACCAAGAACACTGAAGATCAAACCTTATGGAGCTTACGCATAAGATTAGGGTTTTCTTATGCGTAAGATAAGTCAAATGTTGCCAAAACTGAGATTTCTGCCCAAAAGTGTTTCTAAACCTGATTTTTGTGATGAAACAGCTTCAATATCACCAAAATAACACAAAAGTGTGAAACTTGATGATCCAAAACTTTTATACACCTTATGCGTAAAACAGACCACACGTATCAAACCAAGCTTAAAAACAAAGAAATACACATAAAGTTTCAAACTTTTTGCCAAAAACTTCAACTTTATCACCAAATAACCTTTAAAGTAGAAGAATCTTGAGTTTTAAAGTGTAAAAATCAAAGTTTTGAAGCGTTTGAAGGTTTGAATACCGAAACTTTACACGTAGGAAAGAAAACCTCAAAAAAACAAAATCGTTCACCCAACTATTTGGCGATTGATACCACTATTAGGTTCCCATTTATGTAACACAAGCATCAATATGAAGAAATGAGGTAAAGAAGGATCGGATGAACACAAACACAAGTATACGAATGACTATGTGAAATGATAAGCTTAGGATAAATGTGAAAGTGAACAACCAACTCTCAAATGAGAGTTACAAAGGTATTTATAGGGAAGGAGCTAGGGCAACACTCAAGCTCCCTTCCTTTACTTATTGGGCTTTTGGATAGGCTCATGGGCTTTCTACATGAGCCTAGCCTTGATTACTAACTTAAAAGCCTTAATTAAGCTAACTATTACATATTGATTACAAACACTTGAGATATGGTTTAGGAGTGATTCTAACACAATCAACCTCCAATCATCAACCAAACATTAAACCCAACATCTATTCTAACCAAAAACATGAAACTAGACCTAAAATGCAAAAACCCAACAATATGATACACCACATGATTCCAAAACACTAGCTACATGTTTATTTAAGTGTTAATTAGATTTAATCTCATGTTCAAACCAAAAGCCCCAAATTTTATAATATGGTCGAACCATATTATTGCCATACGTGGCTTATTAAAGCTCAAACAAGTGTTACCCATGTTTCATTTACCTTATTCAAGCCCGATCTACAAGATTAGATGAAAACCCTAATTTTACGAATCTTAATCTTAAGATTTGGAGGTGTTAATGAAGGTTTTTGTGAGAGTATTATATATGGATAGAAAGAGGGAAAGGAGATCTACAAGATAGTGGTAGAGGTGAGATGCCACTCGCCGGAGTGTGGCCGGAATAGTGGCGGCGGTGGTGGTATTATTTAGGGTTAGGGTTTTGTTCTTGAGGAGAGAGAGAGTAGAGAGAGAAAGGTGTGTTTGTGTGTGTTTTTAGTGAGAGAAAGGGAAGTAAAAATGAGGGTGAATGAGGGTATATATATTTTGGAAGGAGGGACCAAAATAAAAACTATTTTGGGAGGGGGGTGGCCGGCCTTGGGTAAAAAGAGGGGCCGAAGGCGTCATTTTTCGTAAACTATCCCGTTTACTCATTCCCGAGCTCATATATTGTCCCCCGAGTTTCCCACGACGTTCATTCTACTTTCTATTATCGTTATTTATGTTTTTCCACGAGTTTTGGCTATTTATTTGTCAATTTTTGAGTTACGGTCTAAAAGTTACAATATTTCTCGTTTTAGGCTTTTCTAGTGCCGAATCGAATAGTGCCTACCAAAAAGAGTTAAAACTCACACGATAATTCGTCCATTAATGAAATAAACCATAAAAACCAATAGACGATATAAAATCAAGTCATGGTTGATAAAAATAATATTAATGGCAAAAGCTCGGTTTAGTTTAACGTAATGCGGTTACCTAAAATAGACTCCCTATATTGCCAGTTGTCACAGCCTCCTAGCCTCAGAAGAAACACGTCCCGGGTTTTACTCCGAGTTGCTTGATGTCATGAAAATTTTAGGATACTTCCTACGGAAAACATCTTCACGTTCCCAAGTGAACTCCGGTCCATGTCGGGAGTTCCAACGAACTTTGACAATCGGAATACGTCTATGCTTCAGCCCTTTAATCTCACGAACCATGATCTCAATCGGTTCCTCAACGAAATTCAATTTCTCATCAATACGGATATCTCTTAAGGGCACAACTATGTTTTCCTCCGAAAGACATTTCTTAAGATTACTAACATGAAAGACATTGTGTACACTGCTCAATTCCGATGGTAGCTCCAGGCGGTATGCTACCGGTCCGATTCTTTCCAGGATTGGAAAGGGACCAATATATCAGGGATTGAGTTTTCCACGTTTTCCAAAATGAATCACTCCTTTCCAAGGAAAGACCTTTAACATAACACGATCTCCAACCTGAAATTCTAAAGGTTTACGTCTCTTATCGGTATAACTCTTTTGTCTATCACGAGCGGTTTGAAATATGAACTATCTTCTCAGTGGTTTCTAGGACAAGTTCGGGACCTGTAAGTTGACTCTCGCCAACTTCAGCCCAACAAACAGGAGAACGACAATTTCTATCATACGGTGCTTCAAATGGAGCGGCCTTAATGCTAGAATGATAACTATTGTTCTAAGAGAATTCGGCCAAAGGGAGATGTCTCTCCCAGCCTTTGCCGAAATCAATAACACATGCTCTAGGCATGTCCTCTAAGGTCTGAATGGTTCTCTCGCTTTGACCATCGGTTTGAGGGTGAAAAGCAGTGCTCATATCCAAGTTTGTTCCTAACGCTGACTGTAAGGATCTCCAAAAGTGGGATGTAAAACGACTATCTCGATCGGAAATGATAGATATCGGTACTCCATGACGCGATACTATCTCCTTAAGGTACAGTCGAGGGAGCTTGTCGAGACTATCTGTCTCGCTAATGGCTAAGAAGTGAGCAGACTTAGTTAAACGATCAACAATTACCCAGATAGCATCATTGCCGCTAGCTGTTCTTGGTAATTTGGTGATAAAGTCCATGTCGATTCGCTCCCATTTCCATTCTGGGAGTTCGGGTTGAACTAAGAGTCCTGAGGGTTTCTGGTGTTCGGCCTTTACCTTAGAACAAGACAAGTACCAACTGACATACTGAGCTATGCCGGCTTTCATGTTAGGCCACCAGTAGAGTTTCTTAAGGTCCTGATACATCTTATCGGCTCCGGGATGAATAGAGTATTTTGACTTATGCGACTCGTGCATAATCAACTCACGGATTCCACCATGAAATGGTATCCATCTTCTGTCTTTGAAGCATAAGGTTCCGTCGGAACGCTTCAAGAAGCCGTTTTCACTTTCTACCATTCCATGCAGATTCTCGTAAGGACGGTTCTCTTCCGTCAATGCCGCAGCTTGGGCGGCTAAGATTTGAGATGGTAGAGGCGAAACAATGGTCATTCCTAGGGATCGAATTAGCAATGGTGGAATGTTCTCCTTACGACTAAGTGCATCAACCACAACATTAGCCTTACCAGGATAATAACGAATCTCACAGTCATAATCACTAAGCAATTCTAACCAACGACGTTGTCTCATATTCAGTTCCTTCTGATCCAAGATATGCTTCAAGCTCTTATGGTCGGTAAATACTACACACTTAGTTCCATACAGATAATGTCTCCAGATTCTAAGGGCAAACACTACTGCACCTAACTCAAGGTCATGGGTGGTGTAGTTTTTCTCATGCTTCTTAAGTTGTCGGGAGGCATAAGCAATCACCTTCTCTCGTTGCATCAAAACAGCACCTAAGCCTTCATGCGAAGCGTCGCAGTACACGACAAAGTCTTCGCTTCCTTCAGGCAAAGCTAGTGTGGAAAACTAGAAGGGGGGGGGTTGAATAGTTTTGCTGATTTTAAGTTGATTTCAAAAACTTTAGATTCGATATTATGTGAAATCATATGGATGTTGAGAACGTATAGATCTAATGATAATGCAAGCAAATAAATAAAGATAAGGGATAGAAATGACACAACCGATTTATAGTGGTTCGGCTACAAGGACACCTTCCTTGCCCTACTCCACTCCCCGAGTCACCTACTCGAGAGTTCAAGCACTATGTCAACAAACTCCTTCACTTGGCGGAGAAGCCTTCACAACGTTGCTTACACTTTTTCCGGTACAAAGCTAGATACCGAGTCCGTAGCACGGTGGACCAACCCAACACAACTATTACACAACAAATATGTGAAATATCAAATACAAGATCTTCGCTACAGAAATCTTGCGGAGTGACAAATCAATCAAGGACCCCTTGCTTGGATGACTTGTAGAATGCTCGTGATCTCGCCTTAGAGAAGGACCTATATGAGGATCACAAATAGAAAGAAAGAAGAACAACTCTCTAGATCAAGTGATCTATATGTTAGAAGAGAATGAGAGTGTATGAGAGATTTAGTAAGAAGAGGGGTGAGTTAGAATGATGAAATGGCTCTCTATTTATAGGCAAATTTCTTCACTGTTCCCACGGATCCCTTCCACAAGGGATCCGTCTAGTGTAATCCTAGGGATCCGTGGAACGCTCCTCTTTGCCCATGGGTTTTTTGGTTATGGGTCATGGGTTGGTCCATGGGTTATATCTAGATTCAATGTATCTAAGTATACATTGTATCAAGTCTCTTTGGGTATGGATCAAGATCCATGGGTTATGATATTTACCCATCCTAATAAACTATTACAACAAATGCTTAATTACTACATTTTTGTATTTAAATGGCTATATGTAAATGCTTTACAAAACTAATATGTATCCTTTATAATTGTACTTAAGATAACATTATATTTGTTATCAACAAAACACAAAGAGATCGCAAAATATTAATAAACGGTTTTACGGTTTATTTGTATTAACAATCTCCCCCTTTTTGTTGATGACAAAACATAATGTTATGATGAGTAAAACTTAAGAATACATGTAAGTTTTGAAAGCCCTAAGTTTTACTTCTTCTCCCCCTTTTTGTCGAAACAAAAAGTTAACCCTTGGAAGAAATAAACAAACTTCTAACTCCCCCTTGACGGTAGCTCCCCCTTGTTTGGGGCGTCAAGTGAAGAAAAATAAAAATCCTACAAAAAGAAAGGTTAGTAACATGCTTATATAATCTTGTGGTTGCCGAGAATCAAGATTGGGAGCCAAGGTATGTAAACAAGGCCTTGTAATAAAACAACAAATTGTAGTGGTATGTATGCCACTTACAAGCATGTAAAAATAAGAACAAGACTTGTTCTTGAAAAATGACTTCAAAAATAATACTTAAAAGTAGAAAAGTAGTAGTAGTGATTCCTTCCATGCTTGCATAAGGTTATGGATGGAGGTTTTGATGAGTAATGGTATTGATGCGATCAAGGATGAGGTTGAGCATGAAACGCATTTCTTCCCTAACTTCTATTGCAATTTTCCTAGTGGATTGACAATGTTCACAATGTAAATGATGTGGGTGATGAGTGCGGAAGTTTTCCGGGTTGATTTGATTTGAGTTATGCGGAAGTTGTGGTGGAAAAATAGGAAAATATGGATCAATATCCGGAATGTTAGTAAATGGTGGTGGAAAAGAACCTAGATGTTCTTGTGATGAGATAGGAGCTAATGGTGGTGATGTTTCAAGATCTTGAAATAAAGTATTTGGAGATGTGGGGGTGTTGAAAAGACTAATTCTTTTTCTTTAGGTTGATTAGATCTTGTTGGAGTCTTAAGGAGTTCCAAAAGAGTTATTTTAGGTGGTGATGAAGTTGGTGTACTTGTTGGTGATGAGGGTGGTGCTATAATGGAAGCATCTTGTGGTGAGTTATTTGTTTAGGATGAATCATTTGAGGTTGGTTTTGCTAAACAACAAGATCAGATACTAATCCGTGCGGATATCCTAGCATTTGATTGTGGTATTTTGGATGGTGGAAGTACAAAGGTTTGGATATCATGATTGTTTGTACTAGATGATTCTCCTAAAAGGTTTTTGGATGACATGATGAAGTGTGTTTGTGAGAAGGAGATGGAGTATGCAAGCATTTTGGGAGTTATATATATAGAAAAACAACACATTGTAATGAATGCTTGACCCAAAATGTGGATTAAAATCTAATGATTAGATATGAATTCAAGGCATGTGATCATGAGAACTGGTTGAGTCCAAACCGTCAAGTTTATTACACAAGTTAACCACTTGTGAATGGTCAACCGTAATAAAATTCAAACAGTCTAAAACCAATACAATTAAGATCAGAGGAATATAGTGTTTCCCTAGGTCGTTAAGTCCCACGGAGGATTAATGGTGTTTGAACACGTTCAGACGTAGAATAATCACTAAGGATAGTGATCAGTAAGGATTTTGGATGGGAAAAGGTTTGTGATTTGGAATAATTATACCTAAAGGAAAAAGTTTGTAAATTACAGGGGCTTAAATGCAAATTAAAGAAAATTAAAAGGCTAAATTATATTAAATAAACGCTATCACTATTTTTAAAATTGGATTTTCTTGATTTATAAAACAAAATAACTTAAATAAACTATTCTAATTAAAGCGTAAACCTAAATTATCTAAAAATGTGACCTAGAATGAAAACGCGCGTTATATGTAAAAATTACGCGAGTGCGCAAGTAAAAACGTAAAATTTGTAAAATAAAAGTCCTACGAGTGTGAAAACAATTTTCTTACTTACTATATGACAAAATAAAATTTTAGAAAAAAGATTTATATTTTTTTGACTTTTATATTTTTTATTATGAATTAAATACTATTTTAAACTAATTAAATGATTAAAAATATTAAAACTATTCAGAAAATTCTGAAACTTTTTTATAAAATACTTTATAACAATACAAAGCTAAGAAAAATACAAAAGGTGCAACAACTTATTGTAATAAGCTGTAAATAAGCTAAAGAGTACGAATAAGCTAAATAGAAAACAAGGGGTAAGTATTAAATAATGCAAAGTAATACCAGTCAAAGACCCAAGGGCAGTTGGTGAGTATGTTGTGTGGTGAGCTGGGTGGCCAGGGTTCAAATCCCAGCACTGGACTTTTTATTTTTTTTAATTTTCTTTTTGAACTTTTTCTTTTTAAAACTGATTAAACACAATGAGATAAGCAATTTTCAAAACTAGAACTTTTTATAAAAAACCACTAATAAGCTCAGAATGAGCTTATGATTGCTTATCAGTTGTGCAAGAAATGGAATAAGCCCAAGGATTAGATAAATGGCTAATAAGCTAATAAATAAGCACAAGGTTAACTGAAAATAAGCTAAACAACTTATAATAAGCTAAATTAACAACTGAAAAAGCAAAATAACTTAGAAATAAGCAATAAATAAACTTCAAATAAGCTCTAGCTTATCTGTTGAACATGACACTTTTTAGGTTTCTAGGTACTTTCTAACTAATATTTAAGCACTTTAATAAGCTAGGAAATGAAAAGGAACAATGGAACTAACTAGTATACCAACTAAGCTTTCCAAAAAGCTAAAGCTCTCACTGTGGTGTTCACATGTGAGCTTATAATGAGCTTATGAAAAAGGGACTAAACACTGACTGATTGGTGAACTAAATGAAATGGACAAAACTAAAAGCAAGTAGCAGGCTAATTAAATAAGCTAGAAATGGGAAAACTAGCACTGGAACCTTGAGACAGCTAGGTAAGCTTCTCAAAAAGCTAAGGTATACAAGTTAAAGCTAACTAATGAGCTCTTGATGAGCTTATGAAACTGGATGGCTCAACTGTGCACAGGGGAGATTTCTAAAAAAGTGCTTAAAAGAGACTAACAAATAAGCAGTGTATAAGCTAAGTATAGATAAACTAAGATTTTTCTAGTAAAGATGAGCAACAAAACTCTAATTTCCCAAAAGATTATAGGCTAAATCTTAATATTAAACACACATTAAAATTCTCAATTTTATTCAAAAACTGCTATTGAGAAATTTTGACTTTTTGAAGAAATGAACTAAGTTGACTTTTATGAACTTATGATTGATTCTATGGACTGAATTTGTTATAATAAGGTGAAATGAGATTATCTAGAGCTATAGTAACAACTTTTAAGCCTGTGTGATGAATTTGGCAATCCAAATTCCTAACAGTGACTAACTAAGGAGAATTTAAAGATAATTTTGACTTTTTATCTAACAAACACTGGATTTTATGTTTTGACTGAGCTAATAGGTTGTATTGTGACATATATCAAACAAGAACAACTCCACAAACAACTTCTAACACAGTTTTCACATCAAATCCAAACACCCCTTTAGTAAACTGTTTTGAGCCTTTAAACACTAAAACAAGTTTTTAAACCAAGTAATCTATTTATTATCTTAAGTTAACTATAATAAGACAGGATTGAACTGGAATTAACAATATTTAAACACATATACTAAGAAATGCAAAGTTTTAAGAATTTGCTTACAAGAGATTATCCAACTGAAAATACAGAACCAAGAACAAGAACCACTCTTAATAGCTTTCCACAAAGCTTATAACCCAAGAGCAATCAAAAGATTACCCTGCTTCAACCTCTAGCACCATCTTCAAGCATTTTTGATTTTTCACTAATTTTTCTTGATTTTTATGAATTTTTTTAGTTTTATAACTACAACTGGTTTTTATGGTTCTAATAGCTCTCAGAAGCTATATAATGAACTTATATGAGCTTATGAGTTCATAATATCAACCACAAACAACTTTAAGCTAAATTTGAGATTTTGGCTCAAAAATTGCATAAACTGAATTTGTGTAAATAAACTGAAATTGAAACTGAAAATAGGTTCTTAATACACTGAAATATGATTACAAAGTATTTGAAAGCTTAAACTTGCACTGGAAAACTTAAAATATTTAAAACACCATAAGCAAAATTAAATTACACTAGATATATTCTCCATACTGCTTCTTTCTTCTTTATATTGATTTCTTTTTGTTTCTTGTCGTCCTTTGATTGTTTCCTACCTCATCTTGACCATTGAAACCTTCTAATTCATCACCACTGTCCATTTGGCAATTTTGGCGCCAAAATATCTTTGAGCAGGTTTTTAGCATTTAAAGAAGTTTGGGAGATTGTGGAGGTAGAGGGGAGTGGGTAAACAGCTAGAAAGACAGGTGGAAAGGTGGAAAAGTGGTGGTAAAACCACTGGTTTTGGAATGCAGTTGAGGTGAGGGAGAAGCACAGTAATACTGGTTTGGGCGGGGTTTGACTTTATTTGACCCGGTATTAATAATAAAGCTGGGGTTCAAAATAGGGGGGTTCATAGGTGATGAGTGTGTAAATACTCATCATTTTTTGGTCAATCTGAACTGCAAAACGTTTAAAAATGCTCAGAAATGCATCGAAATACTGAAAATATTCCAAAATTGCATTTTATATGTTTCAGATGCAAAATGTTCAAAAACAGATGAAAAATGAGCAAAGTTTGCATAATTGGCAGTTTCAGTCCCCCAAGTTTCTAAAATTGTCAGAAATGGCCCCTGGAAATTGGAAAATGGCAAGGTTGGTCCTTGTACTTTTTGAGATTGTCACTTTTAACCCTTGGATCAACTTTGATGAAATGGCAGAATTGGTCCTTGCAATTTCAGAATTTACAACATTAGTCCTTGCCATTAAAACCTTTATTAAACCCTTTGCACCTTTTGGCCTGGTCAAAACCCTTTGTGACCCCCCTGCCACTTAACCCTTTTGACCCCTTTGATTATTAACACCCAGTCAAACCCCCAAGTCAAACAACCACCCCGCCCACAATGTTCCCTCCAAACCACTGTCTTCCCCACTTTTTCTGCAACACCTATCCCCCCTCCTCACCTTTCCACTCCCCTTGTTCCCCCTCCTCAACAACCTTCCAAGGGCATTAAATGCACCCTTCTCCCTATCACTCAACCTACAACTGTCAAAAAGCTTTTTCCCGCCAAAAATCCATTCAATGGCCAGGATCTCTTGAAGCCATCCAATGGCCATAAACAGAGCTGGGATTTGCTCAGATATGAGAGAGAAGAGAAGCTTGGGTATAAAAAGGAAGAAAGAGAGAAGGAGAAGTAGTTAGTTAGTTTTATAAAATTTTCCTTATGTCGTTTTTTAAATTCATGTTTTAGTTTAAGTCCAAATGATGTAATCTCAGTTTTTATGTATCACTTTTAAGCTAAGACAGCTTTGTACTGTGTTTTTGAACATCAATCCAAGTTTTTATTTAAGTTCCAAGTTCTATGTTTACTGTTGAGATTTTCAGTTTCAAATTCTTCTATCCAGGTTGTTAGTTGCTTGTTTTGAGCTTAAACAAGTTTATTTAAGCTCTCTATAAGCTTTGAATAAGCTTGCATTTCAGTTTCAAACATGTTGGGTCATGGTCAACAAAAGTCAAACTATAGCAGTTTGGTGATGAATGGGTTGAAGCAGAGGTTTATTTGGGTTGGATTAGACTAGGATAGATTAGAATTGGGTTTGGTTTAGCCTGCAACACAGCTGGATACATGTGAGTGAGCTTCTCACTTTCAAATTTCAAGCCATTTTGCATTTTATGCTTATACTTGTATCTGTGATCATTGGTAGTTTTAACTTGTTTAATTAGTTGCACTTAGGTGAATAAAACTTAGTTTGATCATTAATCATAGCTTAATCAGTGTTTATCTCAGTTTTCATTGCAAAACAGTAGAAATAGGAGTGTTTGGATTTACTGCTAAACCTGTCTGTAGGGTTAGTTCAGTGCTCATGATCTGTAGTTTCATGCTTGTTGAACTCTTAAATACTCATTTCTGTCTTAATCTTGTGCCTGCACAGGCTCAAAGTCAAATCTCTTCTTAAACCATCTCAACAGTTTAACTGTTGAGATTTTGTCAAAACAAAATCTTGTTTTGTGTTTGTAAATCTTAGATATAGCTTGCATTAGGTTTTATTCATCCTATAACATCAATTGCAGTCCTTAAATTTGATCCAAATCTCATTTAAGTCAACATTTCACTTTTTCTTCAAAAGTCAAAACTCACCAAAACTCAGTTTTGGCCAAGCTAGAGAGATTTTTAGTGAGCTCATTTCTGGGTCAAATCAAGTGAATCTTGTGGCTTTTAAAACCTCTCTTGGTCTATTTTATCATCATCATTTTTGTCAAATTTTGTAATTTTTTTCTTAAGCTCTAACTGGCTTGTCAAAATGGGACTAACTGCCCTGTGCAGGGCATTAAGTCTGCACAGGACTTTTGCAGGTTTTGCAGAGCTTGTATTAAGCTCATCACTGCTTATCTAGGTCTGTAATTTGGTTTATAAGGTCTCACCTAGGTCTAGTGTAAGTTCTAAGTTTTGGTTTTTAGTTGCTAGCTTATTTGATTGCTTGTTCTTGGGCTTAAAGTAGGAGCCAAAAACTGTTTTTAGCTTATTGTCTCAAAATACCAAATCTGTTCAATCAGTTATCCAGAGGTTATGGCTTGTTGATTCTAGTTGTCTTTTGGTTCTTTAAGCTTATTTAAGCTTCTGTTTTAGTTTGGTGCTTATTAGTATCCATTTGCTTATTGCTAGTGCTTATTCATAAGCTCATTCCTCATCAGTTTCAAATTCCTCCACACAACCCCTCTTTTTTATATTTTTCTTAGATTCTAAATATTATTTTAGAGTTTTCCTGAAATTTTCAGATTTTTCCTAGCTTGTTTGCTATTTTTCTTGATTTAAATTAGTTTTTAAGCATTTTTAATTAGCTTTAAATACAATTAATTAAGAAAAGGTTCAAAAAAATAATTTTTCATTTTTCTTAAGTTTAGATAAATATAAAAAGACAAAAAAATATTTTTCTAGATTTTTCTTAGTTAAATTTGTATTTTTAAGTAATTTAAATAGTTTTAAATAGTATTTAATTCCTAGAAAATACAAAAATAATCAGAAAAATACAAAAATAGTTTTGAAAATTCTATTTTGATATTTTAGATTTTTCTAAGTCTTAATTTTATTTTTCAAGCTTTATTTCATATTTTCTTTCATTATAGGCTATTATTAAATAGTTAGAAATAGTTTTTAATTAATAATAATTAATTTATTAGTTATAAAAATAATTTTATTTTTCTAAAAATTTTCTTTTATCATTAGGTTTGTAAAAATATCATTTTCATATTTTTAGGAATAATATTAATTTAGTTTCACATTTTTATTTGTACGCTACGTAGTTTTTAATTCAGTTTTAATAAAAACATAAAAACAAAAACATCATTTTGCAAATAGTGATAGCATTTATTTAATATTTCTTATCTTTTTAATTTCCTTTAATTTGCATTTAAGCCGTTGTAATTTGTTGGCTTTTTCTGTAGTCATAATCATATCAGATCTCTTTTCCATTCAAATTCCCCGATCACTATACGTTGGGTGATCCATTGCATAGCTCGCTGGGACATAACGACCCGGGGAAATCATATACTCCTCAGATCTTCATTGCATTCGTGCTTGAGCCGTTTTAAGTTTGTTACGGTCTGCCATTCACAAGTGGCAGGCTTGAGTGATAAAACTTGACGGTTTGGCACGCATCAAATTTTTGGCGCCGCTGCCGGGGAGCTGTGCTGATTATCTTACGTCTAGCAGATTAGTGATTTGGATATTCACTCCTTGTTTATACCATCTGTATGTGTTTATATTCTCTTTTAAAAATCAAAAATCCAAAAAGATTTTCATTCTTTGTTTTTGCAAAATGTTTTTCAAAAATACCAAAAATATTCATCTTTACCCTCTCACATCTTTGATTCTTCATCCCTACCCCTCTGAAAACCTTTGATTCTTTCTATGTCTTATCCTCACCCTCTTGGTTGTCAATGGTGTGGTGGTCCTTATAATGGTGGCAATTGCCCCAGTTGTGGCATGGTGGAATCAGGAAACGGGTCTGTCTATAACCAGGATCCCTATTCCTACCATAACACAACTGATTTATTCCATCAGCTACCACACTGTGAGACTCAGCAGTTTTACTGTTGTGAGTACTGTGGTGGTTCACACTCCAGTTCTGATTGTCAATCGGGAAACACGCTTGTCTATGAGCAGGTTCCTGATAACAATTTTGACTACAACACATGTGACTCACAGCCACATCAGTTTTACTGTTGTGAGTATTGTGGAGGTCCTCACTTTAGCTCTGATTGTCAAACAAGGAATCCATTTCCTTGTAACAATTACGACTCTTCGTATCATGACCAACCTCTACAGTACCAAATGAATCAGGCACCACCTCAGCCTGATCCACTTCCTCAAAATCTTCTCCTTGATCTTTTGGATTTAGTGAAAGATTTGAAGGAATGTAAACATTCCCAAGATAATCCAAAATCCATGGAAGAATTGTTAGCTGAAGAGCAGGCTGCTAAATTAAATTCCCAAATTGCGTTTGAAAAATCTATTAGGGAATCAATTGCAAAAGAAAAAGCAGCCAGATCTAGCTCTCAATTTCGTTTCATTCCTGATGACAGTGATGATGAGGATACACTTGATATCCTTCAATTTTATAAAAATTCATCAAGTTCATCAGTTGATATCCCAGCAGTTGAGATTGCATCTCATACAACTGCTATCACACCCGAAGCTCCCACTCACTCTCTAAACATGGGGGACGAGCATCTTGACACTGTTCCTGAAAAGGAATCGGACGAATTCATAAAGTCTAGTGTTGAGGACCTTGTCCCAATCCCGAGAGAGTCACAGGGAACTTTTGACAAAGGGTCAAGTTTGCTTTTGCTTATATACAAGGACCATTCATGTAATTTCTGCCAAGTTAAGGGGCTGAACCTGCCACTTTTCCAAACTTATCACAAGGACCAAACTTGCCAATCTTTAATAGTACAAGGACCACATTTGATTATTTTCACTTTTTAAATATCCGAGGACTATTTTTGACATTTTTCAAAGTTGAGGGACCAAAGTTGCCATTTTATAATTTTTAAACTTTGAAGGGCTTGTTTTGACAACTATTGAATCCCATGGACCTTAAATGATTTTTTTCTTTATTTTGATTTACCAGGGACTATTTTTGACAACTTTTGAAACTTGGGGGACTAAAACTGCCAATTATGCAAACTTGATACGTTTTTCATCTGTTTTTGATATTTTTGCATTTAAAACACATAAAACACTTATTTGTGATATTTTTATCATTTTGATGCATTTCTGAGTGTTTTCAGATGTTTTTGCAGTTTAAAAGGTACAAAAATGATGAGTATTTAGACACTCATCAAGAACACAAGCATTAAAGAGCATACTCCCAAAAATGAAGCAAATGTGGATTTTTCATCCAAGGTGACAAAAATAGAAGTTGAAAACAGCTTCTGTTTACACGGATCCCACGGATCCTTCCCTTGAGGGATCCGTCCAGCATGAAGGCTGGGATCCGTGGGTCTGGTGATTCAGGCAGCACAAAATTTTCTTTTTGGAAATATTTTTGCCTATTGTGTGCCTATATGCAAACTATTTGGAGTTGCGGTTTTCTCGACCTCTAAAAAGAAAAGGAAAATAACTAGAGAAAAATAAATCCTAATTGAGATAACCCGAAAACACACATTTGGTACATAAGTACGTAATATTGTGTTATCAATGCTCCTAATTCATTTTTGCTTAAATGAATGTACCCGAAAACACATATTAGTTATATGTTCCATTTAGCATTCAAAAGACATGAGATGCAATGTAAACGGGTTTTTACTTTGTATTAATAATGAAAAAGTGATTTGTCCTAGGCGTGAGAAATTGCTTTTGTGAAATTGATACGGGAAGGTATCATTCTTTTTAGAAAACATTTTGAAAGGAGATTTTCTTTAAAAATGTGTATGTAGTTATGTGAAAAAAAAATATAAATGGAAGACTTATCTTGGGTTTTGAAAATTCCCGTATTGTTTGTGAGTTGTGCGTGAAATAGAAATCCTAGACTCAGAAAGAAGAAGGCTAGTGTTTACATACCTTGTAGAGTCAATTAAGTTATGACGTTTGTTC
This sequence comes from Chrysanthemum seticuspe, assembly GCA_019973895.1. Taxonomy (NCBI): domain Eukaryota; kingdom Viridiplantae; phylum Streptophyta; class Magnoliopsida; order Asterales; family Asteraceae; genus Chrysanthemum; species Chrysanthemum seticuspe. The sequence goes on along the minus strand of BPTQ01000006.1, from coordinate 232,960,407 downwards.
CATTAGGCCAAGACCAAGACGAAGTAGGTTGAATTGTTCCCGCTTCAACGGTTTGGTGAGGACGTCGGCTATGTTGTCTTCGGATGCAACCTTCTCAATAGAGATGTTCCCCTTTTGAACATTGTCTCTTAGGAAGTGATGACGAATCTCTATATGCTTTGTGCGAGAATGTAATACCGGATTCTTGCTTAAGTCGATTGCACCTTTGTTGTCACATAGGATAGCTATGTCGCTTAGATGGATGTCGTAGTCTACTAACGCTTGTTTCATCCTTAGTGCTTGTTGGCATGCTTTGCCGGCGGAGACGTACTCGGCTTCGGTTGTTGATATTGCAAGTGCCGTTTGTTTCTTAAAAAACCATGATGTTAAACAACATCCCATAAAAGTACATACCCCACTTGTACTTTTTCTATCAACGTAATCACCTGCATGGTCAGAATCTGCATATACAATTGTTTCTACTCCCGTGCCCTTAGGATACCATAATCCTAATTGTGTTGTACCCTTAATATATCTAAATATTCTTTTTACGGCTTCTAGGTGTGATATTTTAGGGTCTTCTTGAAACCTAGCACATAAGCAAACACTAAACATGATATCCGACCTACTTGCCGTGAGGTAGAGAAGGCTACCTATCATGCCACGATATTTAGTATTATCAACGGATTCTCCGTCCTCGTCTTTTGTGAGTTTGGTGTCGGATGACATTGGAGTCCTAATTGGTTTTGACTCTTCTAGACCGAATTTCTTTAATATCTCCTTGATGTATTTAGATTGATTAAAGAAGATACCATCTTCTACTTGTTTTATTTGTAGACCAAGAAAGAAACTAAGTTCTCCCATCATACTCATCTCGAACTCGTCATGCATGATTTTAGAGAAATCATCACACATGTCTTGACAAGTGGATCCGAATATAATATCATCTACATATATTTGTACTATGATTATATGTGACTCTCTTTTCTTAGTAAAAAGTGTGTTGTCAACTAACCCCATGGTGTAGTTGTGTTTAACTATAAATGACTTGAGTCTATCATACCAAGCTTTTGGAGCTTGTTTAAGACCGTAAAGGGCTTTCTTTAATTTATACACATGTTTGGGTTTTTCAAAATCAATGAAGCCCGGAGGTTGAGCTACATATACTTCTTCATTTATGACACCATTTAGAAAAGCGCTTTTGACATCCATTTGATAAAGCTTTAGATCATTAGCACAAGCATACGCAAGAAGTATTCTTATAGACTCTAATCTAGCCACGGGGGCATAGGTCTCATCAAAGTCTATTCCCTCTTGTTGGTTATACCCTTGAGCAACGAGTCTAGCCTTGTTCCTAGATACTACTCCGTTTGCATCTAATTTGTTTTTATAAACCCATTTGGTTCCTATTATGGTTTGATTACTAGGTGGAGGGACAAGTGTCCAAACATCATTAGAAACAAATTGATTTAGTTCTTCTTGCATAGCCATTACCCAACTTTCATCTTTTATGGCTTCTTGTGTATTCTTAGGTTCTAAGGTTGAGACGAAACAAAACAAGCTACTTTGGTTTTGAACTTGAGAACTTAATGTTCGTTCGTTTAGTTTTCCTATGACTTTATCTACGGGGTGATCTTTGGACTCTTTGATGTTTACTATTTTATCACTTAGAGGTTCTTCTTCTTCACTTATCTTTTTCTTTATTACTATGGCTTCACTTTCTATAATCTCGTCATCGACAAGAGGTGGAGAGGGTTTGGGTGGACTTTCATCAAATTTTATATTTAATGACTCTTCTACCTTCATTGATTCTTTGTTTAATATGACGTAAGCCTTGCTATTTGGCGAATAACCTAAAAAGATACCTTCGGTTGATTTAGGATCAAATTTTGTAAGGTAATCTTTAGTGTTAAGAATAAAACATTTACTACCAAAGACTCTAAGGTGATTTAACGTAGGCTTTTTGCCTCGAAATAACTCATATGGAGTTTTTCCTAAGATTGGTCTAATCAAGACTCGATTGAGTATATACGTTGAAGTATCAACGGCATTACACCAAAACTTTTGAGGTATGGATTGTTCATTAAGCATGGTTCGACTCATTTCTTGTAGAGTTCTATTCTTTCTTTCTACTACCCCATTCGATTGTGGAGTGCGTGGAGCCGAGAAGTTGTGAGTAATACCATTAGCGTCACAAAAAGCTCCGAATTGCACTTCATTATCGAATTCCCTACCATGATCCGTCCTAATAGACACTATGGGTCTTCCTAGTTGTCTTTGGATCTTTTTGCTTAATATTTCAAAATAGTTAAAGGTTTCCGTTTTGTTCTTTAAAAATTTTGTCCAAGTATACCTAGAGTAGTCATCCACTATTACCAAAGTATAATAGTTGCCTCCATAACTTTGGATAGCGGATGGACCAAATAAATCCATATGTAGTAATTCTAGACACTTAGTTGTGGACACCAAGTTTTTAGCTTTATGACTCGAATGAGCTTGTTTTCCTATATTACAAGCATCACAAAAATGATGTTCATATTTTAACTTAGGTAGATCTCTTACTAGATCTTTGGATGATAGCGATTGAAGAAGTCGCATGTTGGCGTGACCCAATCTTCGATGCCATAAGGTCGAAGTATCATCCATAGAGGTAAGACATAGTTTGTCTTTAGGTTCATTACCGATTTTAATGACATAGACTCCATGTTTCCTAATTCCTCTTCATATGGTTATGCCATTTTTAAGTATCTTACTACCGGTTTCGGTAAAAAGTACATTGCACTTTTTATCACATATTTGTCCTATACTTAAGAGATTAAAGTTTAGGTTTTCTACGTGACACACATCGTTAATGGTTAGAGATTTGTTAGAGATCATACCTTTACCGATGATTCTACTTTTGCTATTTCCAAACACCACATTACCTCCATTGCAGGATTCGTACGTGGAGAATAGATCCCTATTGCCGGTCATGTGCCTCGTGCACCCGCTATCCTTGACCCATTCATCGGGGTCTAGGTCGACCTTTAAGCACACCTAAAACAATAATAAACTCAAAAGTTTGGTCCCCATTTGTTCATGGGTCCATTAGTGTTAAACATTCCATTCATGTTAGACATGTATGGATAAGATGAGTATGCATTCCATGGATAAAAGTTTTGAAAAGGAAAACCATTTTGCATGTTTGGATTCCATCCCATTTGATGGTTACTTTTGGATAAACGTTATTAGGTCTCCTAAATGAATTAGGTTTTGAAAAAGATGAAGCTTTGTTTCTTGCAAAAGTAGGATTATATTTTGGAGGTGGTTGTCTAGTGGTGACATGAGTTGGTTTCTTCTTATTAACTATAACAAATTCAGTTCTAGGTAAGGAAGCTACGTTATTGCTACTGTTTGCTACAGCAGATCCACGGATCCCTTTCTGTAAACTAGCCGGTTCCCTTTTTAGGGGATCCGTGGGATCCGCCACAACAGTGGCTGGTTTTTATAGTTCCTTAACGAATTTTGTTTCTTTACTTTCACTAGTTGTTGGATCAAGTTGTTGACTACCTAGACCTTTTTGATTATTACCGGTTTTAACACCTTCGAGTATTGTATCTAAAGTGTTCGTACTCATTCTAGCAATTTTAGATCTAAGTTATCCACTAGTGTTTGAAGTTGAACGCAAAGTTCACATTCACCACTTGCTATTTTACCTTTTTCTAAACGTTTTAGTTTTGCTTTAATTCTATGACTTCTTTATCTAAACGTTGATTTTGACTCTTTAAAAGTTTATTTTTGTTAACTAATTTTAAGCTAATATTGCATAGTTTATCATATTCATTATGCAATGAGTCGTCATCAAGTGATGAGCTACTATAGTATTCGTGACATACCTCGTCGTTTGCCATGAGGCAAATTTCTTCGTCTTCCTCGTCGCTCATTCCCCATGTTCCGCTCACGAACGCCTTTTGATCATCCCGTTTGGGACACTTACTAATAAAGTGGTTTGGGTCCCCACATTTAAAGCAAGTACGATCATCCTTTGGCTTCTCGTCCTCTTTGCTTTTCCGAAAGCCTTTCTTATCGTCATACGATTGTTTGACGTATCTACCCTTTCTTCTAAAGAATTTTTTAAAGTCCCTTACCGCCATAGCGTACTCTTCGTCGTCACTACTCGAAGATGAGTTCTCCTCATCGCTCGAAGCCTTTTTGGCTTTAAGGGCAAGAGATTTGTGTTTCTCTTTCACCTTTGAGGCTTCGGAATCTTTAGCAAGGACAAGCTCGTAGACTTTTAGGTTGCCTATGAGTTCATCGAGGGTGAGGATTGTCAAATCTTTTGACTCTTCGATTGCCGTCACCTTGGATCTCCACTTCGATGTAAGTGCTCTTAGATATCTCCTAACATGGTTACGGCTAGAAAAGGACTCATCAAGTGCTTGTAAAGATGTAATAATAGTATTAAAGTTAGCAAATGAATGATCTATAGTTTCCTCATCCGATATTGAAAATTGTTCATATTGTTGAACAAATAAATCAATTTTATTATTTTTAACTTGTTGGTTGCCTTGATGAGTTACAACTAAAGAATTCCAAATTTCTTTAGAGGTTTTAAGCATAGAAATTCTTTTGAATTCCTTTTTCGGTAAAGCATTATATAAAACCATTTTTGCTTCACTATTTTTAGAAAGCTTTTTCTTCATTTCATCATTTAGTTTATCATGAGGTATGTGAACTAAATTTCCTTTATCATCATTTGAGGTAGCCTCAAAATCACCTTCAACAATAATGTACCAAAGATCAATATCTTTAGACTTCACATATGTTTCGAATCTATTTTTCCAATATATAAAACCATTAGTTTCAAGTAGTGGTGGTCGTTGCATAGATTGCCCTTCCTTATAATTTTCAGAACCCATAGTGATCGAAAGGTTTTTAAAATACAATTTTATTTTAAAACTTTTATAAACTTAGCTCTTGATGCCAATTGTGGAAAACTAGAAGGGGGGGGGTTGAATAGTTTTGCCGATTTTAAGTTGATTTCAAAAACTTTAGATTCGATATTATGTGAAATCGTATGGATGTTGAGAACGTATAGATCTAATGATAATGCAAGCAAATAAATAAAGATAAGGGATAGAAATGACACAACCGATTTATAGTGGTTCGGATACAAGGACACCTTCCTTGCCCTACTCCACTCCCCGAGTCACCGACTCGAGAGTTCAAGCACTATGTCAACAAACTCCTTCACTTGGCGGAGAAGCCTTCACAACGTTGCTTACACTTTTTCCGGTACAAAGCTAGATACCGAGTTCGTAGCACGGTGGACCAACCCAACACAACTATTACACAACAAATATGTGAAATATCAAATACAAGATCTTCGCTACAGAAATCTTGCGGAGTGACAAATCAATCAAGGACACCTTGCTTGGATGACTTGTAGAATGCTCGTGATCTCGCCTTAGAGAAGGACCTATATGAGGATCACAAATAGAAAGAAAGAAGAACAACTCTCTAGATCAAGTGATCTATATGTTAGAAGAGAATGAGAGTGTATGAGAGATTTAGTAAGAAGAGGGTTGAGTTAGAATGAAGAAATGGCTCTCTATTTATAGGCAAATTTCTTCACTGTTCCCACGGATCCCTTCCACAAGGGATCCGTCTAGTGTAATCCTAGGGATCCGTGGAACGCTCCTCTTTGCCCATGGGTTTTTTGGTTATGGGTCATGGGTTGGTCCATGGGTTATATCTAGATTCAATGTATCTAAGTATACATTGTATCAAGTCTCTTTGGGTATGGATCAAGATCCATGGGTTATGATATTTACCCATCCTAATAAACTATTAGAACAAATGCTTAATTACTACATTTTTGTATTTAAATGGCTATATGTAAATGCTTTACAAAACTAACATGTATCCTTTATAATTGTACTTAAGATAACATTATATTTGTTATCAACAAAACACAAAGAGATTGCAAAATATTAATAAACGGTTTTACGGTTTATTTGTATTAACAGCTAGGATAGGCGCACTACATAACTTCTCCTTCAGAAGTTGGAATGCTTCTTCTTCCTTTTCTCCCCATTCATACTTAACGTCCTTCTGTGTCAGTTTGGTCAGCGACTTAGCTATTTTGGAAAATCCCTCGATGAATCTCCTAAAATAGCCTGATAAACCTAGAAACTGGCAGATTTCTGATGGGTTCTTAGGAGCTGCCCATTCCTTAATGGCCTCAATCTTAGCGGGGTCAACATTAACACCTCGACTATCTATTACGTGACCTAAGAATTGTACAGACGGTATCCAAAATTCACACTTAGAGAATTTGGCATACAACTTCTCCTCACTCAACAATCCTAAAATGAGCCTCAAATGCTCTTCGTGCTCCTCACTACTCTTGGAGTATATCAAGATGTCGTCTATGAATACTATCACAAACTTATCCAGGTATGGCTTACATACCCGGTTCATGAGATCCATGAAAACCACTGGCGCGTTGGTCATACCAAACGACATCACTTGGAATTCATAGTGTCCATAACGAGTCCTAAAAGCCGTCTTAGGGATATCCTCCTCTCGAACTCTAAGTTGGTGATAACCAGATCGTAAGTCGATCTTGGAAAAGACACTAGCTCCTTGGAGTTGGTCAAATAGGTCATCTATCCTAGGTAGCGGATATCGATTCTTCACCGTCAACTTATTCAATTCCCTATAATCAATACACATCCGAATCGATCCATCCTTCTTCTTCAAAAACAACACCGGTGCTCCCCATGGTGACGAACTTGGTCGAATGAATCCCTTCTCTGACAACTCTGCCAACTGTTGAGACAGTTCCTCCAATTCTCTTGGAGCAAGTCGATATGGTGCTCGGGCTACGGGTGCAGCACCGGGTATCAACTCTATTTGGAATTCCACTTGTCGGACAGGTGGAATCCCTGGCAGATCGTCGGGAAACACATTCGGAAATTCTATAATGACGGGTACATCATTAAGGTGTCTTTCACTCTTCTCTTCGCTTTTCTTTTCAGAAATTCGAGCCAAGAAAAGACAACCTCCTCTATCGATGTACTTCTGGGCCTTAATACAAGAGATGATGCTCAACCGGGAAGGACTTCCACAGTCGCTCCGATCTCCTTGTATGCTCAGAACTTTTCTGCCATACGGTAAACGCACGATCTTTTCATCGCAGATGATGTGTGCACCATTCTTCGACAACCAATCCAATCTGATAATGACGTCAAAGCTTCCTAAGGTGACTGACAATAGGTCTATGCTAAATGGGTGGTCTATGAAACTTAAGGTACAACCTCGGACTACGGTGTCTATCTTCTCCCTATTCCTATTAGCTAGTTCCACATCGTAACTAAACCCTAGAGGTGTTTGGGAGATTCCTAGTAATGGCATAAAGTCGGTGGATACAAAACTCATATCCGCACCAGTATCAAACAGTATGGAAGCATAGCGATTATTGAGAAGGAACGTACCCGTAACTACGTTAGGGTCCTCACCAGCTTCCTTCCCAATAACATACACACGCACTGTTCCCATGTCTCTCTGCCGATTCCTAGTACCATGGTTTCCCTGGTTTTCCACAACCTCACGCTTCACAGGGTTTAAGCCATTACTTCCCACACCTTGGTTAACAAATCCTCCTACATTACCGGGATTTCCTCTCATCCACGACTCTCGGCACTTATTATTGTAGTGCCCCTTCTTTCCACATCCAAAACAAGTGACAGTGGCCTTCCAGTCCGCTCTTTGTGCAGTTTGAGCTGCAGCAAGTGGTTGGGACCTACAGTCTCTGGCCAAGTGTCCTACCTTAGATCACTTCCTACACACATTCGGGCACAGTCCATGGCGGTGTCGGTTGCAACGACCACACATGGGTCTACTACCTTCATAACTTTTCCTTTCTCCATTTCCTATGGCGAACACCCTGGCTGTCTCATGCCGTTTGTTGCCATTCCCTTTAACAACTTCATTCCTCTTCCTCTTATCACTCCTATGACTCTTACCCTTGTCTCTTACTTCTAATACATAAGAGTCCATCAAACGCTGAGCCATAGTAATTGCCTCATGCAAATTAACTGGCTTCGCAGCGATGATATCATTTCGAGTAGCTAAAGGCAATCCATCAGTATACCTCTCAATCTTAAGGTCTTTAGTGCGAACCATATCAGGGAAAAGCAACGATAACTCTTGGAAACGACGATTGTAAGTCGTCATGTCAGTACCCTTAACCTTATGGTTCCAGAACTCAATCTCTAGCTTCTTAACTTCATTCCTAGGACAGTAAGTCTTGATCAAGAGAGTCTTAAACTGAGTCCAAGTCATGCTATAAGCTACATCACTTCCTACTGATCTGTGATAGTTGTTCCACCAGGTCAATGCCTCGTCCTTCAAGGTAAATATTGCATACTTAACCTTACAATCCTCATCACAATTACTAACGATAAACACCGATTCAGTTTTCTCCAACCACCTAGTTAGGTAATCTATTCCCTCAGTTCCTCCGAACTTGATGGGACCACAGAATCGGAACTCTTTGTAGGTACAACCTCGAGTTCGATTCAACATTGGGGTTCCACCAGAGGTGTTAGAGAGATTAGTCTCAGCTAGCAGTTCAGCGACACGCTGCGTCACTAGCTGGTCAATGTGGGCTGGGTTTACAGGTGGAGGGTTTTGTGGAACAGGGCCATTCTTAACACGGTCGTTCACATTTGGGTTTCCTACAACTGGGTTATCTGTGTTCAGGTTCTCAACAGGTGGAGTGGTCGAGGTCGGATGACGACCTCGACGGACAGGGGCAACCCTAACAGCAGGAGCTGCTCGGTTATTCCTAAGCGAGTTTCGTCTTGTTGCCATCATTCTGAAGGAAAGAATAACACTTTCATAAGTTCACAATTCACGCTCTAAAAATAGAGTTGGGTTCCAAGGATCACTGAATAACGCTCGAATACATAATCAAGGTCAACAAGGATAACGCTATACCAGAACAAAACAATCAGAGACCGATCATAACTAAAGGGTGCACGTTCCAATAACCATAACTCATAGGTTTCAAGGTGGAATACATGAAAGGATACAGGGAAATCAAAAATGATCCTAACAACGATACTAATAAGATAACTAGGATAAACCTACATCTCGAACCAAGTACTACTTAGTTTCAAGATGGTACAAAGCCATGAATCTAACACTATCTAGCCACGACTACGGGCACTCCTAAATGATCTCCAAACATCATCACTCTCCATAGTGACAAAATACCCAATCGCTGAGAGTCGCAATCTTTCCTAAGATTCACGACCTCCTTCTCCAACCCGTCGACCTTGCGCCGAAGCGCTTGGTCTGTCTCCAGGGCTATCGAACACTCTACGTGCCGGTCTCCTACCTGCTCATAAAGTCCCGACAGACCCTCTCTCAAGGCCATCAACTTCTTCTCCATCTTAGTCAAATATATCCTCAAATCCTCTAAACCAGTCCTCGTCACTCCGTCTAACCGATCTGACAACCTACTGAGACTAATATTCTGGGATATAATCCTTTCCCAAATGAAACCCGTCTCACCATACTCCTCGGGCTCTGAAGCAATCTCCGATGGTATCTCAGATCCTAACGGGCTACCTATCTCAGGTGAATGTGGAGGTGAATCAAAATCAAAAGGCTGTCTAGGAGAATCATGCTCAGGCAAAGGAGAGCCTGGTTCTGGAGAATGTGCAGGACTCTGCAATGGAGGAGTACCCCCTTATGGGATATCCTCATCATCCTCCTCCTGAGGATCCTCATCCTCATCTACATACTGCTCCTCAATCTCATGCTCCTCCTCGACCTCATGCTCCTCCTCGCCCTCATCCTCAGAGGGAGAGTCCATGAGTTGGAGTCTCCCTGCGGGTAAATCCTGAGGTGGTACAGTAGGGGATCTAGGTCTTCTAAGACATGGTGATGCTGGTGGTGATGACAGAAGAGAGTGGGCTGCTAAGCGGATAGGTGATGATGGTGGTCTCACGGACATGCGGGCAGTACTATGAGCAAGTCTAGGAGTCTGGGATCGTGCTAAGACTTGATGTAAAGTGAGCTGCCTAGATGAGCTAGGGCGATCTGATGATGATGAACTAGAGTGACGGGTAATCTCATAAGGATCACCCTGCGCAACCGTCATGTGAGTCAATGCTGGGGAACTAGCAACAACAAGGACCTCCTCAGACACATCAAAAGCTAGTGAAGGAATTGTCTGTGACAATGGCATAGGGTAGGTATAAGTGTTCGAAAACAACTAGTTTTAATAAGCGCATCAACTCAACCAAAACATGTATCACATAATGAAAGTTTTAAAAGTAAAGGTACCACATTACTCAAAATATGTCTTTAAATAAAACATGTAAGTTCAGTTCTATCACATAATCCCATATCAAATCAATCGAGCTCAAAATCTAAAAATCATAACATATCGATAAGTCAAATCAAATCCGTAATATCTCGATAATCGCATCACATTTACCCAAAATCAATAATCATATCCCAAAACATATCATCTCATAAGTCAAATCGCAGTTCACACCATAATCAAATAAGAAGCTTCGGCTTGGCAAGAGGGCGTGCGTCGGTCGAGGATCAATTTTCTTAAAAGTGGTTATAGTTTAGGGTTTATAAAATACCTAGTTCTCTATAACCTTGAGCTCTGATACCAATCTGTAACACCCCCAAATCTCGGTACAATGGAAGACTTAATCAAGTTTTTGGGGTGTTACGACTGGATTGGTATCTCACACAAGTATAATAAACAAGATAGTCATTTTCATTCAAAACCAATCCCAAATTTAAATATTCAAAACATTAATCCAAAAGTATAAATATTAGGCCCAAAACATGATTTAATAAAATAGGTCACCATAATTTATCAGAGTCAAATATGATCCTTGAACCATGCCTCCTTGCCAAGCTTCCATCGATCACGTATTCCAAACATCATTTAAATACCTGAGAAAACATGCTAAAAGGTCAGCTTACGCTGGTGAGTTCATAGGTTTAATTTCAATAAAATCATAGTGGACCTGTAGGAGTTGATTTGCTATGCAAGACCTAAGATAGATAAATATCGTTCACAAACCGATCCTAACCGGATCACCAACCGATCCTAACCGGATCACCATCCATATCCCGCATCCAGGGATCACTCGGGCCCCGCGACTCTAGTCCAGCACTGTCGTGGCAAAATATAGAACAATTGCCAACCCCAGACTAGGTCGAGGTAGAAGTCTATTCTTAGCTAGGCAACAGTTATAGCAATTAGGATTGCTACCCTAGTCTAAGTCAACAACTACCGCACATCTATATAAACAGTCAAGCACATAAGCAAATTCAAATGGTTTTAAAGGTCCAAAAACAGTAGCATGATTCTCACCCCAATTTAGTTAAAAACATAGATAAAAGTGGGGCTATGAAACTCACCTCAAGCAAGCAACGCACGAATAAACACTAGCAGAAGATAACAGGTAATCACGGCACAACAACTATCGACTCGGCACAACCTATTAATGTAAACCAATTTTAATATATATTTCCCAAAATCAACGTTATCTACCCCAATGTATTCCATTTCGTTATTTCCAAAAATGTCTCGTTTCACCGTTTAATCCTAGTGTTTGGTATCCTCATGTGGGTGTATCGACTCAATATGATGCCATGAATGCACTCAAACAACCAATATGTGTCTCAATGTGACACAATGAGACGTCTAAGCGATGAGCTCCATAGTCCAACAATTTTCGGAATAAATAGTAGACCTTATCGAATTCGTCAACTCGATAAACTCAATTACTTATTCGTGTCGCTTATTTTCCCATAAATCAGTCGCATCCTAAAGAGTCATAAGGATAATTCACCCATTAATAAGGTTACCCAACGTACCTAGCGGGTTCTTATTAGATTCGTCAACCTAATAAGTCCGCTACCCACGTGGATCAACACTATTAATGTTAGGTTATCCGTAACCCATGCACACAACGTAAGTAAATAAATATTTGAAACTAGTCTTAAATGCCCATAATTGGCATGTATCGATAAACGTGTACTCGAAACATTAATTACTTATTTATTACAAAACATTTCCATTTTTAGTTGTTAGTTTCTATTTAAAATAGTAAATAACAAGATAAGTCTTGTTATCGATATTTTTAGTATAAAAGTCTTTTTTATTATTTACATTTCATAGTCTATTAGCATTTTCATATAAATATATATTTCGTCAAATTCCAATATTAGTTTCATATCGTTATTCGTTTCGAGTCCACAAGCACGAGTCATGACTTCTCGGCTTTTAATCAATCAATAGTCCAAATTATACTAAAGTCCATGTTACGGCGTTGTCAGGGTCAACTATTGACTAAAAAGTCAAAGTAACACCGACGTTGCTCAAAGTTGACAATTTATATATCAAGTCCAATTTAAAGTCATAATAACGCAATTCAATCCCAAATCAACTTCAATCAATCTCGCCAACCAATCAACCAACCAAATATACCCGAAACCAATGTTATGACCCTAATGGTCATGACACAGTCACGGTTAAGACCACGTGAACCAAACAAGCTCTAGAAGCTTTTCGGCTCCACGCGTCTCATCCAAACACCAACAATATCAACCCACAAGCTACCACAACGACCCGACCTGGACCCAAGGTCCAAGTGGGTCACGTACGCAACCCAAGGTGCACGTACGTGCCCTAGGTGGCTCGTACACCAATTCTTTCCCAACCAAACACTACCAAATCAATACCACAACATCCAAATAAAATCAATCAACCTCCAATCATCAACCAAACATCAAACCCAACATCTATTCTAACCAAAAACATGAAACTAGACCTAAAATGCAAAAACTCAACAATATGATACACCACATGATTCCAAAACACTAGCTACATGTTTATTTAAGTGTTAATTAGATTTAATCCCATGTTTAAACCAAAAGACTCAAATTTTATAATATGGTCGAACCATATTATTGCCATACGTGGCTAATTAAAGCTCAAACAAGTGTTACCCATGTTCCATTTACCTTATTCAAGCCCGATCTACAAGATTAGATGAAAACCCTAATTTTACGAATCTTAATCTTAAGATTTGGAGGTGTTAATGAAGGTTTTAGTGAGAGTATTATATATGGATAGGAAGAGGTAAAGGAGATCTACAAGATAGTGGTGGAGGTGAGATGCCACTCGCCGGAGTGTGGCCGGAATAGTGGCGGCGATGGTGGTATTATTTAGGGTTAGGGTTTTGTTCTTGAGGAGAGAGAGAGTAGAGAGAGAAAGGTGTGTTTGTGTGTGTTTTTAGTGAGAGAAAGGGAAGTAAAAATGAGGGTGAATGAGGGTATATATATTTTGGAAGGAGGGACCAAAATAAAAACTATTTTGGGAGGGGGGGGGGGGGGTGGCCGGCCTTGGGTAATAAGAGGGGCCGAAGGCGTCATTTTTCGTAAACTATCCCGTTTTCTCATTCCCGAGCTCATATATTGTCCTCCGAGTATCCCACGATGTTCATTCGACTTTCTATTTTCGTTATTTATGTTTTTCCATGAGTTTTGACTATTTATTTGTCAATTTTCGAGTTACGGTCTAAAAGTTACAATATTTCTCGTTTTAGGCTTTTCTAGTGCCGAATCGAATAGTGCCTACCAAAAAGAGTTAAAACTCACACGATAACTCGTCCATTAATGAAATAAACCATAAAAACCAATAGACGATATAAAATAGTGTTAAAGGCAAAAGCTCGGTTTAGTTTAACATAATGCGGTTACCTAAAATAGACTCCCTAAATTGCCAGTTGTCACAATTAAATGGCAAGTAATTTAAATGGAATGGTATACCTTTGATTAAAAAAAATGGCAACATCATCTAGAACTAAGTTAATATTTTAAATATCGTTTAATCGTTAAACTTTTATCATCTTTTTTTTAACTTGTGATTTTTTTTCTCTCGCAATAACTACAAATTAAACCTATAAGTTTTGCATCAAGGGTCAAATCAGAATCACGATTTCACAAAAATAAGTATTTGTCGTTATAAACCGCCGCTTTGCGTGAGTATTCATTTAGTAAAATTAAAACACAAAAGTTGACGTTGGTTCAAACTTTATTGAAAAGCTATAAGCAATTCTATAATAATAATAATAATAATAATAATAAAATGACATGTGTCGTCCCTTTGGTTTACGCAGAATTACATTCGCCGCCCTTATTCGATTTTAGTTATACTAGTGATACCTAATTTTTAAATTGTTGCATCAATGGTCCATATTTTGAAAAATATGGATCATCTGTATAATAATCTATAATTTTTTTATTACACATGTAGTTCTTATCATTATTACACAGATATTCCCTATATTTCAAAATAGGGACTATCAATGCAAATACTTTGAAAAGTAGGGATTATCTATGTACGTAAATCGAATATGCAAAACGAATGTGGTTTTGGGTAAACCACATGAACGAAACTATGTAATTTTTCAAAAAAATAATAGGCTAGTGGCACACTTGTATCTTTGAAGAAACCTCAAATAGAGCAATATGAAATCACCATCTTACCAAGCGGTGGAATTGAGAATGATTGTGTTTGCACAACAATAGGAATATCATTTGCATAGGCTTTTAGAAAGTGCAAAAAAAATTAATTATATATGAACAAATATATTTAAAAAAAAAGAAAAAAAAAACTTTGATTGAATCTTAATCCAACCAAAACACAAGAAGTGATCTCAGTCAGTTAAACGGATTAATCACAATCTATACTCCTCCTATTCTGTCGTATAACATTTATCTAAATGCTAAATGTTCTATTACAAAACAAGAGAAATCAACAGAACTTTGAGAGAATGAATATAAGAGAGATTTGTGTGTGAGAGAGAGTTATAAAGAGAGACGTCTGAGAGATATGAGATAGGTTATGATGAGGATTATATAGCCCGATTATAAACTTACACAAAGACTGCACTTTAGCCACTTCAATATTCAAAGAATTACAGCCAAACCCTTGTACTAGATTAGAAGCTTAAGTTGCATTTTACAAAATAGCACAATTAGTCCTTCGAGTTATATTTCCAGAAGAAAATATATTTTTAACACCCTCCCTTCATCTTATTTTGGAATAAGTCAATAAGCTGCATTTTAGAACAAAATACTTTATGTTGTTTTGTATCCAATCCCTTTGTTAGAAAATTTTCTACTTGATCAACAAAGACTATTTTGATAGTTTTAATAACACCGAAAATTATTATTTCTCTTACAAAGTGTAAGTTAATTTTTAAATGCTTTGTTCTTTCATGGAAAATGGGATTGACAACAATCTTAATTATTGAATTTTTGTCACAAAACACTTTCAGAGGTAAAAGAGTTTGACAATGCAAATCTTTAAAAATCTTTAAGACCCAAATAATTTCAAAAGTAACAGATGCAAGAGCTCTATACTCTGCTTCTATTGAAGATTTAGAAATTGTGTTTTGTTGTTTACTTTTCCAAAAGACTAATGATCCACACATAAAGATACAATAACTAGTAACATACCACCTTGTTCCAACACATCTTTCCCAATCTGTATCTAAGTATACTTTTAGCTCAATAACAGATGCAACATTCTTTAAAACATTTAGACCCTCACCTCGAGAAAATTTCAAGTGTTTAATTACCTTAAGAGTAGTTCCGAATGAGATTATAGAGGGTTGTGCATAAACTGATTAAGACAAGAAACTGTATACGCAATATCAATTCTGTTAGTGGTTAAGTATATGAGCTTATCAATCAACTTCTGGTACTCAATAATATTTTTCAATTTAGGATCACTATAAGTTAGTTCACTAGATAGAGTAAGCAGAGTCCAAAATTTGAAATCAACTTCTGTGTAACACCCCAAAACCGGTTTTAGGCATTTAATTACGAGTATGCCATCGAATATGTTTGACTACGACTTTTATAAGCTCAAAGGATTTACATGATTAGTTGGTCAAAACCGATGGTCAAATTTTAGTTAAGTATTTGTTAATGTTAAATGTATTATGGTTTTAGAAGGTTTAGTGTGTCCAAATATGAAAGATTAAGACTAAAGGGACCAAAGGTGTCAATTGGACAAAGTCCTAACCAACTAGATATATCATAGACAAATCTAAGACTTCCCCAAATATTCTAGAGAGTGTGTTTGAGTCGACTTGGAAGAGAAAGAAGGATGGAAAGATTAACTTGATGATCTAGTGATAAAGGAAAGATTAATTGTTGAGTTAATTATGAATTGATGAGTTAGGGTTCTTGAGGTTCAAATTGGGTTTTGGGTAATTGTCATTCTAAAATAAGTATTAAAGTGATTATGGTTATGGGTTGGTTAGACATCCTTGATTGTTGTATATATTTGAAGTGTTAAATTATGGTGATGATTATTTTGACTAGGAATCAAAAAAAGAGATTCAAATGGTGATGTTCTTGGTAGACTTAGCTTGGGTTTAAGGTAAGTAAATTGAATATAACAAGATGTTATTTGAGTTTATCATAATTTGTATTATATGTTAGGTGTTAGATGATTGTTTGTATTAAGGATATAAAGGCTTAAGGCTAGTGTGATTGGTTTAAGATTAAGATGAGGCTAGCTGATTAAACTAGCTAGTTGTGTTTAGCTTAGTTGATATGTCATTGAAGGTATGTGAAGCTTAAGAGTTGATTGAAATTAGTTGATTTGTTTCTAGCAAGGATGTGGATATCCTAGTTGTGAAACTAACAAAGTTATGTGGAGTTTATGTGTATGTGAATGAATTATGGATTAAGTGATGTTTATGATGCATATTATGATTAAAAATTTATAATAGCTTGTTATGTATTTTACTTACTAAGTGTTTCACTTCCGGTTTAGTTGTTTAACAGTTTGTTAATACAAATATCGTCATTAAACGTTATTTATATTTTATGATCTTTACCTAGTTTTGTTAACGACAAAAGTAAATTTTATTTTTGTAAAGTATAAAGCTTGTTAAGATTAATAGACATTAAAACAAGCTTTCCTTAAATAAAGTCTTCATCACTTAAGCATTTACATTTTGGTTAGTTATGTATCAATTAACTTTGATATCTTTCTATACCATAATGTGATCAACATTTTTAGAACAAGTATGTTTTAGTTACGTAAACACAACATTACATATGTATTTACTTTTAACATATTAATTCTAAAAATAGAAAACAAAATATTACATCATGGCTTGCATCACATTGGAAATCTTTATAAGATTTCATAGAATATTTTGTTTAGATTTGGACTCTATATATCTTATATGATCTTGGTTAGATTTGAGTGATCTTGGAAAGATCTTTGTAGTCTTACTGTCAGACCAGCGTAACCAAAAAATAACAAGGGCGGAACCCTTTTTTTGGTTCTGTGGTCCGTGGACTCTGCTGTTCACTTTGCTTATAGATAGCAAGCCAACCCAAGTTGTTTTCTCATCCCTTCTTAGCATAAACACATACACTCTCTCTTTCTATTACTTCTAACTCAGTTTCATTTCATTCTAGTGATCATCTTTTGTAGCAAAAAAGATCAAGGCATAAACAAGCTTCAAAAAATAGTTGGAAGGCTTGTTTGTTTTGTTTTTGTATGATCTAGTATTATTCATACATAATTGTTATACCAAACCATCTTAAACCTCTGAGTGTGAGTGGTTAGTATTTTAGTCCTCAAAATACATAGTATGTGGGAGTGGTTGTACCCTTGTAAAAGAACTCGACATCTAGCTTTGTG
The DNA here is from genome assembly GCA_019973895.1 of Chrysanthemum seticuspe. Lineage (NCBI taxonomy): Eukaryota > Viridiplantae > Streptophyta > Magnoliopsida > Asterales > Asteraceae > Chrysanthemum > Chrysanthemum seticuspe. The sequence goes on along the minus strand of BPTQ01000006.1, from coordinate 232,942,661 downwards.
TCGTAAATATTGTGTAAGCGACGTATAAAGGTTTTCTCCGCCGGTTAAGGGAGTTTGTTGATTAGTGAAGATAACTCTCGAGTTGGAGACTCGGGGAGTGGAGTAGGGCAAGGGAAAAGAGTCCTTGTAGACCGAACCACTATAAACAACTTGTCATGGTTTGATTATTTCTTTCCTTATGTACTCATTATATATTACTTGCATATTGTTTATTATTCACTAACATATCTTTGATCAATATCAATTGATCTTACAATAAAATTTCAAAACAAAGATTTTAAATGGTAAACTATTCAACCCCCTTCTAGTTTTCCACAATTGGTACCAGAGCCTCGTTGCTCAAGAATTTCTAAAATATATCGTATTTTATAAAACTTGAAACGATCCATAGATTCCGAAAACTTTAAAGAAGGACAATCTATGCAAAGACCACCACTCTTTGAAACCAATGGATTTATTTATTGGAAAAACCGTTTTGAAACATATGTAAAATCAAAAGATATAGATATTTGGGTTGTTATTATTAAAGGTGATTTTAATCCTACAACAAAAGATATTTCAAGTGATGAACAAAAGAAACTAATAGCTAAAAATAATAAAGCTAAAATGATGCTTTATAATGCTTTGCCTAGAAAAGAATATGAAAGAATTTTTATGTGTGAAACCGCCAAAGATATTTGGGAATCGTTAATTATTACACATCAAGGGAATTCACAAGTCAAGGATAACAAAATTGATCTTCGTGTTCAACAATATGAAAAATTTGTTATCCCTGAAGATGAAACCATTGATTGTGGATATGCTCTCTTTAATACTATTGTTACTTCTCTTAAAGCATTTGATGGATCTTTTTGTAGTAAGAACTTTGTCAGGAAATTTCTTAGAGCACTCCATCCGAAGTGGAGAGCAAAAGTAACGGCTATTGAGGATTTAAAAGATCTCTCAATAATGTCACTTGACAAGCTAATTGGAAATCTCAAAGTACATGAAATGGTGATGGAGAAAGATTCGGAGATCATCAAAGGAAAAAGAGAGACGGAATCTAGTGATGATGAAGAATCTTGCTCGGTTAATGAAGACAAGGAGTATGCCATGGCCGTAAGAGATTTCAAAAAGTTTTTTAGAAGAAGAGGAAAATTCGTAAGGCAACCCCGAGATGAAAAGAAGTCATTCCGGAAAGACCGAGATGACAAAAAGGGAAAAGGTGAAAGGAAGTGCTTTAGATGCGGTGATACAAGTCATCTAATAGGAGATTGCCCCAATCCACCTAAAAGCAAAACTCAACGAGCTTTTGTAAGCGGTGCTTGGAGTGATAGTGATGATGACGAAGAATCAAGTAAGGATGAGATCGCTCTCATGGTACATGAATCAAACGAGGTATGCTTGAAAGTTGGCTTAGAACTTGATGAATGGATAAAGGATAGTAGATGCTCAAGACACATGACGGGTAACAAAAGTCTCTTCTCAACATATCAAGAGTATGACGGAGGTAATGTTACTTTTGATAGCAATCTCAAAAGCAAAATCATTGGCAAAGGTACGATCGCTCATAACTCCTTAACTATTGAAAATGTTGCTCATGTTGATAGATTAGGATTTAATCTACTTAGTATTAGTCAACTATATGATAAAAAGTATAAAGTACTATTTGAAGAAAATGGTAGTAAAATACTAAAAGATGGTATCACCATAGCTAAAGGAGTTAGAAAAAATAACATATATGCTATGAAAATAGATAGAACATCTAAAGACAAACTTTGCCTAAAAATATTAGATGATAACTCTACTCTTTGGCATAGACGATTAGGTCACGCTAATATGAGACTCATTCAAAATCTATCCTCAAAAGAGCTAGTTAGAAACCTACCCAAATTGAAATATGACCAACACTTTTGCGACTCTTGCAAAATTGGTAAACAAATTCATAGTAGCCATAAGGCTAAAAACATGGTTTCCACATCTAAGTGTGGTATGTGCTAAAACACATACCTTTTCTTTATCAAAATAGACCCAAAATAACCAAGAAAGAGCCGTTTATTGCTAATATTTGTGGTTTTCTTGAGTTTGTGCTTGTGCAGGTATGGATATGTAAAAACACGCAAAAAGGACCCAAATCAGACAGAAAACCGAGCACGAGAGATCAAGAGAGCTTAAGCTGAGCCGGAAGATCAAAATTGAGCATTTATGATGATTTCTAATCTCTGAGGATGATTTGTGAAGATTTGATCCAAGTTTGAAGAAATGTCAGAAATAGTCCCTCAAGTTTCAGCAATTGGCAGAAATGGCCCTTGAGTTTCAGAAATTTGCAATTCAGTCCCTGGTCTATTGAAGTATGACAAATTCAGTCCTTGGAGGATGATTTCAGAGTTACACCTTCAGTCCTTTGAAATTTCAACTTATACATGTTTGGTCCTTGTTACATGAAATGGTAGCAATGTTAGTACAAATCCATATCCATTTCACTACATATCCAATCCATGATCCAATAACATATCCCAAGGCCCAATCTGAGACCCAAAACCCGACCACCCAAAGTCAAATAATTATAAACAAATACAACCCAAACCAAACGCGCCCAACAGTCATCTGCTTCTTCCTTTCCCAAACAAACACACCCCGTACACCCACAATTCACCTCCCAAACACCAACTTAGTACTAAGCATCTTGCAAAACCTTATCCAAGCTCTGACTTGTCAGGAATGAGGTGCCTACGTGGACAAAGGAAGCCCTTTGATTGGCCGTGACACATCACAAGTGCAAATGGTGCTCTATGATTGGACAAGGTGACAGGATTGATTGTGTGGCTCAGAATAGCCTCCTAGATCCTTCTGAATGGAATCCCAAGCTTCCCAAGCTCAAGCCTCACCCTCAGCTATAAAAACGACCACAAGCTCACATTTCATTTTGTCCAATCTCTTAGGTCTTAGAGAGATTTTGACCTTATTTTTCTTGTCATTTTTAATTGTTTTACTGTTATGCTCAGTTGTAATTTCATTTTCAAGTTGAGAGTACTATTTTGATTAATGCAAGTTGTGATTTCATTTTAATCTCTTGTCACTTATGCTATTACAGTTTAAAGCTCTTCGAATCTGTTCATTTTAACTCACATAAGCTTGAATAAGCTTATGTGAGCTTATCAGTATCTTACATTGCTCTTAATCCCACTTTTTGCAAAAAGTCAATAAAAGTCAACAACAGTCAAATTGTGAAGTCAAATCTGGTTTTGGTTAATCTCTAGTGTTAATCTGTGTTAATGGTTAAGGATGATGTTAGTTTACTCATTGTTGATTCAGTAACCAGCTCATTTAATCAGTTTTGATGGTTTAAGTTTCTAGATAAGTTATAAAGGGGTGTTTGGATTGCTTTAAAATCAGTAGTTAGAGGTCATATATATGGATTAGATCAGTTGGTTTGTGTTTTATATGGTTATATGCATCTATATCTGTCTTTGCCTTAATGCAAATTGAGCTCAAAGTCAAATTTACTTTCTAGCTGATTTTGTGATCTCACTGCTTGAAATCAGCTACTGTCATCTCACACATAGGTTTAGAAAGTGTTAAACTTGCTTGCTTAAGTCTCATTTCATCTTCTTTCATGTTTATCAGTCCTGCATTTGATTTCAAATTTCACATTGGTCAACTTTCTCAATTGTTCTTAAAAAGTCAAATGGTGTCCTATGTCTGTTTTGTGCCAAACTTGCAGCTAGCTTATACTATTCATTTCTAGAAGTTAGGATCTAAGAATTTGTCCATTTGTAGTCCTCTAGGTGCTCTTCAAGAACCAACATCTGTTTTTAGCTTAAGATTTTCTGATTAGCTCATAGATAAGCTCATATAGTAGACCTGTTAACTGTTTCTACTGCATCAGCTTACTGCCGATTTTGTTACCATTTTGTTTAATCCCTAATTGCTTCTTTACTTGTCCAAATCAGCTGTAATTTCAGATTTAGAATCTTTGGCTGGTTTTTTATTGGTCTCAACTTCTGGTTTTCACAGTAGCCTTCCTGTTTAGCTTATAAATAAGCTCAAACAGTAGGGGTTTCAAACGTGTTTCTTTAAGTAGCAGTTGGCTTCAAACTTAGGTAGCTTGCTCTTAGGGTATTAGGAATAGCTAGATATAGTTCCTTTAGAGTAGATTTGGTGTTCTTTAGCTCATAGTATCAGTTGGTTCACTGTAGTGCCTTATAGCTTATTTATAAGTGCTTATTCCATTGCCTTTACACTACAGCTTCAGATTCTGCCACATAAGCCCATCTTTTTCCATTTTTCTCAGATTTAGATTATTATTTTAGATTTTCCCTGAAATTTTCATAATTTTTAGATGCTGTTTAGTATTTTTCTTAATTAAAATCAGTTTTTAATCATTTTAAATTAGCTTTTATTGCATTTAATTGAGAAAAAGTTCAAAAAAATAGTTTTTCAATTTTAATAGTTTTAGATAAATATAAAAAGCATAAAAAATAATTTTCCTTATTTTTCTCTTTTTATTTGGTATTTTTTTTTATGATTTAAATTAGATTTAAATAGATTTAAATTCATAGAAAATAGAATATTAATCTGAAAAAATACAAAAATAGTTTTTAAAAAGTCTTTTATGATATTTTAGATTTTTAGAAAGTAATTCCATAATTTTCCCCTTTGTTTTGATAATTTTTAGCTAATTAGTTTTATTTTTAAAGTTAATAATTAGTTTTTAATTAGAATAAATTCAAGAAAATTCCTAAAAAAATAATTTTAATTCATAAATAGTTTTCTTATATAATTTTTAGAGTAAAAGTAAGTTTAGATTATTTTTAGGAGTTAGATTAGTCGTATTTGCTTTTTATTCGCGTTTCGTTTAATTCCCGTTTTTGCGTTTTAGCGTAGATTTGAGTAGTTTGCCTTTATTCTTAGGATTCCCCGTAGATTAGATGTTCCTTTATGCTTTCCTTATCCCGTAGTTTAGACATATCATATTATTCCCTTTTCTTATTCGAATCCCGATTATTGAGACGTGAGTTGGAAATTCCATTCAACCCTCGTTCGGAACGATCTCGGTGCTCAAACCTTACACGTTTGAGTTACCCACGTACTATACAACTTCTCTATTATTGATTTTTAAACAAATCAATTTTTGGCGCCGCTGCCGGGGAGGGCTTGTAGCGAGTTTTCGTATTCCGTCTCGTGTCGTGTGCATTTGAATCGTTGATATTTGTACATATCCCTTTTATAAAAACCCAAAAAGATTTTCCTTTTCAAAATTTGTTTTAAAAACCCAAAAATATTCCTCTTTATCCTCTGAACCGTCAATTCTTTATTTCTTTACCCTCTTATTTGTATAATTCTTCTCGATGTCTTCGTCTTACCATTATGGTTGTCAATGGTGTGGGGGACCTCAAAATGGTGGGAATTGTCCCGGTTGTAGCATTGTGAATACGGGAAACGAGTTTGTCTACGACCAATATCCCTACAATGATACGACTGATTTCCTTAACCAATCCCCATACCATGAGACGGAGTCATACTCATGTGAGTACTGTGGAGGTCCTCACCAAGGTTTTCAATGCCAAACTCAATATAACAATCAGACCTTTGGTTATGAACCTTATCCATATACTTCACCAAACCCGTCGCAACAATCATATTGTTGTGAGTATTGTGGAGGTCCGCATGTTAACTCAGATTGTCAAATGCAGAACCCGCTTGTTTACGAGCAAGTTCCTTGTGATAATTATGACTATCCTTATAACCCACCTCCACAATACCAAGAAATTCAACCACAACCTCCGATAATTTCTCCAGAAATTCAAAGATGTCTTAATATACTCGAAGAATTTGTTAATAAACATGACGAAGATCGAGCATCTCGCAACGAAAGATCTATGATAGAACTACTCGAAGAAGAAGAACGAGCAGCTCAGATTGAAAAATGCCTTGAAGAAATACGAATTGAGGAGCAAGCACTTGCAAGACGTGCCCGATGGCTCGCGACTTACATCGACGATGATGATGAGGATTCCATCCAAATGAAAGAATACTATGCAAGTTTGTCGGATGAATCTCCTCCCGTTTCTGAGCCTTTCATTTCCGACCCTTCCCCTTCACTCACGCCGGATGAGAGAAGTGATATCGTATTGGAAGAGGTCGATGATTCTATTTCTTCAAACATTGTTGATCCCGTTGACTCTCTCATAATGGGGGACGAGCCTCTTAGCACTATTCCGGAAACGGAATCGTCTTGTGTTGAGAGTCTTGACCCAATCCCAAGTGAGTCCGAGGATTTATCTGATAGTGATTGTGATTCGCTTTTATGTGATTCTCTTGACATCTCCGAGGTTACTTCTGGTATTTTCTCAAATCCACTCTTTGAATTCAAGGACGATTACACCTTTTGTGAAGTTAATCCTCTTTTTGACCAAGATTTTGAGTCCGATTCAGAGACCTCAACGGAAGTGGTGGATATTGCTAGCTCTCAGAGCACACCACTTGTCCCATCTCTGTGTTCCGACCTTTCTCTCCCGTCATGTGATGTTGAAGAAAGTATTGAATCCGACACTGAGGTTATTATGGAGATTGATTTTGAGATGGTTGAAGACGATATTCTTGATAAACCGCCACGTGATTCTAATATGGAAGAAATCGACTTACCTATTGATGACCCAATACCACCGGGTATTGAGGATATGGTTGTTCTTGATGGCTCTCTTGACTCACCTTCTTCTGATGAGTCCACCATCACGTACCCCGATGAGCCCGCATGTGAAGACAAGATCTTTAAACCCGGGATATTCATTGATGAGTTCTTTGTTAAAACCGTTATTCGTGATAAGGATCCTCTCTTGGATGCCTTCGTTGTTGAGCCCACACCTCTTATCTTTTACCATGAGCTCCCATCTCTCTTGGAGTTTTCTCACTTTGATCCGTCATTCCTTCGTCCACCCGCAAAACCACCGGATGATGGATCATTCTTTCATGATATACCAGTTGTGCTTGAGCCCGACACTTTATTCACCACCCGACCCACCCAGTCTCATTCTTACGGGAATGAAGACACCGTTTTTGACCCTGGTATCTCTACCACTTTCTTCCCCAAGGACAAATGAATTCGGGGACGAGTCAGGCTAGCGACTCGGTAATCAAAAACAGTAGCGCTTCGTGGGAGGCACCCCATGCTTATCTCTATCTTCTTTCTATTTTCTAATAAGTGACGTGAAGGGGTCTGCCTCTTCGATTTCTCGTGTTTGGTTGTTTGTGATGTTTTGTGTAGGATGTTCCCGATATGAAGACTCTCGTGCTCGAAGTTTATCATTTCTCCACTCGAGTTTCATGATCGATTCTGAAGGAAATCCGATATCCTAATCTTATCGACTAACGTTTATCTTTGAGCATACTTAATAAACGGCTTTTAGATTTTCGTGATACCCTTGCTTTAAACATTGAGGACAATGTTTCGTTCTAGTCTGGGGTAGGGTAATCTTCGATTTGATTTGACCGCACTTGCTTATTTGTGTCGTGTTTCTCTCGCAACCCCGTTTTTCCTTAGAAAATGAAATTTTGTGCAAAAAAATGAGAAAATTTAAAAAAATTTTGTAAGCTTTTGTTAAGTCTTTTTGATTGAAAAGTTTTGCTAGTCTCTTAGATTAGAAGCTATAAAATGCGAATTCTAGCTCACAAGGCCAAGATTTTGCAAAGTTTCCCTGAGTGACTTTAAATATGCATAACTTGATTTCATTAGACGAAGCATTTGCTAAGTTAATATATGTTTTGACACCTTGATTGACTTTCCGCTGGTGAGAGTAGGAATAGAATTCTGACTTGACCGGGCGTGTTGAGCCCTAGCTTGTTCCCTTAACCATAGATAATCTAAAAATTATCGGCTAAGCATCTGCGGATCTCATTATTTGGGATTTTAAATTTGCAGAGATCGAGAAATGATAGAGTTACTTATGAGTTTAGATGCTAAACGTGGAGTAGTTGGTTCTCTTTAGAGCCCATCGAAGGTACTTATGGCTTTTTATTCCCACAAAATTGTTTCACCCCATACCTGTCTAATAATAATTAGAGATGTCGAGTTTTTGGCGATGGTTAGTTCTTTATCTTCTTAAAAGAATCTTTGTTTTAAAAATTGGGTACACATCGAGGATCCGTAATAAATAAATGAGTAATAAGTGATATGTGAAATGAAATAAGTAAAGTTGTGAGCTGCGGTGTCGAGATCGGACCCTTGGATCTTTAGCCGGGATTGAATGAGGTCTTAGCCTAACCAGCCGGGATTCTCATCTCATGAAGCCTATAGTCTTGGAATTACCCCGTGAAGCTCCGTAGTTCACAGCTCATACAAGTAAAAGTATAAGTGCAAAAAAAAAAAAAAAAAAAAAAAAAAAAAAAAAAAAATGAATGATGAAAAGTGAAAAAAAATCAAAAGTTAGTGAATAAAAAATTCCTTGATGTGGACCTCATTTTTACGACAATGGTTCTTGAGAGAAGGCGGATAACTAATTATCGACTTAGCTTTGTATCTTTATCGGAATAAAAGTTATCGAAACGAGAACTTGAAGAAATTCATTTCTCACAAAAATAAAAAAAATCTAGAGGAAATAGGAAAATGGGAGCAAAAGGTAATTACACAAGTAACTTCCATGGGTAGTGTTAGCATCTAGAATCATATTTAACAATGATTTCGATTTTACACTTAGTTTGGGACTTGTGAAAAATCAGGGACGATGTATTCTATCCGTATGGTCACTTCACGCTGTGTTGTGTTTTCTACTCCGTGATCCTAACGTGTCGTTTGAAAAATGTTGGAGTTATTGATCGACATGAAAGTTCAACAAACCGTCATTCATAATCGGAATGTGCTTAACCGTAATATCTATATATGTGAATTAAAAGGTAAACGGGGCGTTTTTAGAATTAAGGCTTTCTTAATCTCTTTTGAGGAATCTTTGCTACTTCTTCATAGGTTTAGTAGAAAGAGATTGAAATCCTTGGTTTTAGAAGCGTGAGTTGATTACATTGCGTGAGGACACGGCAATGGTTTCGTCTGGGGTATTTTGGTATGTGCTAAAACACATACCTTTTCTTTATCAAAATAGACCCAAAATAACCAAGAAAGAGCCGTTTATTGCTAATATTTGTGGTTTTCTTGAGTTTGTGCTTGTGCAGGTATGGATATGTAAAAACACGCAAAAAGGACCCAAATCAGACAGAAAACCGAGCACGAGAGATCAAGAGAGCTTAAGCTGAGCCGGAAGATCAAAATTGAGCATTTATGATGATTTCTAATCTCTGAGGATGATTTGTGAAGATTTGATCCAAGTTTGAAGAAATGTCAGAAATAGTCCCTCAAGTTTCAGCAATTGGCAGAAATGGCCCTTGAGTTTCAGAAATTTGCAATTCAGTCCCTGGTCTATTGAAGTATGACAAATTCAGTCCTTGGAGGATGATTTCAGAGTTACACCTTCAGTCCTTTGAAATTTCAACTTATACATGTTTGGTCCTTGTTACATGAAATGGTAGCAATGTTAGTACAAATCCATATCCATTTCACTACATATCCAATCCATGATCCAATAACATATCCCAAGGCCCAATCTGAGACCCAAAACCCGACCACCCAAAGTCAAATAATTATAAACAAATACAACCCAAACCAAACGCGCCCAACAGTCATCTGCTTCTTCCTTTCCCAAACAAACACACCCCGTACACCCACAATTCACCTCCCAAACACCAACTTAGTACTAAGCATCTTGCAAAACCTTATCCAAGCTCTGACTTGTCAGGAATGAGGTGCCTACGTGGACAAAGGAAGCCCTTTGATTGGCCGTGACACATCACAAGTGCAAATGGTGCTCTATGATTGGACAAGGTGACAGGATTGATTGTGTGGCTCAGAATAGCCTCCTAGATCCTTCTGAATGGAATCCCAAGCTTCCCAAGCTCAAGCCTCACCCTCAGCTATAAAAACGACCACAAGCTCACATTTCATTTTGTCCAATCTCTTAGGTCTTAGAGAGATTTTGACCTTATTTTTCTTGTCATTTTTAATTGTTTTACTGTTATGCTCAGTTGTAATTTCATTTTCAAGTTGAGAGTACTATTTTGATTAATGCAAGTTGTGATTTCATTTTAATCTCTTGTCACTTATGCTATTACAGTTTAAAGCTCTTCGAATCTGTTCATTTTAACTCACATAAGCTTGAATAAGCTTATGTGAGCTTATCAGTATCTTACATTGCTCTTAATCCCACTTTTTGCAAAAAGTCAATAAAAGTCAACAACAGTCAAATTGTGAAGTCAAATCTGGTTTTGGTTAATCTCTAGTGTTAATCTGTGTTAATGGTTAAGGATGATGTTAGTTTACTCATTGTTGATTCAGTAACCAGCTCATTTAATCAGTTTTGATGGTTTAAGTTTCTAGATAAGTTATAAAGGGGTGTTTGGATTGCTTTAAAATCAGTAGTTAGAGGTCATATATATGGATTAGATCAGTTGGTTTGTGTTTTATATGGTTATATGCATCTATATCTGTCTTTGCCTTAATGCAAATTGAGCTCAAAGTCAAATTTACTTTCTAGCTGATTTTGTGATCTCACTGCTTGAAATCAGCTACTGTCATCTCACACATAGGTTTAGAAAGTGTTAAACTTGCTTGCTTAAGTCTCATTTCATCTTCTTTCATGTTTATCAGTCCTGCATTTGATTTCAAATTTCACATTGGTCAACTTTCTCAATTGTTCTTAAAAAGTCAAATGGTGTCCTATGTCTGTTTTGTGCCAAACTTGCAGCTAGCTTATACTATTCATTTCTAGAAGTTAGGATCTAAGAATTTGTCCATTTGTAGTCCTCTAGGTGCTCTTCAAGAACCAACATCTGTTTTTAGCTTAAGATTTTCTGATTAGCTCATAGATAAGCTCATATAGTAGACCTGTTAACTGTTTCTACTGCATCAGCTTACTGCCGATTTTGTTACCATTTTGTTTAATCCCTAATTGCTTCTTTACTTGTCCAAATCAGCTGTAATTTCAGATTTAGAATCTTTGGCTGGTTTTTTATTGGTCTCAACTTCTGGTTTTCACAGTAGCCTTCCTGTTTAGCTTATAAATAAGCTCAAACAGTAGGGGTTTCAAACGTGTTTCTTTAAGTAGCAGTTGGCTTCAAACTTAGGTAGCTTGCTCTTAGGGTATTAGGAATAGCTAGATATAGTTCCTTTAGAGTAGATTTGGTGTTCTTTAGCTCATAGTATCAGTTGGTTCACTGTAGTGCCTTATAGCTTATTTATAAGTGCTTATTCCATTGCCTTTACACTACAGCTTCAGATTCTGCCACATAAGCCCATCTTTTTCCATTTTTCTCAGATTTAGATTATTATTTTAGATTTTCCCTGAAATTTTCATAATTTTTAGATGCTGTTTAGTATTTTTCTTAATTAAAATCAGTTTTTAATCATTTTAAATTAGCTTTTATTGCATTTAATTGAGAAAAAGTTCAAAAAAATAGTTTTTCAATTTTAATAGTTTTAGATAAATATAAAAAGCATAAAAAATAATTTTCCTTATTTTTCTCTTTTTATTTGGTATTTTATTTTATGATTTAAATTAGATTTAAATAGATTTAAATTCATAGAAAATAGAATATTAATCTGAAAAAATACAAAAATAGTTTTTAAAAAGTCTTTTATGATATTTTAGATTTTTAGAAAGTAATTCCATAATTTTCCCCTTTGTTTTGATAATTTTTAGCTAATTAGTTTTATTTTTAAAGTTAATAATTAGTTTTTAATTAGAATAAATTCAAGAAAATTCCTAAAAAAATAATTTTAATTCATAAATAGTTTTCTTATATAATTTTTAGAGTAAAAGTAAGTTTAGATTATTTTTAGGAGTTAGATTAGTCGTATTTGCTTTTTATTCGCGTTTCGTTTAATTCCCGTTTTTGCGTTTTAGCGTAGATTTGAGTAGTTTGCCTTTATTCTTAGGATTCCCCGTAGATTAGATGTTCCTTTATGCTTTCCTTATCCCGTAGTTTAGACATATCATATTATTCCCTTTTCTTATTCGAATCCCGATTATTGAGACGTGAGTTGGAAATTCCATTCAACCCTCGTTCGGAACGATCTCGGTGCTCAAACCTTACACGTTTGAGTTACCCATATACTACAATCTTCTTATTATTGATTTTTTAATCCGAAATCAAAGTGTCTAGAGCTTTTGCACATGGACTTGTTTGGTCCATCTGCTATAAGAAGTTATGGAGGCAACCTCTACACTTTGGTCATAGTAGATGATTACTCAAGGTTTACTTGGACAATGTTTTTGAAAACTAAAAATGAAGCCTTTGATAAATTCGAAATACTTAGTAAGAAAATTCAAAATCAACTAGGTGTCAACATTGTGTTGATCCGAACGGATCATGGTCGCGAGTTCGACAATGAAACACAATTTGGAAACTTTTGTGATACAAATGGTATAACCGTATAACACATAACTTCTCGGATCCTCGAACACCCCAATCTAATGGGGTTGTAGAACGTAAAAATAGAACTATTCAAGAAATGAGTAGAACAATGCTTAATGAACAAAACATACCTCAAAAGTTTTAGTGTAACGCCGTTGATACTTCCACTTACATTTTAAATAGAGTTTTAATACGTCCTTTCTTGAACAAAACACCCTATGAAATATATAAAGGCAAAAAGCCTACTTTAGATATTTTAGAGTGTTTGGATGTAAATGTTTCATTCTTAATACCAAAGACTATCTCACCAATTTTGACCCAAAGTCTTATGAATGTGTGTTTCTTGGTTATTCACAAACTAGCAAAGCATACATAGTTTTAAACAAAGAAACATTGAGAGTCGAGGAATCATTGAACATAACATTCGATGAAAGTTCACCTCCCTCTAAGACATCACCTTTTGTAGATGATGACTTAGTTGAAAGTCAACTTGTTGAAAGTCAAGAAATTAATGATAATGACAAGGAAGATAAATCATTGAATAAAGAAATTATAAATATTAAAGAATCCAAAAGTCACCCTTTGGAAAAGGTCATAGGACAACTAAATCAAAGAACACTAAGATCACAAGCCCAAAATCAAAGTAATTACTTTTGCTTTGTGTCGTCCGTTGAACCGAAAAATATAAACGAAGCAATAAAAGACGAATCTTGGGTAATTGCTATACAAGAAGAGCTAAACCAATTTGTTAAAAATGATGTTTGGAAATTAGTTTCAAAACCTAAAAATCAAACTATAATTGGAACGAAATGGGTTTTTTCAAAATAAAATGGACAAAAATGGTGTAGTGTCTAGAAACAAGGCTAGGCTTGTCGCACAAGGATATAATCAACAAGAAGGAATTGATTACGAGGAAACTTATGCACCGGTAGCTAGGCTTGAGTCTATTAGAATCTTACCTGCATATGCATGTGCCCATGACTTTAAATTATTTCAAATGGATGTTAAAAGTGCATTTCTAAATGGGTTCATTAACGAAGAAGTATATGTTGCTCAACCTCCCGGATTCACCGACTTTGAAAAACCACATCATGTTTTCAAACTTAAGAAGGCATTATACGGACTTAAGCAAGCACCAAAAGCTTGGTATGATCCTCTTAAGACTTTCTTAGTTGAACACAAATACACCATGGGATTAGTTAATACCCTCTTTACCAATAAAAAAGTATCACATATCATAGTTCAGAGATATACGTTGATGACATCATATTTGGATCAACTTGTCAAGAGCTATGTGATGATTTTTCTAAAATCATGCACGACGAGCTTGAGATGAGTATGATGGGTGAGTTAAACTTCTTTTTAGGACTTCAAATTAAAAAACTAGAAGATGTCATATTCTTTAACCAATCTAAATACATAAAGGATATGCTTAAGAAATTTGGTCTTGAAAACTCAAAACCAACTAAAACACCCATGTACTCGAAAACGAAACTCACCAAGGATGAGGAAGGTGAATCCGTAGATAATACTAAATATAGAGGAATGATCGGTAGCCTACTTTATCTCACGGCTACTAGACCCGACATTATGTTCAGTGTTTGTCTATGTGCTCGCTTTCAAGAAGATCCTAAAGCATCACACCTAGAAGCCTTGAAACGAATTTTTAGATACATTAAAGGCACTACATGTTTAGGATTATGTTATCCCAAAGGAACGGGTGTAGAAACCATAGTGTATGCCGACTCGGACCATGCCGGTGACTATGTCGATAGAAAGAGTACAAGTGGTATTTGTATTTTTGTTGGACATTGTCTCACCTCATGGTTCGCAAAGAAACACATGGCTCTCGCTATCTCAACTACCAAAGTTGAGTACGTCTTAGCCGGAAAGGCATGTCACAAGCTCTTTAGATGAAGCAAGCTCTCGTGGATTATAGAATTCATCTCAATGATATCTCTATACTTTGTGACAACAAAGGAGCCATTGATCTCAGCAAAAACCCCGTCCAATATGCTCGAACGAAACATATTGAAATTCGCCATCACTTCCTTCGTGACAATGTTCAAAAAGGAAACATCTCAATCGAGAAAGTATCCTCCGAAGATAACATTGCCGACATCCTAACTAAACCTCTTAAATGAGAACCATTTAATCTTCTTAGACTTGGTTTAGGATTAATGGAACCAAACATATAGTTAAAACATAGCCTAAAACCTTAGAATAACCAAAACAAAACAATGTAGCAAAATTTTGCTGCAGTACCCACGGCATCAAATGACAACAAAGACGAAACCAATTTTTTAGGTCTGTCTGGTCCGTGGTGTTAACAATAGCAAAAATTTTAAATGCAAAACACATTCTTCTTCACAATCCACTTTACCAAAACGAGCCACAAACATACCTAACTCATTATTAAGGTTTCTTCCTCAACTAATCACAGCCAAAAACATCATTGTAAGTATCCTAACTACATTACTTCTCTTATTTCTGAGTCTAGGGTTCTAATTTATGCACAAAACCAATATATGGGGATTATGTATATTCTTGCACAAAACATGAACTACATTGTTAAATTGCATGGCTAATTACACAAATTATGAACTACATTGTCAAATTGCATAACTAATCATGTTTCCCTCTAGTTAGAAGTTACTTATCATAAGGCATTATCCTAATTAAACTAAAAACCCCATGTCAAAATTTTGAAAAACTTCTCACTTGTAGGAAAACATTTTCTCATTGTTCATACAAATAAAAACGTTATTTTCATCACTTGCATAATGTCTCTTGAATACTAAAGGTAATGCATAACTAATATGCATTCCCGGGTATATTCAAATGAAGCCATATTGAATTAGGAGCGTTTGGGTTATCTCTTGTATTTTGCCAAACACTACTAATAAAAACTATTTTATGCATAAAATGAGTCGAGATAACCGCAACTCCACATTGTTTACATATAGGTACACACCAGAACAAAAATGCTAATTTAGTTTTCGTTTTTACTAAAACTTGTAATTTCTTGCTCCTAGGAACAAGCTTGGTAGCCGCAAAAGTTTACGATCACAAAGATACCCTTGGATACATTCCTCAACACCACAAAACTAAGGGCCTTACCAAAGAACAAGTTGAGATCTTTAAGAGTCTAGAGAAAAGGTATTTTCATGTGGGTAGGACAATTCATCCATCTTTTGTCGACGGAACAAATCTACGTCAAGAACTAGCCACTATCAACTTTGATTGTCTCCTTGACATCGACAAGCCAATTTGTCCTAGGTTTGTCCTAGAATTCTATGCTAGTGTTGTTTCCATAACAAATGAGGATGATCTCATGGCTCTCAAATTTAAGATCAACCAAAAATGACTACACCATTTCCCTCAACCAATTTGCTCAAGTGTTAGGAATTCCTTGTGTTGGTACTTGTCTATACTTGTTTAAGTGGTCACTCACCATCCTTGATGCTATTCATGACCGTTCTCCTCCTTACCAAACTCCTTTGGTGGACAAGGACATCATTCGTGAGCACCTCTTTAATGATAGGGTAGCACCAACCCATGTCACTCGAGCAGGAAAGGAAGTCAACTGAGATCCATACGGTATGGAACTCAATGAGCTTAAGCCTCAATTCAAAAAGTGGGAGGAACTCCTTAGAGCCAATGTCATTTGCACCATAGGAAACCGAGACCACATCAATGCTTTCCTTTGCTACATGTTCTATAGCTTGTCTACTCGTCAACCATTCAACTTGGCATACTACATTGCTAGTAGAATGGTAGACATTCCTACTCAAGGCTCCGTTGCTCTTCCATACGGGATGCTCCTAACTTGTCTTTATAGAGCTTATGCACCCATTCCGCCAAGTCCTAGAGGGTTGAAACTAGACTATTCTCTCATCCCTCACATATTTGTGCCCTTAAGTGATGAAAGAGAATCCAAGACTAAGGCAAAGGGAAAAAGGCCAAAACCTCCAACTCCTTCATCATCATCAAATAGCTCCGAAGACGGTCTTCCCAACTCGAGGCTTCAACCACATGAGTACTACGCCTCACTTCCAGAAGTGGAGAACCCAACAGAGGAGTTCAAGCAAACCAAGGGGATGTTCAAGTGCCTTGGTAGGATGATGACCAAGATTTACAAGAAGTTGGATAAGTGAGTTGAGGTTTAAGAGGGTGTTTGGAACAAGACAAGAAACAATGTTGTATGATATTATTTATGTGTTATCGCTTCGTAGGATGATAGACTAACTTAAAACATTGATGTATACTAACTTTTTCATGCAGGGGGATAACATACGGATGTTATCAAATTTTACCCGTTTTTACTTTTTAGTGAAAATCAATAGCCCTTGTTGAAAATACATGCTCCCTTATGTTTATATGTGCGTTATTGCTTGTTCCTAACAAGATATAATTATTTCCATATGTTTTAAGAAAAATTTCAGGATTCGGAAAATTCCCCGGGGGTCAAAAAACGCCATTGCCAAAAATTCTGCACTGGACAGATCTCAAGGAACCAAATTTTTGGTTCCGTCCATTAAAATTTTTGGTGCCGCTGTTTCTGCACTGACGGACCAGCAGGACCCAAAATTTGGAATCCGCCTGTGTAATTTTTTGGTACCGTGGGATGCCTAGGTAAGTTGCTGAATTTCGCTCATTCCCGCATTCTAATTTACCAAAATTTGTTTCTAGGATAATTTTTACTTCTTTTTATTCATATTAGAACTAGTTTAACTTACTTAGACATATAGGATATCCATTTCCCACCAAAATTCAAATATTCCTAAAATTCACTCAAGGAACTCTTTTTCATAAAGGAAGGAACCAAAATTTTGGTTCCTTGAAATCCGTGGTTGATCTGAACTTCAAGATCTTGCAATCATTAGGACCCATTTATTGCATATCTTGGTCTTTTTACTCAAACATTCTTGTATGGCTTGACTTAGATGATATGACTTGCATTAAAACTCTTCCAAATCATTAGAAACCACTTCATTTCTCTGGCCTAACATCAAACCAAACACAGTTCTCCATAATCTCATAATCTTATAAATTAAGAACCCCAAAGATGATCATCCTCACACCTCAACAATTTCTCTCATCTTCTCCTAGAATAAGCTTATGTAACACCCCAAAAATTATCGCAACGGAAGATCGTGTCACTAGGGTATTACTTCATAGTTCACAGAACAAGTTACAGAAAATGACTCTAATCGAGACGTTTTGAAATAAATTATCATTCGATTAAAATATCAGAGTTTACAAACAAAGGTCCCACCAGTTTGTAATATTATACAAAGTACAACATAAAAGTTGTAAAGTTTTTCGAATGATAATATATGCATTGTCTTCAAAATATTTTTCGTGCGCCTTCACATGCCATGCCAGCTAATTTCTTTCGAACCTGAGATAACATGCTAAAAAGTGTCAACACAAAGGTTGAGTGAGTTCATAGGTTTGTAAGCAAAATAGTTGTTCACAAGATATCAAGTTTATGAAAGTAGTGGGCTACATTGTTATACGCCCATAGTGCGTTTGATTGCCTAACCGGTCAATACAAACGATAGAAACCACATAGGTTTGAAAATAGTAGTGGACAATATAGTTTGTAGTATAATTGCAATGTGTACAATTATCTTCTTGATAGTTATTATTGCTCTAAGCTCATGGAACTCACGACTGACTGTTGTATATATATCACCGGACGATATATATAAATATATAAGTAACTTGCCCCGGGTAGGTATTTTGCCATATACCTAGGTAACCTCAAATATAGCGCGCCTTGTTATTTCCGATAACATAGACGGGTTCGTCAATTCCGATAGGCTTATCCACAATATTTGCGCTCACTCCTAGTGATTAGTGGTCCAGGATGTTGGGGACTTTTGGCAAAAACAACTTAGGCATGCAATAATACAGTCAAGGCATTCAGTTTGCAAGTAATTGTCCATAATAAAGTATTTTAGCATGTAGTAAAAGCAATAGCATGTATCTCCCCCAAAGAGTTTATAAAACAGTTAAACAAAAGCTGGGGCTATGAAACTCACTGTAGTGATCAGCAGCGGAGTGTAACGATATATTGTTTATCAACGGTAGAGTATGACAAGATCACGATCTTTAACGATCACCTACGAAAGCATAGTATTCGCGTTTTAGTATAGTGTACGATATAAGTGTACAAGTATATGTAGTTTGTTGGCTTTCAATATGATGTTGTACATGAATCCTTAAGTTAAGGTATCCCTTAAGTGTTGTTTGGCTTATAGCCCTTTTATAAATAACCTCGTACCATTGTTCGGGCTATCAAAATCAAGAGGTCGTGTAGTGAACGTATGAGGAGCCAGGACACTTTAAATCGCAAATCCACAACTCATCGATATGACACCCCGAAGAGGCCTCTTATGATAATGAAATTCCTTACTATTATTGTACTTGTCATTTATAAGTAAAGTATTTGACGAGACAAATGTTATATAAAACATGTGCCGTGTTTCGTCAAAGACTATTGATTGACTTGTGTGACGATATGATGATAAAAGTTGTGTGTCGTGAAGTAGTTTAACATGCCATATTGTCATTACTTAGTTTGACAACGTCTAGCAAAGTCTAACCCAATGAACCAAGTTTTAAAACAAGTTTCAGGTCATTAAGCCCAAACTAGCCGTGCGGCTAAGTTATGGTTAAGCAAATTGAGACAACAATAAGGCCATACCAAATGGCTATTTTTAAGTCAAAATACCTTGAGACATCAACCTTGGCTTAACCTTGGCTTTGTTTTGGCCTCAAAGAATCAAAATACACTAAGGTTTCTTAGCCATGGTTGTTTTCCGGTATACAACAGGTCCGATTAGTTTTTGTAGTTTTTAGGATTTGTCGTTTCCTTTCTGCTTATGTGCTCTTGCGTTTTGGTAAAAAACGTCTTTCTGAGAAACTTTCGTGTTTTACACTTTTGCTGATTCAGACCAGAAAAGGGTCAAAACCTTGTTTTAAAATCATATCAGCAAGCTTTCTTGTTTCAGCACTATATTTCCTTTTAGTAACACTTAAATAGGCATAAATTTTTAACCACAAGTCCTTTTTAAGTGATTCAAAAGCCCAAGTTTTAGTTTTTACTTCCTCTAACAGATTCTCAAGTTTAATCAAGTCCAAAGTCCAAAGTTTACTTATATCAATTGTGTAATAACAAGTAATTACTTATATTTCATTGCAGAAAGTTTGGCTGCACATTCAGTCCTGCAAAAACGACCATAAGTTGAGTTCTACAACTTGTTTTGACACGCGGCTTTCTCCAAATTTCAAGTTTAGGTCTTAGCTACATTTTGTTAGCCTTAATTGTTTTATTAGAAGTGATGGTCATTCACGTTTAGGAACTTTGTATCGTGTGTTAGATATCGTGATAGAATAGTCAACGGGCTCGTGGATTGGACTAAGCTAAATGGCTAGGCGTTATGATTATGCTAGCCGTTTGAAGCTTAAGTATCCAAAGCCCAATCCATGTACAACCCACGAAAAGCCCAAGCAAAGCCTTTTAGGGTTTTAAGTTACTTGTACTATAAATACCCCTCAAATGGTCATTTGAGGGGTGTGCTTGAAAGTGTGTGTGTGTGTTTTTCCTTTGGAATATACAACTTTATTGTGTTTATCTTTATCCTCTCACATATACACGGTTTTATATCATTCAAGTCACCATCTCTCTTAATCTTTCCTTCTTTGTGTAAGCTTTATGTTTGTGTTTGGGTTGAACGTTTTCTACGCGTAGTGTGGTAAACGTGGTGATACTTGTATTTGTGTTGGGTTTGTGAGAAGGTTGATAAAAGTAAGGTCCTACAATTGGTATCAGATTATGGCTTCTGAGAGACTCGCTCTAGAACCCGCACTAAACCAGCAGACTTCTAGACACATCAGTTCAGGACTTGTACCTCAAAGAGCTCAATCAACTTCGTTTGACAATCCTAAAGAACAAGAATGGGAAAATTTCTTCGAGTTAATGTTCGATGAATACTATGGTGGAACGTCGACAAATGCATCAAACCATCATTCCGCTGCACCCGCTCAAAATCATCCTCCACCACCAACAGAAGATGCATCTACAACGGTCGAAACCAATGCACCAATCCCATCAACATCATCTACATCTACTCCAGTTATTGCACCCGTTCTACCAGCAGTTGATGAGCAAAACCAAAACCAGAACGATGCAACGTTAGATGAAGACTTATTTGAAAACCCGTTTGCTACGGAATCAGCTGAATCTTCTTCATGCTTACGAGAACCATCTAACTCGCATACGTTTAACCAACGGTATCCTTCTACTCTGAAGTGGACTAAAGACCACCCAATGGAACAAGTTATTGGTGAACCTTCAAGGCCAATTCAGACGAGACGTCAACTTGCCACCGATTGCGACTTATGCATTTACCTTTGCTCAATTAGCAATATCGAGCCAAAGAACATTCATGAGGCAATGGCAGAACCCGCATGGATAGAAGCGATGCAGGAGGAACTTCTCCAATACCGTCTTCATGAATCTTGGGAAATGGTTCCAAGACCAATTGACATTCGCGTCATTGATCTCAAATGGTTATGGAAGAACAAAAGGGACGAAGAGATGACTGTAATTCGCAACAAAGCTCGTCTTGTGGCCAAAGGATATAGACAAGAGGAAGGGATAGACTTTGAAGAGTCATTCGCGCCAGTAGCTAGACTTGAAGCAGTCAGGATTTTCTTAGCCTATGCAGCTCACAAAAACATCACGGTTTATCAGATGGACATTAAGACCGCGTTCTTGAATGGAACTCTGAAAGAAGAAGTGTACGTGAGTCAGCCAGAAGGCTTCATCGACTTGGAACATCCAGACTACGTCTACAAACTCAAAAAGGCAATCTATGGTTTAAAACAAGCTCCGAGAGCGTGGTATGACGAACTGTCCTATTTCCTTATCCAAAACAATTTCACTAAAGGAACAGTTGATCCTACCTTGTTTACACAAAAATGCAAAAATGACATTTTGATTGTTCAGATTTACGTGGACGACATCATCTTTGGGTCCACTAATCCGAATCTTTCAAAACATTTTGAAAATCTCATGAAAAGTAAATTTGAAATGTCCATGATGGGGGAACTAAAATTCTTTCTTGGTTTACAAATACATCAGTCCCATAGTGGAATTTTTATAAATCAAGCTAAATACACAACTGAGATTTTGAAAAATAATGGTATGGATAATTGTGACTCGGTCGGAACACCAATGGTAACTTCACCAAAAATTGGAGCCGATTTGTTTGGGAAACCTATTGATCTGAAGAAATATCGGAGCATGATTGGTTCTCTCATGTACCTCACTGCTAGTCGACCAGATATTCATTTTGCTGTTTGCTTATTAGCACGGTTTCAGGCAAAGCCTACCGAACTGCACCTCAAAGAGGTTAAACGGATCTTTCGGTACCTGAAGACATCCATTCACATGGGACTTTGGTATCCGAAGGAATCCGGATTTGATCTAATTGCCTTTTCAGATGCGGACCACGCAGGTGACCAAGTTACAACAAAAAGTACATCCGGAGGAGCACAATTTTTGGGAGAAAAGTTAGTCAGCTGGTCTTCAAAGAAACAAGATTGCACTGCACTTTCAACCGCTGAAGCTGAGTATGTGTCTCTATCTGCGTGTTGTGCTCAAGTTCTATGGATGAGAACACAACTCACAGATTATGGCTTTACTTTCGATAAAATACCTATGTATTGTGACTCGAAAAGTGCCATAGCCATATCATGCAATCCTGTTCATCACTCAAAGACTAAGCATATCAGAGTCCGCTATCACTTCATCAAAGAGTACGTCGAAAATGGTACTGTTGAATTATTCTTCGTGAAGACTGATTACCAACTCGCCGATCTATTAACTAAAGCCCTTCCAAAAGAAAGGTTTGACTATTTAGTTCGACGAATTGGAATGCGAAGCCTAACCCCTGAGGACTTAGAACGTCTTCAAAAATCTTCTTGAAATGATTTTCCAAAAAGCTTCGCTGTAAATATTTTTTGAAAAACAAAATACAAAATTTGAAAAACCAACAAAAGCAAAATATAAAAATATAAAACTTTCAAAAATACAAAAACAATATAAAATCAAAAATCCAAAAATATTCTTCTACGACATGTCTCTTGTATAATCGATATTCTGTATGTTTCTAGAAATGTCATTCAACAATGATACGGGCATGTACAGATGCTTGAGCGAGAGTTCTTTAATGTTTTTCAAAACATGTCGTTTATCATTATTTCTATAATAAAATGGCTTTCGTATACTTCAGTACGAAACCCGGACTAAAATGATGACTTTTGATTATATTTCAGATCAAAACTCGTGTTTTTAAAGAAAAAATCAAGTGTACGCTTCAGTGCACTACATTTATAAATGGTGAGAAATCATCATCATCTTGAGCACCTTTTCAAGTTTGTTCAAAAAGATTTTTCAAAATCTTTCAAAATATTTTGTGCTCAAGATAACTCCCTCTAAACCCTTTAATTGATTATGTTTTATTAAAGGGGGAGTATAAAACCAAAAATGTTCCAAATTCATGCTTAAATCAAATCCGTTTGTCTCCCCAAAAGATTCTAAAATGTTTTTTAATCCGTTAATATCAAAAATATCACATTTATGCTATTTTTGAGGGGGAGGAGACGTGATTAAAATGTGATCAAAATCGTTGTTTGAATCTCAAAATGAGCTCGACTCAGTCGTAACCATTGAATTGACAAGGAATCATGTACCATCTCGAGAAACTTTCTACGGACTTGACCAGGACGGGTAATAATTTCAAGCTAGTTCTCTAGTGATGTAAACGTGTCTCGAATCGGTCTTGTTCATTTAAAGTCGATCAATTCAAAAAGTGCGAACTCTACCCTCTCTATGCAGATTTAAGTTAAAAAATTATAAGCGCATGTGAAGGGGGAGTGTTTCTGAAAATATAAAACTCATGGAGTGTTGCAAACATGTTTTCTATCATAAACACTCTGAGAGATTTTCATGAAAAATGGTTTTATGGCAACAATAGGACAGTCATGGAGTTATAAGGTGACTAAGGATAGGAAATTCGTCCTATGATCCACCAGAGCCGGAGGGATCTACCCAAGGACATCACCAATAGTTTGTATTAGAAGTCCTTAGGAATGATTGAAAAAAAGGAGTAATGTGAGAAAGGAGAAAGAAGGGGTTGAAGAATTAAAAAGAAAAGTAAAAGAAAGGGTGAAAAGAAATAGCCCTCCATACTCAACCTTAGGGCAGAAACCGGGTTCAATTCATCTGCTACTGGTTGTCACTAGATGACACTGGTATTGAAGACAAAGACGTCATGGACCCAGTGACGCACTGCACTAAACCTTCTAGCCACTCAATTCCTCTCAAAAGGGATTTGTTTCATTCTCACTGGGAACCCTACATAATCTATCGACTTTCTCTTAGAGATCGTTGGTATTGAAGAAGGAGACCCTCTCCCTAGTCTCTGCTCAAGATAACCAAAAATGCACTAATTGAGTCTTGAGCCACGAGATTCATCAAAAGATCTCATAGGAAAACATGACATGACATCGCTTGTTGTTCATCAATAAGGACACAAGTGATATATTCTAGAGTCCTACGCAGATCTTAGCAATCTGCCAGAACATTTATGAGAAGTTTCACATCTGTGATCTTCAGTGATTGAATGGAAACTCCTGCCAGGGTCAACATCAAGCAGCCCTGACAGCAGGTCACTTCGGTAACTCCCCGTGGATTACGCTTAGTGTGTCTCAAACGGTCTACAGTCGTGGGGTGATGCTTCGGTGTACCTCAGCGACTCATCTGAACTATAGATGTACTTCGGTATATCGTGTTATCTCACTTATGGGACTCCAGTTCAGGAACGGCCTCTGTGAGAATTAGAGACGTGTTTTCACACTATGCTGTTAACACCCTCAAAATTCAAACTTGTAAGTGCCGGAATCCGCTTATTACTAACCTGTTTTATGTTTTCTTCTTATGGAAGCTCCGGAGCGGATTGATCGTGCAGATTCTCCACATGCTCATACCAACAACACATGATAGTTCTCATCAAAATCAAAGGCAACACAAAGTTATAGATGATTCTTCGTCAAAGTCAAAGAATCAACAAAGTTTAAAGACTCGAGAACTACATCATTAGTAACCAAAACACAAATAGAAGTATGAGCATGGTGGAGAAAGACGTGGAGACACCTAACCAACGAAGTTGACAATGGCAGACAACCACATTAATTGATCATAAAGCATGAAGGAACAAAGAAACAAGACTATTTTATATCTACACATAAAGTTCAAGCTCGAGAAAAGTAAAGACCTATTCAAGTGGAGCATCTTTTGAATGACCACCCCTTAGGGGGAGATTGTTAGCCTTAATTGTTTTAGTAGAAGTGATGGTCATTCACGTTTAGGAACTTTGTATCGTGTGTTAGATATCGTGATAGAATAGTCAACGGGCTCGTGGATTGGACTAAGCTAAATGGCTAGGCGTTATGATTATGCTAGCCGTTTGAAGCTTAAGTATCCAAAGCCCAATCCATGTCCAACCCACGAAAAGCCCAAGCAAAGCCTTTTAGGGTTTTAAGTTACTTGTACTATAAATACCCCTCAAATGGTCATTTGAGGGGTGTGCTTGAAAGTGTGTGTGTGTGTTTTTCCTTTGGAATATACAACTTTATTGTGTTTATCTTTATCCTCTCACATATACACGGTTTTATATCATTCAAGTAACCATCTCTCTTAATCTTTCCTTCTTTGTGTAAGCTTTATGTTTGTGTTTGGGTTGAACGTTTTCTACGCGTAGTGTGGTAAACGTGGTGATACTTGTATTTGTGTTGGGTTTGTGATAAGGTTGATAAAAGTAAGGTCCTACACATTTCATAAAACTGAGTCGACTTCCAGAAATAAACAGAACCATGGGCTTTTCTTAACTGAAATCTGGTGTGCAGATTTTGACATGTTTTGCCATTTTGGCTCTCATTTACTCATCTGGATGAGTTATGAGGTGCGCCACCCGGCGAAACGACCGTAAGACATACCTATACAAGCTAACTTATTGAATTAAACTCAAGGTTTACTGAGATGATCAATTTAATCAATCTTTAGGCCTGTTCCAGATTTCAACTAACAAAACCTACCTAAGGCTTGTTTTAACTTCTTTTCATGTTACAAACTTCATGTACAACATCAATCATGCCATATTACATATACTACTTATATCAAATTACATCCAATAAATATTATTACAACCATATTGAATG
Source organism: Chrysanthemum seticuspe (assembly GCA_019973895.1). NCBI lineage: Eukaryota > Viridiplantae > Streptophyta > Magnoliopsida > Asterales > Asteraceae > Chrysanthemum > Chrysanthemum seticuspe. Next base: position 232,916,927 of record BPTQ01000006.1, on the reverse strand, counting down.
TAAATGAAAAGTAACACAAATCTTACAATGATTTGGTTGGAAACAACAAGAATAATCAATCCTAAACCCTTTCTAATCTTCACACTTGTCTTGAATCTTTTCACCACTTGATTCAAACCTTTATTAACCTCCCAAGAATTCTTTTAATCTCAGCCCTTGAACCCTTGATTATCTCCTAGAATATCTTCCATTTCAACCATGAAATCAACAAAATAACCCTAAGATCATGTAGGAATCAACTCTAGCTCCATCTTCTTAGTAATTTTTGAAGTACAAATTAAACTATGGATTAGTGTTTGTGTGTTGGAAGTGGACGGCCAAGGAGAGAGAGACCTAAAGATTTGTGTGCTTAGCGTGTAAAGTCGGGAGGGATAAGGTGGAAGGTTTAGTGGGGGACAAAAGGTGAACAGTGTAAGAGTTAGTGTGTTGCATGAAAGCCACATGGCTTGTGATAAGCCATCAAACGCCACCTCCCCATGAGGTGGTAAATTTTGTGTGATTTTATGCTATCATTTGGTTTATGAGGTGTAGTTTGGTCCCAGTAATTACTAATGTTAAGCCCTTAAGTCACGAAACTTAAAACCGGGTAATATAAGAATATAATACTTATGAAAATGTCAAAACTTATGAATATACTCCAACTAGATATATTAAAATTGTAATAAGTCTATTGGAGTGCGTTTATGTTGATAAAACCTAATAACGTAGGTTTGAGTACGCGTCTTACGTAAAGAGTAAAATATTTACGTAAAACTAACAAGGTGGCAATAGTTCATATAAAATATGACTATTGGTGAAAATAGAGTATTTTGAACACCTAGACTTATCGTAGTCTTGTGTTGACCGTGAGGAAAGTTTACACGATTAAACTTTCGTAATTAATAAAGTAACAACTTTAAATAATTATTTATAGCTATAGGTGAACAAAAATGTTCAGAGTGTAATAATTCAAAACAAAGTGAATTATTTAACTTGGGAAATTACCAGTTACTACCGGTTACCGTATTTGCTTTTACTTACGGTAAAAGTCAAATAGTCAAAAGTCAAAGTCAAAGGGCAATTTAGTCATTTTTCCTTATGAAAATTTACGAGTTGCTACAGCTTAAGCAAAAATGAAAAAGTCATCCACATCATCCCCATCAAACAAACCATGTAAGAAAAACGCAAGAATAAGTGTTAGACCTTGTTGTTTTGTAAAAATTACCGAATCATCACCTCTAACCATTTCATCCCCAATAAGAGATGAAAAATTTATTACTCTAAGCACTCCAACACCACCTCAAAAATCACCCATTATCATCAACACTCCACCATCTACAAAAGCACCCATTGTCACCTCTCCACCACCGGCTCCAATCCAAACATCCAAATCACCATCACCACCCAAATCTCCAAAGCTCATACCTTTATAACTATTCTCAACTCCACCAACATCTCCAAACCCATTCTTAGAAGACTTAGAAGACCTACCTCCTAGGCCAACTAATCCACCTCTACTTCCATCATTTGGTACCATTGAGCGAATCGCTCATGAATCACCATGCCCATCATTTGTACCAAACGCCCCTTTGGAACCTAGAGCTCGCCTCTTCCACCCAATCCATAATGACATTCATGGACCATTGTATGGGGACCATGCTCTACCACCAACATCCTTGTCTCCTCATATCGATGACATTGATGAATCTATGTGGGAAGATCACCCACAATCACAAGCGGAGATACAAGCCCAACTAGAAAACTTCCAAAACTTCTCCAATATGGTGGATTCTCACCTTAGTGAAGCTATGCAAATGCAAAATGCTTTGCTTTCCTCCCTCATCATTCCATCAAATACCAACAACACTTCCACCAATCCACCACCACCTAATCATGATCCTATTTTCCCACGTAGACACGGTTGCTCAAATTATGAGCGGACCGCCCATCTTAGTGAACGGACCCGGATCATGGTCCACGAGTTACAAGATGAGATGAGGTTTATCCTCAATCACATCCTTGAGCGTATCAACACTCTTTCTCATCCACCTCTTCAATAGGATAATTCTAGACTTTTCTTTAGGACTTTTTAAATTCTAAGTTATTTTTTTCTAGGATTTTTTTTAAGTTATGTTGGAATCACTCCTAACTTGTATTTCAAGTGTTAGTTATTAATATGTAATAGGTTGCTTAATTAGGCTTTTATGTTAGTAATTATGGCAAGGCTCATGTAGAAAGCCCATGAGCCTATGCAAAAGCCCAATAAGAAAGGAATGGACTAGATATGTTGCCCTAGCTCCTTCCCCTATAAATAGTCTTGTAAACCCTCATTTAAGGGTTGGTTGTTCACTTCATAATACACTCTACGCATAACCTTTTCATATATCATTCGTGTGAATGTTTGTGTGTTCATCCAATCTATCTCTACCTTATTTCTTACATATTGATCCTTGTGTTAACTTATGGTGACCTAACAGTGGTATCATACGCCATCTAGTTGGGTGAAACATATTGTTTTTGAAGTTTTGGTTCTATACACGTGGGTTTAACGTTTTACACGTTTTCATACGCTTAAAACTTTCATTTTTTCACTTGTAAACTCAAGATTCTTATGGGTTAAGGTTTATTTGGTGTTAAAGTTTCAGTTTTTTGCAAAAAGTTTCAAACTTTACGTGTTTAGATTAGTTTTTCAACTTGTTTTTTGAATCGTGTACTTTCTTACGCGTAAGGTTGAAAAGTTCTTTGGATCATCAAGTTTCATACTTTTGTGTTATTTTGGTGATTTTGAAGCTATTTCATCATTAAAATCAGGTTTACAAAACGTTTTAGTGCATAAAAATCTAGCTTGGTAAATTTTTGTGTTTCTACGCCTAACTAAACCCTAGTTCTACGCCTAAGTCATTCCTACACCTAACAGTTTCCTACGCCTAAGGATTTTCTTCATTGATCTTCGAAGCTGTTGGTTTACTTAGTGTTTTCTTGCTTGGATAAGCCTGAAAACACTTCGACTTGTGGATATCTTTTTCACTTGGATAAGTGTAAAGGATTTTTGGGTAAAACCCTAGTTTTACGCCTAAGCTCTAAAGTTTACGAGTAAACACTCTACGCCTAAGTATAACTTACGCGTAAGGTTCTTACTTATAAACATTAAGTTTACGCATAAGCCTAAGTTTAACCTAAAGCTTACGTGTAAGAAGTATTTACGCATAAGCTACTGTTTACGCGTAAGAAGGGAGTTACGCGTAAGATAGTCTGTTTACGCCTAAGCTGGTTTTACGCCTAAGTGTACTTTATCAACAAACTCAAGTTTCATTCGACTACAAAGATCCATCCTCAACACAAGTTTCAAGATGTCTCAACCACCATACTCTAACTACTTTCCTCATGAGTATCCTCAACAACAACAACAACAACAACAACAACAACAACAATTTCAACAATATCCTCAACAACAATTTCAACAACCATCTCAAGTGTACTTTCTTCAAGGAGCACAACCTCTTCCACCACAAATCCCTCAACCAAATCCTCGTCAACAATATCAACATTGTAACTACTTCCAATATCAGTTTCCAGCTAAGTATGCTATGAATGTCACTACGCAGAAGGAACCATATTGGTTTGCAAAGATGTGTGAAACTTTAAGCAGCCAACAATCCATTCATGAAGCTGGATCCCTTGATAGACCTCCAATGCTCACTTCCGGAAACTACGATCAATGGGTGATAAGGTTTTTTAGGTTTTGTGATCTCAAGAAACCACATGGTAAGTTTTTGAAGAAGGTCATTCTTGAAGGTCCTTTTCAGATGCCTACTATCACTATACCCGGAGATCCAACTGCTACTCCACCAAGAGATGAAATTACCAACATTCTCAGAGTAGATTAACTCACTGCTGAACAACTTCTTCACTTAGAAGCCGATGAAATTGCAATGCAATATATCTTTTTGGGACTACCCAATCCAATACTTTGCAGTGTTGATGCTCAGAAGACTGCCAAAGCAATGTGGGAGCACATTCATCTTCTAATGGAAGGCACTGAACTCAATCAAGAAGACATGGAATCCAAAATTTACTTGTCATATGAGAATTTCATGATTGAACCAGGGGAATCATTAGAGTCATACTATCATCGGTTCTCAGACATCATCAATGACTTGGACAAACATAACATCATTACGCCAAGGATTGCAATCAATACAAAGTTCCTCAGTTGTCTTGGTCCGGATTGGGAGAAGTATGTTACATTCATCCATCAAGCTAAGAATCTTCATCAAGCAACGTACGGATTGTTGTATGACTATTTGAAGCACCATCAAAAGGAAGTAGACAAAGAAAGAATCATCTGTCGAGTCCCTGCTTCTCCAACACTCTCGGATAATCAAACTCTTGCTTTGTACACTCAAGCATGTTATCCTCAATTTCCAAACTTGCCAACTGTCTTTACAAATCCCCCACAACCAACTGCTCAGATTACACCATATGATCCATCACAACAACAATCACAAGAAACTCAATTGGTTCCATACAACAACAACAATGATCAAGCACTCTATAGTGAATCAAATGAGGATGTAGAAGCCTTCGATGCATTGAATCAAGGATTTGTAATGATTGCTAGAGCCTTCGGGAGATTTGCTAATAAATCCAACAATCGCATCCGTACCTCATCAAACACAAGAAATCAAGTTGTTGTTAACAATGGAAGAGTTGAGGTTTAGAACCGTGGAAATGGTCGCCATATGGGTAGTGGTCAAGGGTTTAATGTTAATGGAAGGAATAACATGGGTGCTCCACAACAACGAGTTCAAATGGTTGATCAGGGAAATGCTCAGACTGGGGTTAATGGTCTTCGATGCTACAACTGCAATGAGAAGGGTCATCTGGCTAATGCTTGCCCAAAGCCGAGAACAAGAGGTAGCGCTTGTCACAAGGAGGCTTTACTCTTGGCTCTCAAGGATGAAGCTGGTGGAACACTTACCAACAAGGAACAAAGCTTCATGGCTAATGCAGATTTTGATGATGACATGGAGGACTTGCAAGCTAATGCAGCTGTGATGTTAATGGCAAACATGCAAGAGCTCCACATGAGTGACACAGGCCCAGTGTATGACACTGATGGCTTGTCTCAGGTACCGGATCCTAATATACTAATACATGATATGATACCTCCGCCTGCATCTACATCCGACGAGGCACAGAGTGTTCAACATGAGACTTCTACATCTCATTATGACGATAATCAAATGGATCCCGTAGTTACATTTGACGATCAAGATGAACTTATGGTTAATATTGATAATCAAGTTGACTCCGTGCTTATATTTGAGGATCTAAGTAATGAATATGTGGAGCCTCAAGTTGAACAAAATGAACCTTTGTGTAATCCAGATTTAGAACTCATGACCTTATGTCAGACCAGCCTATCTAAATTGAAAAAATGCAATGAGATTAATAAGAAACTGCAAGATAAAATTTCACTGTTGACTAAGGATAATGGATGCTATAAGTTTCAACTCAACATTTTTGAAACTAAAGAGAAATGTGAACAAAGTTTTGAAGTCGCTTTTGCAAAATCATACCAAAATGAAAAATCTTTGGAAATACAGATACGTGGTCTAGTCAGATCCAAGAATGTATTGCTTTCTCAAATAGAACAACAAAAATTTGATCATCAACAACAAGTTAACACTCTCACTTCGGAAACTCAAAAAGGCAAGTCTGAGTTGTTAACATGTCAAAAACAGTTTCCTGAATACAAAAAATATATGAGGAGACAAATAGATCAGTATCTTGATGAAATTGTCGATTTACAAAAAAAAATCAAAGAGTTTCAAAATGTTGTTTATAAACATGGTGAGTCAATCACGACAATTCAAAAGTTTTCTTTTAAGCCAAATCCAGATGGATATGGACCAATTCTTGCTGACTACAAACCAAGTTTTTTACGTAGAGCATTCAAACCAAATCCTCAAGTTTACAGTGCAGAACATAGAATTGATGATTCAATTATTAGTGTTGTTGAATATAATCGTGATGAGGAATCAGATGCTGATGCTGAGAGTCGATTGAAAATGGAAAATGTTGAATATAACAAACCATTCGATTACTAAAAAATCATACCTTTTATTAAACAACAGGATAATACTAACACACCTTGGGTTATCACACCAATTCCCGAGTCCTCTTCTGACGATGGTCCCCGACACAGTGTTGCACAAATTAATGGTCCTTTACCTTCCTTCAGTGAAGTAAAATCATTACCCGAACGATGTCAAGTTCTTAAATATTTTGATACATTCATGTCTGACATCAAACTTTTGGAACATGAAATTGAAGTTAATTCTGAAATAAAAGCTGCATATTTTCAATCGCCACATGCGCGAAATCAAAGAGATACTTTTCAGAAAATGCTTTTACCCCATGTCCGAAATTTAAAAATGCGTGCAATATATTAGGAACGGGATCTTTAGAAAGAGATTGGACTTACGAAAACAGTTTTCGAGAAAACAAAAACATCGATTTCAAATACTAAACGGAAAAATAAAATATTACAAAATCATGTTGATCGACTCTTGGAAGACGTTATATGTGCTGATACCATCAATGTTGTGTTGTTACATACTGTTGCATATGCATTTGATTATATTTCTGTTGATTCTGTTGATTCTGTTGATAATGTTGAGAATATCGATAATGTGCCTCAAATCGAGTATTTGAAAATTGAAAATGAGCGTTTGTTAAATGAAATTTCGAATGCAAAACGTTGTCTTCAATGGTGTCAAAAAGATTGCCAAAATCGAGAACTTGCTTTGCAAAACAAAATCAACCAGTTGCGTGCAAAATCTTTTGATCCAAAACTTGAACAACTGGATGATGAAAACGTGTCTTTAAAATGTCAAATTTCAAAATATGAACAAGAAATTACCAAAGTCAAAACTGAATATGGTGTCATAGTTGATTTGCTAAAAAAGACTTGTGCTAAAGCATCACAAGAACTTGATAAGCATCTTGCATACACTAAAGAGGTCTTAAACGTTAGTGGAAACATTCGCTCTGAAAATCAAGATTTGTTGCACACTATAGTTGAGTTGAAAGAGAAGTTAGGGAAATATAAACAAGATAAGTCTAGTAACACAAATGTCCTTGCACCTGGAATGTTTAAAATTGACACTAGAACGCCTAATGACAAACCACAAAATACTAATGTGATTCCTTCCACTTCTACAGGAGTAGTTACCTCTAATCCTAACGTTAGCACTTCATAGCTTAAGAGCAAAAACAGGAAGAATAGGAAGTTGCAACGTAAGAGAAGAACAATAAATACCTTTGAAGTAGAAGAACACCTTAGGACTTTGAATAAAACTCATGTTGCACCCACTTTAGACATTGCGCTAGACAAATGTAATAGAAAAAGTGATGTAACGAATGATGAATCTCTAAGTACTTTGAATGTTTTGTTTGAAGCATCTTGTATTGGTTGTCGTAAAAGCATGTTTTCTGGTTGTCATGATAAATGTCTTGCTAAATCTATCTCATCTCGTAAGCGGAAACATAGAAATTGAACTACCTCTAGGCCCACTAATGCTTCTAAGTCTATGCTAGGTAAATCGCCTTCTAGTATTTCTGCAACTATCATTGATGTACCCATAGAACCCATTTCACCTCCTAGGAAGAGAATATCACCTAGTGCATTCACTAAGACCAAAGAACAAACTAGTTGGACTTGGCAGAGATGGTTACAAAATACACCAGGATTTAAATTGATTCCTAAAATCATTAACATGTGTGTTTCAACTGTAATGGAACCCTCTAACTCTTCGGGTTCTACCTCTACTTCTATTCCACCTGTGTCATCTATGTGTAATGCAGGTGATACAGATCATCCTTTGGATTATTGATAGTGGATGTTCCCGACACATGATAGGCAATCTCAAATAGTTATCAAACTTTGTTTCAAAGTTCATCGGCACTGTCAGGTTCGGGAATGATCACTTCGTAGCTATCATGGGCTACGGAGATTACATCAATGGAAACATCGAAATTAGCAGAGTTTATTATGTGGAAGGTCTCGGTCACAATCTCTTTTCAGTCGGTCAGTTTTGTGATGGTGATTTGGAAGTTGCTTTTCGGGAGAAAACTTGTTTCATTCGTGATCTACAAGGAAATGATCTTATGTCTGGAAACCGCACATCAAGCCTTTACACAATATCAATGCAAGACATGATTGCTTCATCTCCCATTTGTCTACTTTCTAAGGCAACATCAACAAAATCTTGGCTATGGCACCGACGCCTTTCACACTTGAACTTTCAAACCATAACCAATCTTGCACGATACAAACTAGTTGAAGGTCTTCCAAGGTTTCGGTATTTTAAAGATCATCTATGCTCAGCTTGTGAACAAGGGAAAAGCACTCGTGCTCATTTTTCTTCAAAGGTGGAACACAAATCTCAGCATGTGCTTCATCTTCTTCACATGGATTTGTGTGGCCCGATGCGTGTGCAGACGATCAATGGCAAACGCTACATTTTAGTAATTTTTGATGACTACTCAAGATGGACTTGGGTCTATTTTCTTCGAAGTAAGGATCAAACTCCACAAATGATCATCACCTTTCTCACAAAAATTCAAGTTCAGCTCCGAAACACAGTCAGACAAATCAGAACAGACAAAGGAACTGAATTTGTAAATCAAAATCTTCGAGAATACTATGAGAAAGTGGGAATTGAGCATCAAACATCAATCGCACGGACACCAAAACAAAATGGAGTTGTCGAAAGACGAAACCGTACGTTAGTAGAAGTTGCAAGAACGATGTTGATCAATGCAAAACTTCCAGATTACTTATGGGCAGAAGCCGTATCAACTGCATGCTACACTCAGAACCGTTCTATGATAACCAAACGCCACAACAAAACACCTTATGAGCTTATCCATAACAGAAAACCGAATCTCAAACACTTTCATGTATTTGGTGCTCTTTGCTACCCGAATAATGATAGTGATGACTTTGGAAAGCTCAAGGCTAAAGCTGACATTGGAGTCTTCGTTGGATACTGTGAATTCTCCAAGGGATACCGGATTTGGAATCGTCGTACAAGGGAGATTATGGAAACGATTCATGCTAATTTTAATGAGCTTACAGAAATGGCTTCTGAGCAGAACAACTTGGAACCCGGACATAACCGTCTCAACTTCCCCCAAACCCCATCATCGGCTGAACCAAGCTTACAGCTTACTCATCGTCAAATGGAAACATTATTTGCTCCTCTGTTTAGTGATGATATTGACCAACGTGCTCCAGATGTATCAAATGTTTCCGCTGCTCAACCTTATAATATTCCAATCCCTGATACACCTGAAACAACAACAACTGTTGCTGAAGCACCTCCAAATGATTCTACAACAACTGCCGAATAAACCGCTTCTAATGACGCTGATCCAGCTGATGATCTTCTGAATCAAGATGTACCTGCACCCATGGATTATGATGGAAATGCATTCTTCAACCCTTTTGCTACTGAAACTGCAAATTTAGATGTTGTGGAATCTTCTACCAGCCATCTGAATCCACCTAATCTACATAATGTATATCAACATCAACCCTCCATACATCGTTGGACTAAAGTCCATCCTCTTGTTAACATTATTGGCAACCTGAACCAACCATTCGTAACTAGATAACGCCTTCAGACTGACGGTGAACACTACATTTATGCCCTCACTGTTTGTCAAACTGAAACAAAAAACATAAAAGATGCAATGACCAAAGAAAACTAGATTGAATCCATGCAAGAAGAGCTCAACCAGTTTAAACGACTAGAAGTATGGGAATTGGTTGAAAGACCAACAGGGGTCTATGTCATTGGTCTCAAATAGATTTGGAAAAACAAGTTAGATGCTGAAGGTACGGTTATAAAAAATAAGTCACGTCTAGTGGCTAAGGGTTATAGACAGGAAGAAGGGATTGACTTCGAAGAATCATTCGCACCAGTAGCTAGACTTGAGGCTGTACGGATTCTTCTAGCATTCGCGGCTCACATGAACAGCACGGTCTATCAGATGGATGTCAAAACTACTTTTCTGAATGGTAAACTGAAGGAAACAGTATATGTTAGTCTGCCAGAAGGATTCGTTGATCCATAGTTCCCTAATCACGTCTACAAACTGAATAAGGCTCTTTACGGTCTCAAACAAGCCCCTCGGGCGTGGTATGATGAGTTGTCCTCCTTTCTCCTTTCTCATAATTTTGTAAAGGATCGGTCGACCCAACACTGTTTATCCAATATCACGGGGCACACATTTTAATTGTTCAGATTTATGTGGATGACATCATTTTTGGTTCTACCCACAAAAAGTACTCAAACGCTTTTTCAAAACTAATGAAAAAAAATTTTGAAATGTCAATGATGGGTGAACTTACGTTCTTCTTAGGACTTCAAGTTCATCAATCATTCCGTGGTATTTTCCTAAGTCAGTCCAAATATGCTCTTGAAATTTTGAATAGACATGGAATGCAAAGTTGTGACACCTATGCAACACCAATGGCACATACCAACAAACTGGACGCTGATTTACATGGGATATTGGTTGACCCTACTAAATACTGCAATATTATTGGGTCTCTCATGTATCTAACAACCAGTAGACCCGACATTGTATTTTCTGTATATCTTTGCTCCCGTTATCAGTCAAGACCAACTGAAAGACACCTCACTGAGGCTAAAAGAATCCTACGATACGTAAAGGGAAGCATTAACTTGGGGATCTGGTATCTGAAGGATTTTGGTTTTGAACTAATAGCTTTTTTAGACGCCGACCATGCAGGATGCTTAGATTCACGGAAAAGTACTTCGGGTGGTTTACAATTCCTTGGTGATAAAATGGTGTCATGGCAATCGAAGAAACAAGACTGTACATCACTGTCCTCAACTGAAGCAGAATATGTAGCCATATCTGCGTGTTGCGCTCAAGTCTTTTAGATGAGAACACAACTCAAGGACTATGGTTATGTATTTGACAGAATCCCGGTGTACTGTGACATTCGAAGTGCTATTGCGATCTCGTGCAACACTGTTCAACATTCAAAGTCACAGCACATCAATCTTTGATATCATTTCATCAAAGAGCATGTGGAAAAGGGTACCGTTGAATTATACTTTGTAGGTACTGAACACCAACTGGCGGATCTTCTCACTAAAGCCTTGGCTCCAGCAAGGTTTACTGATTTGATTCACCGGATTGGTATGAGGTGTTTAACTCCAGAAAAACTAGACGAACTTTTAACACATTCTTGAAAATAGTTAAACACTAAAACCTCTTTTGTAAATAAATTTTTCAAAAACAAAATATAAAAATATAAAATCTGATAAAATCCAAATATATTCTTCTATCTAGATTTCTTTCAAACTTTGCAAGTACAAATCTTCCGTCAACACTTTGTTCCATCAAACATTTCATCATTTTCCCCAAACAAGTGTTGAGGAGGAGCATGTAAATATTTTTCAGTTTGATAAAACCTTGTACTTGCATGTTACCAAAATATGTTGTTTCTTCAAAAATGGTGGATACGTTTCTTATTAAAAACTCTCCCCGAACTCAAATGTTTTAAAATTTTATCCTTTCTAAAATTCAAGGGGGAGTATTGTTAAAGTTTCTTTCCAAAATATGTTTTGTCTAATCTAAATGGAAGTTAATGGGTCTTGGTTGAAAATGGTTGAGGTGGAGGGGCCAATATTGTCAAATTTGAAAAGTATTTTTAACAAAACACCCCACCTAACATATTCAAACACATTTACTCATATAATTTATTACTACAACCTCCTAAAATCAACGCCTAAGATTCATTCTTCCAATCCGTGTTTCCAAATCAAAAACTGTAAGTTGTAAAAGCTTTTAATCACAATTTTAAACAATATCTCATTCAAATCCAACGATTAAATCTTTTTATATGGTTGATTTTGTGTTTACGCTTTAGCGTATGAACAAGGGATTTGATATGATGTGTTTTTGATGAAATGGGTTGTGTTAAAATATTCAAATATCAGTTCTTTACCCATTTCTATCAACAAATTCAACCCAGAAACTTGTTTGAATGAATTTTGAATTATTAAGGTTTATTGTCGATTTGGGGGTTTCTTTGTTTGAATGATTTGCTTTGATTGGATGCTTAAGATAGGTTTGGAATTAAGTTAATTTCATTATAACACTCTTGAATCCTACCCAGAAACAACATAAATGAATAATTTGATTTCTAGGGTTTATGAGTCATATGAACATGAACTTTTGAGTCAATGGGTATTTGATGTTATAACTTGTTGGAACCTGTTTCTTAGTCATCTAGGATAGTGCAGAATCAAACTTGTGTATTTTCCATGGTCAGATTTGTTATGCGTAAGGTTAGGGTTTAGGGTTTAAGTACAAGTTTACACCTAAGCATTACTACGCGTAACTGATTTGGAATTTGACATGTTCTGTGGTCTTGAAAGTGTTTGGAATAAGTTGTAATAAGTTTGTTATGTTTAATTTGTTACAGGCTTCTACGCGTAAAGTTCAGAATTAAGGTGTTCTTGGATTACGCTTATGGAATACCTTATGCGTAAAGATTACGCATAATGAGCAATCTTACGCGTAACACTTACGCATAAGGGTCTATAGTGGGACTTCGCATATCCTGGAAGGATATGCATAAACTTGGATGTCTACGTCTAAGGGCTACTCTTACGAGTAAACCTTACGTGTAACTCCTTTGCCTAAGCTTACTCGTAAGCACATAAGCTACGGGTATACTTCTACACGTAAGACATTCTTATGCTTTAGGGTTGCCCTTACGCTTAAGCTTACGCCTACGCCTAAGGTCCTCATGTTAACGCATAAGCTCACTTGCTTACGCCTAAGCCAACTTGTAACTTTATTTTGAAATGTTATGCGTATAATGACGCCTAAAATGAACATGTTTTTAGTAGCGTTATTGTTGGTTTTGTGCATGATAATCGGCTATATTTATTCATAACTGTTGCAAAAGTGCAAAAGATGCGTATTGTGTATGTATATGTAGCCAGGTATCACGAATGATGAAGAAATGAAGTTTTTATGCACATTTGGAAGATTCTCGAAGAAGGAAGTTGAGCTAGGAAGCTTTTGGATTCAATGATTGGGAAGCACAATGATTTTAAGTATCTACAGCAAGGAAAGATCAAGTTTTGCCTTGGAAATCATCAGCGAGAGCAAAGAATGAAGCGTATAAACAAGAAAGTCAACAAAAGTCAAATCAGCACAAACCAGCCGGTCGGTCGTAACCCGTAACCGATCCGGCTGGGCAAATGGTCAAATCGCAACCGATCCGGTTGCATGCGCTGCAGTTACACAAAGTTGCATTTATTGTTGCCTTAACTCCCCATAATCATTGGAGGCCAATCATTTCTTGCTATTAACTTGTTGGGAACGTTTTTGGGCAGTTGAGCAAGCATATTTGGCTATATAATGAACCTAGTCCTAGTTTACTAGGTGTGACACAACCAAAAGTGTATTAGTTTACATCAAAACTAATACCAACCATATTATTCAACCCAAAAGCTTAGTCCTTACTGAAAAACGTCCAGAAGCAAGGAGGGAACAATTCTCATCCATAGTTTTGGTAATTTGGAGTTATACGGTGAATCTAGGTGATTGGAGGCGCGTGGTTGCTACAATCCACGAATTCTAATTCTTGTAATCACAAAAGTTTAGGTATTCTATGAACTTTGTTATGGATTTCTATTCTCTTGAATTATTGGAATTACTTTGTTATGATTTGTGTTTAGTTATTATTATCATGGAGTAATTTTGGGATATACTTGTGTGTTGGGATGTAGTTAATCATACTAGTGTTCTCATATGTGATGCATGTATATATGATCTTGTTTAAATAAGTTTGTTGGAAAAATACTAGTCTTGGTTTGATTTGTTGATAAAACATGTTTTAAGAAAAAGGACCGAAAGGATTTCTCTTGTGTTTTATTCCAAAAAGTTGAGTGACAAACTAGTATGGGGATATGGCGATTGACAACCACCATGTTTGCTTATTAAAACAAGACTAGGAACATTTTTATCACGAAAGGGTTGAAAGATTCGTAAGAACAAGTTTAATAAGAACATGTTGCAAACAAATGGATTTTTAAAGGATAATCATTAGGATAAGGACCGAAAGGATTACCTATATGTTTTTGTTCTTAAAATGATTTTTACAAACATATACCATGGTTGGGGATCATTTGCTTATGATTTTTGCATCACATCAAGAGTTTACACCAAACTTTGTTGAACACTATTTATGATTGACTATAAACTATACACACGTATATATATATTTCTTATTATTGAATTTCACTATAAACATCACTATTTGAGGAAGCCTTGACAAGCTTTCTTGTTGGAATCTTTTCATCAAAACAATTTTGTTATACCCCTTTATCACATATACCTTATCACTTTACCAAGCAAACCCAACACAAACACTTAACTGTTATGCGTAGAATAGAAGGATAAAGTAAAGAACTTGGTGACTTGAAGATATGTATAAATTCGTATGTATGTTTAGAGAGGTAGAGAGAAGAAAGATGAAACAATAAGATGTTATATTGCTTCAAAGGAAAAACACACACACACACACACACTCAAGCACACCCCTCAAATGACATACTTGAGGGGTATATATAGTAAGAGAGGATGATGCCCTAAGGCTTGGCCATGGGCCTTGAGATGGACTTGGATTGGGCTTGGGTTACACGAACTAGACAAGGCTAGCTTAACTTAACTAATGCCCAATTAGCTTAGCCCAATCCACGAGCCCGTTGACTATTCTATCACGATATCTAACACACATTACAAAGTTCCTGATGAGTGTCTAAATACTCATCATTTTTGTACAATATAAACTGCAAAATCATCTGAAAACACTCAAAAATGCATCAAAATGATAAAAATATCACAAATCAGTGTTTTATGTGTTTTAAATGCAAAAAGATCAAAATCAGATGAAAAACATATCAAATTTGCAAAATTGGCAGTTTTAGTCCCCCAATTTCTAAAATTGTCAAAAATAGTCCCTGAGTCAAAATCTCAAAAGAAAAATCACCAAAGGTCCTTTTAATATCATAACTTGTCAAAATTAGTCCTTTGGTGAAAAATATAAAAAGTTTGAGAAAATTACAAGTTTGGTCCTCCAAGTTTCAAAATTGGCAGAAATGGCCCTTGGAAAATGGAAAATTACAAGTTTGGTCCTTACATTATTGAAACTTGTCACTTTTAGTCCTTGGAACAACTTTGATGAAATGGCAGCAATGGTCCTTTGAATTTCAGAATGTACAACATTAGTCCTTGTCATTTATTAAGCCTAAAACCCTTTTTTGGACTTGTCAATAACCACATGGACCCTGCCTACCCATATGACCCCCTGTCAAAAAGCCTTTTGGACCCCCCTTTTATTAATAAGCCCAGTCAAACCAAATAAGTCAAACACCAACTTGGCGCCACTTTTTCTTCCTCCTTCCTCCCAATCCCTGAAATCACTCAACTAGCCCATCCCCCCTCCTCTCCATATCACCCTCCTTGTCCCCTCCACATCAACACAAAACAAATATCATTTAATGATTCCTCTACCCCTTCACTCAACCCTCCACCTGTTAAAATCCACTTTGGCGCCAAAATGATCAAACGGCCAATATCAACTTAAAGCATCCAACGGCCAAATTTATTG